>OX456985.1:128941420-129278365 GCA_949752695.1 Melanostoma scalare
AGTACGTCTGCGTTAAGTGCAAGGAGGACCATCAACCAGGCCAATGCAAAAGGACACAAAATACAGGACTGGACGTATGATGCGTCAACAGCAAGAAAGAGGGATATCCAGCTAGCTTCAAGGGCTGCCCGACTCTGAAGGCACGATTGACCGAAAGTAACCAAATACTAGCAGAGAAGAAAATTCAGAAAGAACTGACCATTAACTCAGCATGTGTGGTAACCCGCCCGAAGTCAGCTACGCAGCAATGGCAAAACAAAACACAGCATCCAAACCAACAAGCAAAGCCCCACAACAGCAACCTAGGACCCCAGCCAAAAGAACACCCGTCCAGAGAATACCGACCAAACCCCAACAATCTTCATTGGACCTCAACAATGAACTCCAGCGATTCTTCGGATCTAGCTTCCAGACCACCGTGAACAAGGCTAAAGGCGCCATACCACCCAACTACGCTCAATTAAGCGATGGTGAGAAGTCCGTGGCGCTGGCCACCTTCGTCCTCCAACTATGCAATTGAAGAAACTACGCATCCTGACGTATAATGTTAGTTCATTATACAGCCTAGACAAGAGGACGTCATTCAACTTGTTCATGAAGAACAACACCCCCGACATTGCGCTAATCAGCGAGACGAACGTCACCAGACGCAAAAACATTAACATCAAGGGATTCAGAACCTTTCGGCAGGACAAAAATCATCTTCAAAGAGGAAAAGCAATCTTCATAAAAGATAAACTCTCACCCAACACAAAATAAGTAACCATCGCTGGACTACTGACTAGTGAAGCCACCGCCATCAAGATAAGCCTTGGAAGAGGAGAGACCTTAACGGTCATAAGCTTCTATTTCAAATGCAGCTCCTCTCCAAGAAACATTCAAAGCGACCTTCACATCCTCAACGGAATACTGAAGCAAAGCACGTACGGACTCATCGGCGGGAACTTCAACGCAAGACACAGTTTATGGTTGGACACAAACATCAGCGAAGAAGGCAGGGCAATAGCAAACTGGCTGGACCAAAATACGAACGATCACACACTTGGAAAACCAACTTTTCCATAAACACCATCGACACTTGACTTTTTCTTAGCCTCTTCCAATGCCAGAAATACAGAACTTCATCTGACCACGAAGCCGTACAACTAACTATTAATTTAAACCAACCAATTTCTCTAATTTAAGAACCACCACAAAGCTTCATCAACTACAGACGACTGGATGTAGAAAAGCTGCAGAGGGACATCGAGGACAACCTAGACCTAGATCTACCACCACCAAACAGGAACCTTCTTGACAGCGAGTTTGATGCTGCAGTTGGCAATCTAGAAGAAGCTGTATCAAGGGCGAACAGCAACCAAAAACGGCCCAGGACGTCAAGGGATAGGTACCAACACCTCCCGGAATACATCCAAAATCTATACGCGCACAGACAACGACTGAGGAAGAAACTTCAAAGGATTCACCAAAGCCAGATGAATACAGCAAACAGGTGCTACCAAACAATCTGGAATGAGCTGCAGCAGCTCAACATCATGTTCCGGAACTCGATCCAACACCACAACCACATCCACTTCGAGAAAAGTTTGGAAGCGATTAGACCCGGCCCGGATACGTTTGGAAACATCAATAGAATCAGTGCCGATCTGCAACTCGACCCGACCACACGCGAGTGCGAAATAGTTAACAAGTCTGCTTCCCGGCCCTCCAAAATTTTAGACTATTATCAAATAAAGAAAAAAACAAAAAAATCAAAGCTCTTCACCCAAAATATAAAATATAAAATAGATAATTCAAAAAAAAAAAAAAAACAATAGTAATAATCAGCAAATCAATCAGTTAAACGCGTCGCGCAATTAACAAAAAAGATCATACATTCAATTGCCTTCAGTGCAGTGCATGCGAAAAAAAAAAAATCAGTGCAGTGCGCGCACCCAAAATTAAAATCAATATTGTGCGGAGTGTTTTCTATTTTTCCCATTTACCATCTCCTCCCTTTTTCCCCGTCTCAATGATCTCTGAAACTGTGCACAATTGTGTGCAATTTTGGAGCCCATTAGAGGCGTAAGGCGAATAGTTGCACATCATGTGTTGTTCTCCGTTAGAGATATGAAATGTTACGAATGGTTGCTAGGGCATAACACCAGCAGCTATTTGTTATATTCATTTCTGTCTCTATTCTGTGAACTTCACTTGATGTTTTTACTTAGTGGCGTCTTTGTTGTGATTTTGTTCTTGTACTTCTGTGTTTTATAATGCGTGGTAGTTTTTGTGTTGATTTTAGCAACATTCGGGGGCTAAGATCCAATTTTTTTGCAGTGTTCGCCCATACTACTAAATACAGGCCAGCTGTTTTGGTACTAAGTGAAACACAGGTTGGTGAGAATTCTGATCCTTCAGAGTTTTCCCTTCCTGGCTATTGCTTAGTGCCTTTATTCTTCTCCTCTTATGGCCTCGCCGTGTATGTTCGTAATGATGTTGCCTATCAAGTTCTACCACAATACGGCCTCTGTTCAACTAAGAACTTCAACTTCATGTGGTTAAAATTCAGCGTCCATAAGCACATCATCCATTATTGTTTCATTTATAGAAGCCCCAATTTAGATAGTAATTCAACCTCTAACGAGTTTGATGCGCTATCTGACTCCATTTCAAGAATTGTTTCCCATTACCCTCTCACTGAAATCGCTATTGCGGGTGATTTCAATGTACACAATTCTGGGTGGCTTCGTCATTCTGGCCAGACAACACCCGAAGGAAAGTGTGTTGAGATTTTTGCTGAATTAAATCTTTTAACTCAGCTTGTTGATGAGCCCACTCGGGTTCCGGATATTTCTGGCCATTCGGCCAACACATTAGATTTGTTTCTCACTTCTCATCCTGAAAAATATGGGGTCAAAGTGTCATCACCTCTAGGCACGTCGGACCATTGTGTCATATCGGTAGATTTTCCGGTTTCCGTCACAGTAAAAAGAGAAAAAGTCCCAAAAAGAACTGTATGGCAATATGAGAAAGCCAATTGGGACGGCCTGAATAATTTCTTTCGAAACTTCAACTGGTCTTTGTGCTTTCTCGACGGTAACGTGGATGCATCAGCTGATATGATATCTAACGTAATTCTCAACGGCATGACTAACTTTGTTCCGCATAGATCAAAGAGCATCATCCCCAAAGAAAATTCGTGGTTCGATTCGAGCTGTAGGGAGATGATTAGGGAAAGAGAAAAATGTTTTCGGATTTTTAAAAATGACCCTACCGAAGAAAACAGAAATAAGTTTAAGTGCGCCAGGAACGCCTGCAATACTCATATACAGAAGACCAAGTTTTTATATGACCAAAAGGTAAGGCAAAAAATACTATTGTGTCCAAAAGGAAGTAAAAACTTTTGGTCTTTTGTTAAGAATATTAAGAACTCGACCACATCATCGGTCCCAACGCTCGTCTTCAATGACTCTCCGTATGTCAGCTCCATCGACAAAGCCAATTTGCTGGCAGCTCAATTTGCTGCCAACTCGACACTTCCTTATAGCATTTTGGCTCCACCTGAGCTCGAGTCTGCAAATTCTTTGATGAAGCAGATATTTTTTCGAACTCGCTCGGTTGCGAGAGTCCTTAAGGATCTCAACATACATAAATCCGCTGGTCCAGATGGTATCCCCGCCGTTATTCTGAAGAGGTGTTCTTCTACGCTGGCAAAACCACTGCGTAAACTTTTCCATCTTTCCTATTCTGCTGTAATTTTTCCGAGCAGATGGAAAACTGCATTTGTCCAGCCGGTCCCTAAAAAAGGCGAATCTTCCTCCCCTTCCAATTACCGTCCAATTGCACTAGCGTCCCTTCTTTCCAAGGTCATGGAAACGTTGATAAACCGTCAACTTATGAAATATCTTGAAGAACGAAAGCTTCTTAATGACCGTCAGTACGGCTTTCGTAGCAAACGGTCCACTGGTGATTTGATGGCTTATCTCACCGAAAAGTGGAACCAATCTTTACATTGTTTTGGAGAAAGTAAGATTATTGCGCTTGATATTTCTAAAGCATTTGATAGAGTTTGGCATCAGGCTCTTTTATCGAAAATGCGTGCTTTTGGTATCGATGAGTCTCTTCTTCGTTGGATTAGAAATTACCTTTCCGACCGTTCAATACAAGTTGTGTTGGATGGCTTCAAGTCTGATACCCACATCATAAATGCTGGTGTGCCCCAGGGCTCCGTTTTGTCTCCGACTCTCTTCCTCATTTTCATTAATGATCTCTTGTCTGAAACTTCTAATCCGCTTAACTGTTTTGCTGACGACTCGACCCTCAGCTTTTCATATTCGTTTCCAAATTCACGTCCCTGCTCTTTGGATGTGGAACTGGAACGGTTGCGTATGATAAGCTCATTGAATTCTGACCTTGATAGCATTGTTTCATGGGATCTTATGAACCGAGTAGAATTCAATGCTTCGAAAACTCAATGCTGTCTCTTGTCTTTGAAGCTTAACATTCCCCCATTGCCATTATCCATGAATGGTACCTGCATCGAAGAAACCGAAAAGCTGTCAGTACTTGGTATGTGTGTCAACGATGATCTTCGTTGGAATGACCACATATTTGAGGTCGACAAAAATGCTGCAAAGTGCTTAGGTTTCCTAAAGCGATGCAGAAAATTTTTCACCCCCTCTGATCTGGCTATAATCTATAAGGCATACATCCGCCCTAAACTAGAGTATAATTCCCATATCTGGTCAGGTGCTTCTCAAACCTTCTTGATAGGATACAAAACAGAGCGTTGAGATTGATAGGTGATAGTTCAATTGTAGAATCGATTGATTCTCTTGAACATCGTCGAAATGTAACTTGCCTAACTCTTTTTTATCGCTTCTTTTACAAACAGTGCTCTAGTGAAATAGCCAGTTGCATTCCTCCCCTGAAACAATTTAACCGCAATACACGCCTCGCAAGGAATGCTCATAAGTTCTCCCTTCAGCCCAATTTCGGGCGTACAGTCAAGTATAGAGATTCATATTTTAGCCGCTCAACCCGAATGTGGAATGCTTTACCCAACTCAATTTTCCCCACGCAATATAATGTACAGAAGTTCAAGAGTGATGTGCATCGGCATCTCCTTTCTCACCCTTTCCTAATTTCCTAACACCCGCACTATGTTCTATAACATTATAAGGGTAGTCAAAACCCCTTGAAGTGCGCGTAAATTATAAAAAAAAAAAAAAAAAATTGGAAAGCAACAAAAGCCCCCCGAAATGCTAATTGTCAACGATATGGAAGTCACAGCCACCCAAGACAAAGCTGAAGCTCTCGCCAACTACTTCGAAGGAAACTTCAAACCAAGCCCGCCCACTGACCAAACATTTCTGCAGGAGGTGGAATCTTCAATGCAGCAAACACTCCAACCAAGCCCGGATATAGTGATCTTCGACGATGCAAATCCAGCTGACAACCCAACCAACAATATTCGTCTCTGCAATCTAGAGGAGGTAGCTGAGATCATTGGCAATTCCTAGCCAAAAAAGTCAGCCGGACCAGATGGCATCTCTAACCACATCCTCAAAAGGCTTCCCCATGCAGCGATGATTCTCCTCACAATCATCCTTAACAACTGCATCAACAACTGCTACTTTCCCCGGAACTGGAAAACAGCAAAGATCGTGGCAATTCCCAAGAAAGGCGCTTCCAATCAAATCTTCAACTACAGGCCGATTTCCTTGCTGAGTAACATCAGCAAAATACTGGAAGAAGTAATCCTCCGCAGACTCAAAATATTCTGCAACGATAACCTCCTCATACCAGACATGCAGTTCGGCTTTCGGGAGAAACACTCGACACTGCATCAACTCCTTAAGTTTCAGCATGACATCACCACCTCGCTCAACAGTCAACGTGTCACCGTTGGATGCTTTCTGGATGTCGAGAAGGCATTCGATAGCGTATGGATAGATGGATTAATACATAAACTCTACTCGTTTCAGCTTCCACCGCCACTAATCAAAATTCTCTGTTCTTTTCTTTCTTTCAGAAAATTTTTCGTACAAATGGACAACTGCAACTCCTACACTAAGAACATCGGAGCCGGAGTCGCCCAAGGTTCAAAACTCGGTCCCTTCCTCTACAGCTTCATGACGTTAGACCAACCAACTCCAACTGAATGCGAGAATCTCCTCTACGCTGATGACTCGCTAACCTACGCCACATCACTCTCACCATTGCTCGCAGTCAAGAGAGTAGAGGCCCACGTCAACAGACTATACCACTACTACAAAAAGTGGGGCATACGGTTCAACACCTCCAAATCGCAGAGGCGGTCGGACTGCCACAAAATGTAAAAATCTGCTCCTGAAACTTCCCGATGGATCCACCATTCAATCCAAGCCGAATGGGAAATACCTGGGTATCCACTTCAATGAGCTGTTAAACTTCAATCCGCAATCCGACGGCGACGAAAGCACTACAGGAACGAGCAACTGCACCAAGAAGCCAACATCATACCTCTGGACAGATACCTGGTGCTATCCACAAAGAAGCTAGTGCAAGACATCACCAACCACCCGAATCAGCTAATGAGAAGGATGACCACAGAGCAACGACATCCGGAACCGAGGTACCTCAGTGTGATGGATACCCTGGACGACAACATCATCATGGACAACGAGGGACCTATCTCGTTTTACGCTGACACTGGGTCAGCACACCGCGCGTCGGTCTGATCAAAGGGAGATAATAGCGTTTAGAGTCACGTAGGTTGAAGATCCTTACGATGGGATGAGAGTAAAGAAAAAATGAAAAGTAATGTTGTGTGTGTGCGAAGAATCAAGAATAGACACGATCTGTTGATAGATCTTAGAACGGGGGTGTGAAATTTTGGTAGTTTGTTGATAGATATAGGAATAGGTAGGACTGAGATTGTGATATGAGATAAGAAAATAGAGACAATAAAGGGGAAGATGGTTTCTATTGAGTATTTTTTATGGTTTTTTGTTTTAGATTTCGCTGGCGCTCGGAAGTGGCTGATTTTTTTTTTTTTCTAAGTTTGAAATTTGTCCGCCGCGCCCGTAAGTGAGGGTAATAGGAATGTTTTTTTTTGGTTTTGGCTGTAGAGAATTTGGTCACGTCCGATATTTCGTTGGGAATAGATTGTGTATGAGCAAGTCGTTTTACAGCTTAGCATGAAAGGTCGTTGTCATGTGGTTGTTTTACTCTATACCGTAGGGTAAGGATGTGAGATGTGACCCATGTTCGAATAGCGATCGCTTAGCGACAAAATCCATGATCAATGTTAAAATCGAGTATCTGTGTAGCACAGAAAGGTAAAATAAACCAATACTCATTGTGAGGAAAGATGATGATAGCAAAATAGAGGCACGTTGACTTTTTTTTTTGTTGTGAATATCGATGGATTGATATGACAGTAAGAATTTGAAACTTAGATATTTTATGTGCACAAAACGAAGTGAAACAATCGAATAGGTTTTTTTTTGTATTAGACTTCACTGGCGGTTGGTGATGGTTGGATTTTTTTTCTTGCAATTTGGTCTCATTCGATATTTGTGTGTACATTTTACACCTTAGCATGATTGGTCTTTGGTATGTTTTACTCTATGCGAAAGAGTAAGGATAGTTAGTTAGTTTTTTTTTGTAAATGCCATTGACAGCTAAAACTGAAATTATTACTAGAGACGAATCCGATTTAAATCTTCGAGCAAATCCATCTGAACCTTAGTAACACATTGACAAGATAGCAGACAATAATGTCCAACATAAATATCAAGTTCATTTTCGATGAGATCCTAGATTTTATGAAAGCACATCAACATGAGCTGCTGGAGGAACATTATCCTTCTTGAAGATGTAAAGAAACGTATCCTCTACCACATCGAAACATGGATGTCATTTTGTTAACTGCCCTTGGTCAAAGAATTTATGCCAAGACGGACCTGATACTTGTGCATGTTATTTGATTGAAAATAGAATGCTCAAAGTAAAGAAGTTAATGTTGTTGTACGAAAGATTAAAATAAATAGATTAAAAATAAAAGAATCTTTGAAATCCAGCTTGCCGTCAAAATACAACTGCCCAAGCTCTTCTCTCTTGACCATCAACTTAGTCATTATTTGACATGGGTATCTGTGCATCTGAAAATGAGAATTATCGATATCTTCTCACTGTAATACATAGGTACATTTTCCAAGTTTACATAAACAGTTTCTATTTAAAACAAAACGGGGACCCCCCTCGTTGTAGCTTTAGAAATTTACTAAATGAGGGTCACGATCCAAAGAACTTAAAACAATTCATGGAAAAAAGAATTTCTTTTCTTTCTTTTTTATCACATATCACACGAATCACTATGCAACATTTAAAGCTCTAAAAACATAAATTGTCGAACGATTCAGGATGAGAGCAAAATGAAAAAATGATTTTAATTTTTTCAGTTAATTTTATTTATCGAAAGAAATTTCTGCTTCCTCTTTTGCTTCGGCTTTTGATTAAAGATGATTTGGTCCAAAATTTCAATTGTTTGTTGTTGTTGCGGCTGCTGTTGTTGCTGAGGCTGTTGATGTTGCTGAGACTGTTGCTGATATTGTTGCTGTTCTTGTTGGTCATGCTGAGCTGTTGTTGTGGCTCTTGCTCTTGCTCCTTTAAATGGAAGTCGACTTCCACAGACATCTCGCCATAAGACCCCACTACCTCCAAGCAGCAGCGGTCAAGATCGTTTATGTCGCTGTCGTCTAGTTGTCTATTGCATCTTTTGGGGAGGAATACCTAAAAAAAAAAAATTGTAAAATGGCATATGATTTAATTCTTTACTTTTACTTTACCTTATACTTCTTCAACTCCAACATTATCTGCTCCCCATATTTTGTGTTAATCTTCTTCGCCTTTAGGATCGGATATTTTTCCCGATGGATGAGCTTCGACAAGCTCAATATTGGCTTAGAACCAAACCTAGACGGCGATGATTTTACTGTTTTTTTAATTTTGTTAATGAACGACATTTTTGTAAATTTTTGGAAGATCGTATGATTTTTCAAAGTAAAACTGAATAGAAAACTCAGAGAACATTTGCTTTTATAGTATAGACTCTGGGGGGATGCAACAATATATTGGTTATTGGTACTTGGTATAAAAAAAAGAGACAAAATGACATTCATGAATTGAAAACAAATATCTCATAGCTTATGTATTAGTTCTGACTACCTCAACCGGTAACGACGGTAACTGGCAATTCTAACAACTTTCCTTGTTGAAGGTCAAATAATCACAAAAAACATTTGCGACGGCTATGAGGATGGATTGTTTTGAACCTTTGAACAAACCTTTGGATTATTGTTTTGCTGCTGGTGATGTGGATACAAATATTCTCGTGACACAGACTCCATCGACGTCTTCTTTAACTCCACTTCATCAGCCAATGAAAGACATACCACAAATACAGCAACAACAACCTCAACTAGCGACCATTGATCTTGTCTACTCATATGCATATTACGAGCCAGGTGCTGTCAAATTTCATACAAACATTCCTAACAAGGACAGGCTTTTACCAATACTGCCAACTCCTTCTTCATCAGAGAGTGTATGGAGGAATTCCATTCCAACTCTGCAGCAACAACAACAACAACAACAACCTCAGCGAGTGATCATCGATCATGCCTACTCATATGCATACTACGAGGTAGGTGATGTCAAATGCTGTACAAACATTCCTTACTACAAGGACAGGCTTTTGCCAATACTGCCAGTTCCTGGTCCATCAAAGAGTGTACCGAGGAATTCCTTTCCACCTCGGTATCAAAGCTCAATAGCTCGGATATTTAAAGCTAAAATAATATGCGCGATGGTCTGCGCACTCCCCAATGTACCAGTCCGTTTTCCGTCCTGGATTTCAAAGCGCAAAGCTTCCTGCAACTCCTTAAGCTCCCAGCACGCGGCAGAGAACTCCTCCATGTATATTGAAAAAATATTAAATATATTCTGCATGTTGCTGGCTCTTTTGTATGATTGTTCAAAAATAATCTGAACAGAAAACTCAGAGAACATTTGCTTTTATAGGTAGTAGAAGCTCTAGGGGGATGCAATATATTGGTTATTGGTGCCACTGATTTATAAAAGAAAAAAGAGACAACATCACATTCAAGAATTGAAAACAAATTATTCCATAGCTTATCTATAAGTTCTAACTATGTACCTCAACCCTCTATCAATATTCACAATGCATTTTTGCATTGTTGGTATATTTTACACTCCCGGTATAAAAATTGTTTTAAAATTAATAAAAACCATCCACAACCACCAATACCGTATGTGACAAATCAATCCCAAACCTTCAAATCTTGCCTGCAAAACTAAAAATTCAGAACAAAACATGGGTCGCATCCTTACTTTACAGTATAGCTATGCACAATCAATTTTCGGATGTGACGAAATGCATTAAGTACAAGATATGTTTCAAAACAAAACAAATATCGGACGAGGCCAAATTCTCTATTTTACATTGAAAAAAAAACCCAACCACCACCAATTGTCAATGAAATCTAGAGTACAAAAGGAAACCTATTCATTTATTTCATTTCGTCTTCTGCACATATAGTTTCTAACCTTCACATTCTGTCTGTCATATCAATGCATCGATATTCACAAAAAAACAGAAAAACAATGTACGATTGCATTTTCATCATCTCATCATCATCATCTTTCCTTACAATGTGTATTACTTTATTACGACTTGCTCATACACAATCTATGCCCAACCATATATCGAACGTTATAAAATTCTCTATCGTCAAGTATTAACAAATTACCAAAATCTCTCATCCTCGTTCTAAGATCTATCAACGGATCGTATTACAAAATACACACAGCTTAAATTTTTTCTTTACCAATTGTCCCACGTGCCTCTAGACGCTTTTATTATCCTTTGTTCAACGCCGACAACCTTATAATAATTCCTTTCAAGAAAAAACCATCCTTACTCTTTGGCATAGAGTAAAACATACCAAAGACCAATCATGCTAATGTACACACAAATATCGAATGAGACCAAATTGCAAGAAAAAAAATCCAACCATCACCAACCGCCAGTGAAGTCTAATACAAAAAAAACCTATTCGATTGTTTCACTTTGTTTTGTGCACATAAAATATCTAAGTTTCAAATTCTAACTGTCATATCAATCCATCGATATTCACAACAAAAAAAAAAGTCAACGTGACTCTATTTTGCTATCATCATCTTTCCTCACAATGAGTTTTGGTTTATTTTACCTTTCTGTGCTACACTCGATTTTAACATTGATCATGGATTTTGTCACTAAGCGATCGCTATTCGAAAATGGGTCACATCTCACATCCTTACCCTACGGTATAGAGTAAAACAACCACATGACAACGACCTTTCATGCTAAGCTGTAAAACGACTTGCTCATACACAATCTATTCCCAACGAAATATCGGACGTGACCAAATTCTCTAGCGTACAGCCAAAACCAAAAAAAACATTCCTATTACCCTCACTTACCGGCGCGGCGGACAAATTCCAAACTTAGAAAAAAAAAAATCAACCACTTCCGAGCGCCAGCGAAATCTAAAACAAAAAACCATAAAAAATACTCAATAGAAACCATCTTCCCTTTTATTGTCTCTATTTTCTTATCTCATATCACAATCTCAGTCCTACCTATTCCTATATCTATCAACAAACTACAAAAATTTCACACCCCCGTTCTAAGAACTATCAACAGATCGTGTCTATTCTTGATTCTTCGCACACACACAACATTACTTTTAATTTTTTCTTTACTCTCATCCCATCGTAAGGATCTTCAACCTACGTGACACTAAACGCTATTATCTCCCTTTGATCAGACCGACGGCACCCTTTTGGCTCGCTCAGAAAATTCCCAGGCCCAAGTATCCCTTACCCTACTCGGGTTTATAGTTGAAAAGGTGGGGGTTGGCAATTTAGCCACGGCGCACAGTGGGCCCAAATGCAGTTTCGCGTCTCAAAAATCTGTAACTTTTTTTACTTTTGGAGTAATGAAGTGAAATTTGGAATATATTATATATAATATATAGAGAATCTAAAAATTGAAAAGTTTTTAAGATCTATTTAGTGTTTTGGTATTTAAAGTTTATTAAAAGTTCAAAAATTACAATATTGACGAATCAAAATGTGGATTTTCAGTACAAATTATGCTTTTATTTATTATTTATGCTAAGGATACACATGTTGAGAAAATATAATATCAATAAATTATATATACATTAAAAATACATCCCAATATGAGACAATTATAGCAATAAATAATATACAAAAATGTAAACGAAAATTAGTTCTTTAGTAGCTAAATGGCTTCCACAGAAAGCTCTGAGCTTCAGATGTATTTTGTTTTCATATACTTTATATAAGAGGATTTGATGTCAAAAACAACCGATTTGTTGCTGTTCTTGAACATTTTCTGGAATGCGTCATCCTTATTTTTTTGCAATCTTTGTTACGTACATCTTCAGAAAGCTGTCCGATTGGTAGGACTCCAAAATGTTGAACTATAGCTTCACCGTGAATTAGTATTTTATGGACTGAAGATGGCATGTATTACCATTTATATTTTTCAACGTAAATGCGAGCTGTATAAATTGCATATTTATCAAATTTTTGAGCATCAATGTGCATTGGGGTGTGTCATTTTTGCGCAACTTTTTTTTTTCAACGATAAAACAGGCTTAATACTTTCAGGAAGGTATAAAACGAAGCATGTGAAAATTTGAGCTCCTAATATTATCATTTAGAGGTGCCGTTTTTAAATTTTAATTTTCCATACAAATAACTTTAATTTGCCAGCAAATTTTTTCTTATTTTTATAACCTGACATTTGAGCATTGTAGAAATAAACTGACAAATTATTTAAGTAGAAAATTGAACGCTCTACAAAAAAGCTCAAAATAATTTTTTTTCATAGAGTGAGCCGTTCTGAGGATATTCAGAGTTTTATTTCTAGAACTTCATGGGGTCGTGTTGTCATTATTCGTAAAAGGGGCAAATTTGGGCAAAACATTTTTTTTGTGCCATTTTACTAATGTATTAGGGAATAAAATGCACTATGCAAGAACACAGCGCAAGGTAGCGCAACCATTTAAAACCTTTATCAAAGATTATTATATAAAAAAAAAAAATAGCATGTTAATTAAAATTGATTAATATATAGAAAAAATATATTTTTTGGAAATTGAGTTTACTGATATTTAAAGCTTAAATTACAAGCTTTCCAACGATATATAACTCTTGTGTAATCACATAATAAAATGCCAAAGAAAAGTCTATTAAAAACGATCTTTATTTCATCATTCCAATGGGGCTATATTATGAAGCGACCACTTTAGATAGCCATATCCTAAAAGTGTGCAGCTTAATCCATTAAATTTTTTTTGCACTGCGAAATTTGACATTTCCTTGGTTAATTTGCATAAAAATTTTAGCTCCCACATTACTTTCGAAAAAATCATTTTTGAGACGATAAATGCCATTTGGGCCCACTGTGCGACGGCACCCTTTTGGCTCGCTCAGAAAATTCCCAGGCCCAAGTATCCCTTACCCTACTAACCCGCCATAGATAACCAGGAATGAACCACCTGAGAAGACAACAAAGTCAACCGACTTCTATTTTTATTACCTTTTGTCATGTAAATTATTCAATACTCTATAATATTTTAAGCTAAGTCAATGTATATGGTTAGGCCCCCTATGTGCCAACAAAATATTATTATCATAGTATCCTAATTAGTTATAAGTCACATTGTTTATATTGTTCAAATAAAAACTAACTAACTAACTAAGGAAAAATTCAGTTCTTGTCAGAACTCCGACCAGGTAGGTCGGGTGCTGGCAAAAAATAGTTCTTATAAGAACTTTGTAGGGAAATATAAAATTGATTTTGATTGTCTGGTAGTGGTTGCCGGTAGGTAGCGTTGCTGGTAAGTTAGTCAGAAAATGTTTTCTAAATCGCTTAACAGTACAGTTAAGCTATTGGCATTCACTCGCTCCCTGCTCTTTTGAGAGCTATTAAAATTTTTTAAGGAAATATATGATTTTTGTTAATTTTACATGCTCTCCAAAAAAAACGCTCCCTGCCTATCAATAAGCTAAAAAATATAAATGTATTACTCAATTATTTCTCACAAATGATTTTTAAAATATTTTTTTTTTTTTTTTCAGAACGCTTACTTGGAGAGTTTTGAGAAATAGCTCACCAACAGGGCAGCTATTTCTCAAAACTCTCCTTGCCCTGTTAGTAAGCTATAAGCATGCTAAATAGTACTAGAAAATTGCCACCAGTGCGGTCTTATTTTATGAAAACGGTACTAAAACTTAGTTCTTGTTGATTCTCATCGTTTGATATGACAAAATCATATGGAAAACATAAAGTAGTGTCAATTATAGTACTTTTCGGGATTTTAGGATTCGGGATTTTGGGATTCGGGATCTTGGGAGTCGGGATTTTGGGATTCAGGATTTTGGGATTCAGGATTTTGGCATTCAGGATTTTGGGATTCAGGATATCGACCCCAACCCTTCAATGATGCTGTGCGTTATATTTATGGTATTCGTAGATATGACCATATTTCTGTGTTTGCTACGGGTTTACTTGGATGTACTCTGAAACAATATATCAACGCTAGGAACTGTATGTTTTTGCACAAAATAATTATAGCTCGAAACCCGCCTTACTTATATAACAGACTTAATTTTACTCGCTCCTCAAGAACCATCAACCTCATTCCCTACCGTTACAATTACCTAAACTCATCACGTTTATTTTTTATCCATACTGTAAGACTTTGGAACTCTTTGCCCTTTCAATTGAAGAATATTTCAAATCCCAACAATTTTAAGAGTGCAATTTTCCAACATTTCTCCTCCTCATCCATTAAAATTATTTCCCTCATTACCCACTACCTTTCTTTCCTCTATCCTATTTCTCACTCCTTAGATTTATATAAATATTGTTATTAGATTTAAGTATTTGGAGTTATTATAACTGATATAACTGAAAACACCATGTACTATAAAAGATCATGTCTTAATGTACAAACCATATGTTATATAAATAAATAAATAAATAAATAAATACACTAACAGCCTCAAACTGTGTGTACTAAAGGTAATGAGTAGTTCTCCCATTCACCTTTTTACATTCGTTTTTATGATCTCGATTAGTTCCTTTTCCGATTTCGGAACACGCATCCGTGAATAGATTTGCAGCAAGGCGTCGTAGAAGTCGTTGAACGCTTCGTCGTTTTGCTGTTTTCTATCTGATAGTTTTCGAGCCAGCTCGGTATCTGTCTCCAGACTACGGAACTGTTCGATCAATGCTGTTTGCAACAAGAGCCATGACGTGTGTCTGTTACTCTTCAAGTACATCCAATACCATGACTTGGCTGGACCCGAAACAAAATGATGAAAACTCACCGCAATCTCATCCCACGGAACATTGTAACTATATCTAACCCGCTCTAGTCGGAACAAAAAGTTATCTACAGACATGTTCTTGCCGTCAAATTTGATTCCCCACTTGTGATACTGAGGATGCTTATTAATCGAGTTTGTGTTAGGGAGCGCTGGTGTCCGCGGAGATGAGACGTCTGGTGATTCAACGAAATTAAGCGCATTCATTCGCGTTAGAAAGTCGTCAATGTTCGAACCCAGAGCCATATCTATCGGATGTACCATCGGCGCATTCGGTACCGCTACTGGTTCTACATGGGGCGTTGGACGTGTTGCCAAGTCCTGTGCGACTGTCGCTTGACCTACCCCGTTACTTCTTGTCGTTGTTCCTGAAAGAACATTCGCTGTTCTGCCACGAGCAGCGTTCTGACTGGTGGTCGGCATGACGGCCGGAGCACTTGAAGCAGACGCGTGGTAAGGAGCCGAAACACTTGAAGACGCAGGGGGACTAGGGTTGGCTGTGCGGTTTTGGATTAACATCGATACTTGCTCTAACAGAAGAACTTGGCTGCGACCCAACTCTTCCTTCATAAACCGCCTATCATCAAGCCTATGCAGCTCAATAGTAGCTGAGACTACCTCCTGTATATAAGCAGACCGATCAGATGCTTCTTGAAGGAGCCGTAAATCCTCCGCGTTTGGTTCCCCGTCACTCTCTTCGTTATAGCCTCCAGTATTGTTTCCTGAATTTTCGGAAACAGCTCCTCGTGCTTTCGCCTGACCACTCTGGCCTTAACTGCCTCCTGCGGGAGACATTATGATCACGTCTTGTAATTGCGGGTTAAAGGCGCTTGTTCGCGAGTGAGTTATGCGAGCCAAAAGAAAAGATATCGGTGTCCGTTCAAACTTGGAAAATAAAGGACGGGAGGTATGTTCGCAAATTGTAAGATAGAAAGAGAGCTTTATTTAACTTTATACTGTCTTTCGTTGATTTTTAGATGTTGAAGGTTAACAATGGTTTCGGAAATAATTCACAATAGATAACATTTTAACTAATTCAAAATAAATGTTATTTAAGTTGGAAACAAACATTTGATGTTGCGTTGACTTTAGTAATAAACATTCTCCCCGGCCGTGAACACTCCGTTTACAAATAACTTCTTCCTCATCCAGGTTTTGATAACATCACTGGTGATTTCATCATGTGAAGTGTTGATAAAACGTTTGTTTTGCCCTTTAACATCTCTGGTGAATTCTGTTTGCTGAACTGACATGAAAATGGAACGAAATATTAATAATGGTTAGATACAATTTTTCGTGTATTCAAAAGAGACAAAGCGAAGTGCTACAAACTGTTGCTGTCAACCTTGCTCACGCAACAGAAGAGATTCATTTTCATACACAGAGTGGAACTGGAATGACAGATGCGGAGGAAAGATATTTATTATTTTTTGTTCTTTTCGCGGAAAATCGTTGGTTTTCTCGAAGATAGGCTGGAAATCCGTATGAGGAGTGGGAAGCGAAGATAGTAAGTGGACTGGAAGTTTGAGTGAGGAGCAGAGGGTTTGCCAAAACAGCTGAGAAATTTTGATAGTTGTTGGTTATTTTCATAATTGTTTTGAAAGTTGAACGATATGACATATGAGGATGAGCATTAATGGACTGTAATTGATTTTTAAATTTGTTTGTGTTGTTTAATGTACATAAATGTTCTTGCTATGAATCTGTCTAATGGATGATTCAAGTTTATTGTTAAATTTTGTTTGAAATAAAGTTATTTTGCTTATTTGATGTGTCTTTGGTGTTAGTGATGTTGATTGGTAGTGGACAAACCTTTGTGATGTTTCTTTTAAATTCGCCAACCTGAGTTTTAATTTTTACTACTCGCGTAATGTCGTCGGCTCCTGGATAAACTTCTATTGTTCTGTTCTCTCTTGATTGTCGTGGGGTGCGCATCAATTGAACCTAATTTTAAAGATCTCTCACTATGAATTGTTCAGTCTGTTCAAATAAAATTGATCGCAATTGTAATACAAAAATCAATTGCAATGATTGCAAGAACTATTTTCATTATAATTGTGTAAACATCACTGAAGATGATGCAATTTTTTTTAAATCCAGTGCCCAACCATTTCGATGTAATAAATGTGCAGTGTTAAGAAGACGTTCTCTTCATAATTTGTCAGTGCCACCGGTATTACCCCAACAAAAGAACAACAATGCCGTGCAAAAAATAAACACTCATATTGCACAAGTAGAGTCACAAGTCTTAGGTGGCGCAATCAAGTGGATGAAGACCTCAACCGACTTGGAGTGCGAAACTGGAGAGAGCTCGCCCGAGATCGAAATCGTTATAGAAGGATGTTGGTTGAGGCCCAGGTTCACCCCGAACTGTAATGCCCACCTAAGTAAGTAAGTAAGTAAGTAAGAGTAAGAGTCACAAGTTACTAACAACAGCGAAGGTCAATGCACTCTTCAGATGGTTTATGCTAAAGTGTCTGCGTTGGAGGAAACTAACAAACAATTCCTACTTGAAGTAAATGCATTACGATCTGAAAATGCAGAACTAAAATCCAAAGTAAATGTACTCGAAAGCAGGTTAAACTGGCAGCAACAACACCTGCTAAGCAATGAAATTGAAATTGCGGGTATATCAAACGCAAATGATTCAAACTGCATGAGAATAGTGCAACAAATTTTCTCCAAATCACTTTCCGCTGTTGTTCCTGACAGTGAAATTGAGAAATGCTATGTGAAGAAAACACAAACAAAATCATCGTCGACTGCTACTAAGTCAACCATCTGTGTTAGATTTACTAATCTAACAACAAAGCAGCGAATAATGTGCGCAAAGAGGAAAAACAAAAATAATTTCTTTTCTTTTGCTTGCGTTCCAGATATAGTTTTTCTGTCTGAAAATTGGATATATGAGTTTGAGGAAAATGATTATTTTATACCGGGCTTTAAGTTTCATTCAAAGACGAATGAAAACTATGCTGCCGGTGGAGTTGGTTTTTTTTGTCAAAGATAACCACGTTGGTATTGAAGTTGTGTGCGTTAATTTACTTAGTGCTGATGTTTTAAAGGTTTCCGTGGAAATTGATCGGGTTACGTACGTATTTGTTTGTGTTTATAGATTACATATGTTTAGTGTGGCGAATTTTATGAATGAGTTCACTGACTTTTTGGCTAGGGAAAATTCAAAGAACTTAATTATTGTAGGTGATTTCAATGTCAACATTTTGGATGGTAACGACAACATTGCTAGTTACTTGGCACTACTCGCTTCTCATGGTCTTACGTGCTTCATTTTGGAACCTACTAGGCCAGCCTCCGGAAGCTGTCTGGACCATATTTATGGCCGTCTAAGTAATGTTGAACTTAAGGAGTGTAAGAATCGATTTTAAAATTACAGATCACTGCATGACCGGACTAGTTTTAGACATTTCTGCAACGAGACGTTGTAATCCTCCTAAGTCAGTTGAGAGAAAAGCTAAGATTGACTTTGCTAAACTTAAAAATGGTTTATGCTTTGAGTTTTGGGAAGATGTGTATGCTACCAATGATTCATCTGCTGCATACTCAATTTTCATCGATTGTCTGAAGAAGCATATATCGTCCGCCTCCTTTTTTGTATCACCCAAAAAAATTGTTAAGCATCTAAAGCCCTGGATATCTAGATCAGTTGTAAATAAGGTAACAACAAAAAATAAGCTTAGATTGAAGTGTAAAAAAAATCCTGGTAACCAACTATTAAGAATGAGGTATAAGAAGTTGTGTGCTGAGTTAAAAAAAGAGATTCCTATATGCCGCGACACCTATTACCGTGAGCAATTCAACTCTGCACAAGGTAATATAAAAAGTGAATGGCGTGTTGTAAATAGCATATTGAACAAAGTTCTGTTTCTAAGAAACCTACTGTTTTGCGTGTGGATAACTCCGTAATCTGCAATAAGCTCTGCATTGCTGACGCTTTCAATTGCCATTTCTCAAACATTAGTTGTAATGTTGGACCGAGTCATAACCATCAAATGTGTTGTAGTTGTCTTTCTATATGTCAAAGCTCTGAGAATATCCAAAGCAGGAGTTTCGTTTTTCAGCCTATATCTTCTTTTGAAATACTGAAAGTTATTGGGAACCTGCCTAAATCGTCTTCGTGTGGAGCTGATGGTTTTTCTAGTTATATACTCAAAAAAATTGCGTATTACCTGGTGGATGTATTAGCATATGTATTTAATAGATGCGTATTTGAGGGTGTATTTCCAGAAGAGCTCAAGTGTGCAGATCTCTTACCATTATTCAAAAAGGGTTCTGCTACTGAAATTAGTAATTATAGGCCCATCTCACTTCTTTCTGTCTTCAGTAAAATTTTTTAAAAACTTATGAAAAATAGAATAATGAGTTTTTTAGATAAAACTAAGTTTTTCAACCCAGCTCAATTTGGTTTTTTAAAGGGCAAATCGACGTAAGATGCTCTATTACAATTTTGTTCGTTAACAATGTCACAACTCGACGAGAAAAAATGTGTAGCTGACCTATTTGTTGACATCACAAAAGCATTTGATATGGTCAACCACAATATATTATTAAGGAAGCTGGAGAAAGCTGGATTTAGGGGTTTAATGCTTCATTGGTTCAGATCTTACCTTGTGAACAGTTCGCAAAGAGTGAAAATGGATGATATAAGGAGCGAAGTAAAGTTTCTTGACTTGGGTGTACCACAGGGCTCTGTCCTGGGACCAGTTCTATTTTTAGTTTATATCAACTCGCTTTTTGGTCTTAGTTTCAAAGGTTTACCAACTGCTTTTGCTGATACCATTGCGTTCTCTTATGGCACTTAGAGTCCTTTAGACCTCGTTTCCAATATTAATTGGGATTAAGACCTATTGCGGCTCTGGTTCTACGAACATAATTTAGTAATAAGCTCTAAGACCAAGATAATGTTTTACAGCTTATCTTCATCTAGCATTTTGAATGCAAGTGTTTTCTTCCATGCTCCTGAGTGTTGTAGATTAAAACTGTTTACTTGCCACTGTTCGTCTGGTTTCACTCCTCCCTCCTTTAATTGTGATTTGAACTGTAGTGACAAATGTTTTCTAGTTAAGAATGTCAACGAGTTTAAATATTTGGGACTGACTCTAGATTCTCGGATGAGTTTTGCTAATCATGCTGAATCCCTGAAGAAGTACTTCAGCTGTACCCTGCGACATTTTTATTATTTGCGTAATGTATGCTCAACTAAACTGTTAAAAACAATTTACTATGGTATTTTCCATTCTAAGTTACAATATGGAATTGCTTGCTGGGGTGGTGTGTATCGTAACAAAATACAACCACTTTTGGTATAAATTGCAGAAATATGTTGTTAGAAAAATTTGTCGTAAGGCTAGTAGGCACTTTAGCTTTCCTCTGTTCTGTGCTCTTAAAATACTACCAGTTCGTCATTTATACTGTTTCAAGGTGCTAAAAACTTTCTATATGAAGTCTGGCAATCTCAATTGTCGTTTAATTTCGAGATACAACCTTCGTGGAAACCTTTCAAACTTATTATCTGTTCCTTTTTTCCGTACCACTGCTTATCGTAATTTTTTCTCAATTATGTCATATCGGTTGTTTAACATTCTTCCTCATTCAATAAGGACAATAACTGTGCCTGGAAAGTTTTTTACAAGCGTTAAATTGTGGCTTTTTTCCTTAGACTATCTTGCTCTGGATTCTTATATTTTTGATGTTCTGGGTTAACTTTGCTTCAAATTTCAAATTTAATACTACTTTTGTTATTCTACTTAGTGATTTGATGTCAACTTTTGTATTATATAAACATTTTTTATTTTTTATTTTAATATGTGAATTCTAAAAGGGTCACCCCACCCAATTACTTTTGATTATTGTTATTAAAGCTTTTGAAGTGGCATTCAACTCTATTCTTTAATTTCTTAAAAATGAAGAATGCTAACCTTTCCTATATTTTTCTTTTAATTAAATGAAATTGTTTATAAATTTGTATTATTTAACAATTGTTAAGAAATTTATATGAAATAATAAATATACTATACTACTACTATTATCCGCCCTAAGCTCCATCGAGAAGGTGGTAGTCGTTCGTCGTTTAGAAAAACCAGGTCTCCAATTTTTACTTGAGGTTGTTCCTGCAGCCACTTCGGCCAATTTTGCAGCCGCGTTAGATACTCCTGTTTGCATTGTGTCCTAAACGTTTGCATGTGCAATTCTATTATCTTCCACCGATCACCTAGGCTTACGTTTCTGGACTCAATATCAGGTTCAGGAACAGTGAGAAGTTCTTGGCCAATTAAAAAATGTGCAGGTGTTAAGGCTCGGAAGTCGTCATTATTTTCCGATAGGGGAGTCAAAGGTCTTGAGTTAAGGCACGCTTCGACTTGGGTGAGAAACGTGTTTAGCTCTTCATATGTTACTGTAGCAAACTACAGAAATACTACATAGAACAAATAACGCAGTTGTTTTATGCGCTTCGCCTATAACCAGTTTTGTGAAGTGATGTGTTGGTTCCAATATAATTGGATGCTGTTGATTGTAAGGAAGAACGGCATTTCCGGTCTTCCTCCTACTCTGAGGATGTTATTTTTATCAGTGAAGGATTCAAAAACGCATGCCTCTCGTTTTTGCTATTCCTTTAGTGAACATTTCGAGTTGAGATAAATGTGCCAAAATAATCTTAGCTTGGTTAAGTTCTTCGGGAGTGATGAGTCCAAAAATTCGCGTCAAGCTCGGCTTTTTAGCGTTTGATATAAATCTTTGACAGTAGGCACTTATTCTTAGCAGACATAGCCGGTTATTGCTTACGTTGGTGTCAACATGATACACCTTGATGACAGTTTTGCCATCAGCTGGTTCTTCTGGAAATTTAAAGTTCCATATGAACCTTAGGAACTCGGGACCGTTCCACCACAAAGAAGATTTAACAAGCGTAGATGGTAGGATACCTCGCGAGATTAAGTCAGCTGGGTTTTGAAGCGTAGGAACATGATTCCATATATCGGTTTTTATTAAGCGTTGTATCTCCCCGATTCCGTTTCGGACAAAGGTTTCAAACTTTAATGGCTCGGCACGGATCCAACAAAGTACGATCATGGAATCCGTCCATGCGATTGTGGGAACTCCTCTCCCCTCAAGAGTTTTGTTGATTTGATGCAAAAGGTTCGCAAGCATAACAGCTCCGCAGAGTTCTAGGCGTGGAAGTGTAATTGGACTTAATGGTGCTACCTTTGATTTTGACATGAGCAAATGCATTTGTGTGTGGTGGTTTTCATCTTCCACTCGAAGATACACAACGGCTCCGTACGCCTTTTCGGAAGCGTCGCAGAACCCATGTAGCTGAAGGCGGTTGCTGTTGAAACTTGCAGTGGTATTCAACCACCGTGGTATGCGTATGTTTTGATTTCCTTTAGGTTATTATGAAATTGTTCCCATTCTTGTAGAATGTCAGAGTCAACTGGATCGTCCCAAGATTGCTTGCACTGCCATAAATGCTGCATTAACATTTTCGCTTTAGTTATAGATGGAGATATCCAACCCATGGTATCAAATAAAGGCGCAATGGCAGATAATATAGATCGCTTAGTTGGGGTTTGATTTTCTGAGGGAATGTAATTGAATGTAAACTCATCGCTTAAGGGAAGCCATTGTATTCCCAATGTCTTTACCTTATTTGAGTCATCAGAGGGTAACAAAAATTACGCTTCGTGATCCGACATAGGAACACCTATAAGTAGCTGTTCATTGTTAGCTGTCTATTTTCTTAGATGAAATCCAGCTCCGCCTAGAATATTTTTTATTTCATTCACTTTAGCTCCCGCTTCATCCAGAGTATCAGCACCCGAGATCAAATCATCAACGTACATTTCTTTTTCAATCATAGCAGCAGCTCTGGGATGATGATGTTTTATCTCTTCTGCTAAAGCGTGAAGGGTACTTACGAATAGCTAAATAGGGGGCCGAAGCGGTACCGAACGTTACAGTTTTAAGTCTATAAATCTTTAAAGCTTCTGAAGGTTTTTGGTGCCAAAGTATGAGCTGGTAATTTGCATCACTTTCAGGGACATTAATCTGTCGGTACATCTTTTCTATATCGTCAGTGAAAGTGAACCTATTGAATCTCCATTTGAGAATAATGTCCATGATATTACTTTGAAGCGCTGGGCCTACCATTAACTGGTCGTTTAGAGAGATGTTGTCAGTAGTCTTAAATGAGGCATCAAATACAACCCGGAGTTTAGTGGTTGAACTTCCCTCTTTATAAACAGCGTGATGGGGTAAGAAGTAATGGTTGACTCCTTCAACGGACCTTTCTTCGATCTCTTTCATATGACCTTGGTCTAGGTACTCTTCTAAACAGTCGTTGTACTGCTGGCTGTCGCAAGGTGGGGTTCTTGTCGAGTTTGTTTTCTAGACTCTTAAAACGACTGAGAGCACCTTCTCTCGAGCTTCCTAGATGGGGATAAACATTTTCTTTGAATGGAAGAGCTACTTGAAAACGGCCATTAGTAAGACGTTGAACATTTTTGATAAAGTGCGTCTCACAATCGATGTTTTCCGGTTTTTATTAGGACGGTAATTAACCTCTTCCAACTCCCAAAATTTACGGATTTCAGCCTCGCTACCGCATGATTGAAAGAAGGTTTTTGGTTGCTGAGATACTGTAGGTGCTCTGCCAAACAAAATCCATCCTAATTTCGTGTTCTGAGGAATGGGTAAATTCTTATCAATGGGCTTGACAATATCCGGTAGCAAAATGTCAGCCAATACATCACTGCCAAATAATAGATCGACCTTATATGGCTGATTAAAACTGGGGTCGGCTGGGGTCAAGCCATCTAAATGTTCCCATCCCGTAGTTGTCAAGCCTTGAGAAGGTAAAAGCCCAGATAGTGATTTGAGCACTAATACTTGAGTAGATGATCTGAATTCCGAGTGGTGAGATCCGAAGCAGATATCCAATTTCCGTGAGCAGCTGCCACTGTTAAGCAAACCTAACCCAGAAACTTCGACATATGTTTGGATTTGAGGAAGACGAAGTAGCTGAGCTGCTGATGTTGTTATGAAGCTAGCTTCTGAACCTGAGTCCAATAACGCTCGCAATGAGACATCCTCACCTGTCACAGTGTTGACTTTAACAAAGGCAGTTGCTAATAAGACATGTGTCTCTGATCTCGAAGAATAATATGAGTTGACGTTGGGTTGCGATATTGCGTGTGGATGAAAATCAGGTGCGCCAGGGTTCATCGTTAAAGTTGAAGTACGCATGGCATTGCTGCGTATAAAATTAGAGGTGGAGTGTCCGGCAGCAATATTGATTTTATTATTAAAATGAAGCAGAGAATGATGAGCTTGTTGACAATAATAGCATTTGCGGTTACTTGGACAGTGCTCAATTGTGTGGCTATAGGCTTAGCAATTCCGGCAGATCCCTAATTTGTCAACCTGCTTACACCTATTATTTATGCTAAGTTTGAGAAATTTGCTACATTTTCGAATAGCATGTGCGCCCTAGCTGCAAATTTGGCAAGAGTATTGTGAGTACTGTGAGTTGTTCGTAACTGTGTGGAGAACATTTTTATGTGTTGGTTTATTGAAATTTTGGTTGGTTTTTAAATGCTGCTGGTTAGCAGCTTCCAAATTACGAAATCTGGTTTCTAAAAATTGAGTAAACTCAGAAAATGTTTGTAATGCTTTACTGTCTAACTAAGACCCTAGTTCTTCTTCCCGAAAGCCCATTGAGATCGTAAAAATTCAGGACCAATCCACCAAGTCTGCAATGTGGTCAGTTCTGCTGGATACACACCTCTAGACGCCAGATCGGCTGGGTTATGAAGCGTTGCAACATGTCCCCAGCAATCGATCCCCACTAACCGCTGAATTTCGGACACTCGGTTGGCCACGAACGTAGTCCATTTGGCGGGAGTGGCTCGTATCCACGCGAGTGCGATTGTTGAGTCGGTCCAAGTAAACGTCTTGATGTCGGGAACAGCCAAAACGTCCTTCGTGTACTGCATCAATTGCGCTAAAACTACTGCTCTGCAAAGTTCCAAACGTCGAAGCGTGATTGAACGCTGACTTGGAGCTACCTTCGTCTTCGCCAGGAGCAAGTTGACATGGATATTCCCATCACAGTCAAGCACACGAACGTATACTACGGCACCGTATGCTTTCATTGACGCATCATAAAATCCATGTAGCTCGATATCCTTGTTTACAATGCTACAGTGAACAGTTGTTTCTGCTATGGCAATGAAATCTATGGTTACCTAAGGTTGGATGATATCGAAAAAATTCAAATATATTTCTTCAAAAGAATATTCAAATTACCGCCAAATACTCCTTACTATGCTATTTATGTTGAGTCCGGTTTACCGCAAATATTCATTCGAAACTTGAAGGCTAGTGCAGATTATTTAACGAAAGTTATAAAGAGACCCGATAACAACTTACACAAAAGAATGATGATTGTTTCTCTCCGGTGTGGGTATTCTCCTTTTAAGAACTGGCAAGAACTCGCTCTTGAACATGGTACCTCTTTAAATTTAAATTTAAACAATGTAGCAGAATGGCAAAATATTTTCTACAATTGCATTGCGAAAGTTGATGAACGTAGTTATCTAATGCATATTGACAGGGCTAGGGAGTCTACCTCAAGGGCTATTTATAAAACTCTTAATCTTTACCAAGGTGAAAGCAATTACTTTAGAAAGGAGCTTTCTGCTTACGATATAGGCCTTATATTTAAAATAAGAACAGAAATTTTTGAATTGAATTTCAGACCATATCGAAGAGATATTAACTCTATCTGTAGCTTATGTAATTTAATTCAGAACGAGGATATTTTTCATTTCCTAGCGGTGTGTCCTATTCTGCAAGAAATTCGCAGATTTTATTTTGATAAAAGTTATCTTACATATGATGAATTCGTCAATGTTCTGAATGGACAGTGTGGATTTTTTTTGTTGGAGGTTTTTAAAATACCAGCTGGAGCACTCAGACCTAAATACCGGTCCATTGTACTACCAGATAGCAACCTTCTATTTGTTATAGCTTTCCAGATGTTCGGAGAAAAGCCAAAAGACGCTGCCATGGTAAGGAGCCTAAGTTACCAGCTCTCACCATGTCTGCGCCGAGTATCTGTAACCTCATGCGAGAAAAAGCAGGACATTCACAGAGGAAGTGCTCTGCGGTGTCCTCATCTTCTCCACAAGATTCACAGAGTGTGGTATCACTTAAGCCTAACACGTTTAAATGCTTTGCAAAAGAGAAGTGCCCGCTGGCAACGCCAATAAGCTTTCTACAGTCTTTTCTGCTACGAGCTAGCAAAAATGTTGCAGTCTTCTTACTAACGTTGGGGAGCATACGCTTGGTCTGTCTGCATCCAGTGGAAGCATGCCATCTACGGTTGTGCTCTTCACAGATCCAATCGTTGATTGAAGCCCTCACTGAGGACGCTGGCAGACCTAGCGACGGTTCAGGTCCTGAGAAAGCTGTCTGAGATCCCTGCCTAGCGAGTTCATCGGCGATCTCATTTCCTGTTATGCCGTGATGGCCTGGAACCCAAATGAGACTCAAGGAATTTAATCTTTCGATCGCATTCAGAGAACTCTTGCATTCCTGGATCACTTTCGAAGTGGTTAGAGGGTTGAGAAGGGCCTTAAGCACAGCTTGGCTGTCGCTGCAAACAAAGATACTTCTCCCCGTCCATCCATTGTTCGTTACGTGGCTCAAGGCCAAAAGGATAGCATAAGCCTCCGCTTGGAAAACGGAAGCGTATGATCCCAAAGATGAGTGCAGTCGTATGTCGTCGTTCTCAACAAAGGCACCAGCACCAGAACCCTCGTCGGTTTTGGAGCCATCTGTGAAGATACGATAACAGTTCTTTCCAGGCTCAGATTCTGGAGCGAACCAGTCCTGAACCGAAGGAAAGTTGACTGAGTAATTTTGACGCAGTTTGAGCCTTGGGATCATCGTGTCAGACGGCATATCCATTAGACGTGAGTCAAAAGATATGCTGCTTGCGAGTTCCTCAAAGCTCCAGTGCGAATTGTGCCAGAGACCACATCGCTTTAAACGAGAAATGGTCTTGAGAGTACACCCCATGATGTAGGTATCAAGGGGAGGAAGATTCAACAGTGCGTCGAGAGCAGCTCCCGGTGTGCTAGGGAAGGCCCCCGTAACACCCAGATAAATTGTTCTTTGAAGTTTGGCAAACGAGGCAATAACGTATTTACGCGAGAGCTTATTCCACCAAACAAAGGACCTTTTTCGGTGAAAGACCCCATGTCTTGCCAAAGGCTCCTTTACATTGCCAGAAAACTGACGGTGCTTTAGTAGTTTTAGACTCGACATGTTTCGACCAAAGAAGTTTGTTATCCAGGATTACTCCAAGATGCTTGACTTCTTTTGAAAAGGGGATGTTGACGCCTTTAAGCGTAAGTTGGGTCAGACCAGTCAATTTTCTACGTCTCGTGAAGAGGACAACCTCGGTTTTAAGAGGATTGACGGAGAGACCGTTTCTAACACACCAGGTGTCAATCATACAAAGCGCAGCCTGTGCTCGGGAACAGAAAGCTTGGAGGCTGGAACCAACCGAGGGCACGGCGACGTCGTCTGCATATGCTTGGGCATGAACGTTAGAACCATTGAGCATTACAAGTAGAGAGTCGATCAACATGCACCACAGAAGAGGAGATAAAACGCCACCTTGTGGACAGCCCTTATTTACTCCCGTTGCAACAAATTGTCCACAGTCCGCCTCAGCGATTACGGTTCTCTTCATTAGCATTGTTTAATCCACAACACTAATGACTCGTCCACACCGTGTTCTCTGGCTGCATTGCACATACCATCGAAGCTAGCATTGTCAAAAGCACCTTGAATGTCGATGAAAATGCCTACCGCAAATTCTTTCCTGTCAAGCGCGCATTCAATCCTGCTAACAAGATTTTGAAGTGCGGTCTCGCAAGATTTTCCTCTTTGGTAAGCATGTTGCATCTGAGACAGAGGGTGTAATTGGAGTGAGGTTTTACGAATGTTAATCTCAACCATTCTTTCCAGCGTCTTAAGCAGGAAGGAGGTAAGGCTAATGGGTCTAAAGCTCTTGGCGAGTGAGTAGTCTTGTTTACCAATTTTTGGTATGAAGGCGACTCTAACACTCTGCCATGGAGTTGGTATATACGCTAGGGCTAAACTACCAGTGAAAATATTTTTCAAAGTAGGAAGCAAAAGGTTTATACTTTCCTGCAACATAGCTGGGTAAACACCGTCAGTGCCAGGTGACTTGAAACTGTCAAAAGATGCCACGGCATATTTGATGGCTTCGTCGGTAACAACTAACGATGACGTGTACCAGCTAAGTCGAGTGGATTTATCGGATTCACCTGATCTAAGAGAAATAGATTGCTGTGGTCCGATTGATATCTGGTTTCCTGGAAAATGAGTTTCCAGCATAAGACTGAGTGTCTCTGCTTTGGACTCGGTATAGGAACCGTCTGATTTCCTGAGCGTTTCTAGTTTGTTTACCTTGCTCCTTTTAAGGGCTTTAGTAAGTCGACTAGTTTCACTGAGTGTTTCTATACTTTCACAGAATTCTTTGTAAGAGGCATTCTTTGATCTTCGAATTAACCTTTTAAAGTCCTTCTGTTTAGATCGATACAGGTTCCAGTCGACATCTGATTTGGTCTTGAGGGACCTATTCAGAATACTTCTGGTTTCCCTGCGAAGTTTCTGTAGTTCACTGTTCCGCCACGGAACCATAGATCTACTAGGTAATTGTCTAGCTGGACATGCCAGCTCGAAGCTACTTGTAAGGGTACAATTCACTTCTAGAACTGCATCTTCCACTTTTTGTGACGTTGAGAGCTTAGGTAGAGTTTTGACGAAATTACCGAGCTCATCGTTGAAAAGTGTCCAGTTAGTTTTTCTGGGATTTCTTGTAACTAAAGGAGTGGGAACCACATTTGCTACATGGAATTGAATGACACGTCCAGCAACACTTTCCAGTTGGTAATCTCCTTGGCATATCTGGTAGATAGTGTCAAGTCAATTACGTCCTGTCGTATAGCCGTAACAAAAGTTGGTGTATTACCAACATTGTTAATGTCTAAATCAGAAGACAGAATGTAACTAAGAAGATGGTTGCCTCTCATGTTGCACTTGACGCTGCCCCAAACTATGTTTTGAGCGTTAGCATCACAGCACATGATAAACCCCAACTTCCGGTTTTAACAAAACTCCACCAAATCCACAACCTGTCTTGAGGGAGGGGGTAGAATGGAGTTCCAGGGAAAGTAAACTGACGCAACGACGAAAGTTTTCCACTCACCGTTCGTTTCGTAGTTTATCATAACCGCAACCAGGTCTTGATCACAGAAGTGATCAAGTTTAGTTGCTGCAAAAGAGCTCGGTATGATGAGACAGGTCCGGGGTAAGTCAGACCGTTCATCATAGAGAATATTGAACCCTCGTAGCCCTCCAAGACCAAGAACTCGGCCCTTCCAGGCCCATGGCTCTTGGATTGCTACGAGATGAGTTTTTGTATTCAACACGGAAAGCCTGCTACATAGGAGTGCAGTAGCTGCCTTAGAATGTTGAAGGTTGATTTGATTTATTATCATTGCTCCTTTCGAGGCTTTATCCCGCCCGGTCAGTGTCCGTGGACCAGACTGACTAGCAGTCACGGTTTCATTCACCAACGTTTTGGTTGGACCTCCAGGAGTTTTAACCATGCCGGCTTCGTCCCTTCCAGCCAGTGTCCGTGGACCGAATTCGCAAGCCTTGCGACCTGTTCCTCCAGTTTCATTCACCGACTTTCCAGTTAGACCAACAGGAAGATTTGCAGAGCTTCCAGAAACCTTCTTCCTTATGACCCTGTTCGCGTTTGCAGAAGTTGGGGTGACTTCGGTTACAGGAGACCGTCCTAAGTTGGTGGGTGAGACCTCTTCCGACCTGTCCTTTTCGCCGCCGTCACCAAAGGTTTGCAACTTAATTCAGTGCCTTCGGCCACCCTGGTGTCCTCTTTGCACTGAGCCTTTGCCGCTCGACTTCTCTCCAGCTTCTGTTGGCGCTTGGAAAGCTGTTCTCCAGAGGATGCCATCGTTGGAGTGGGATCCACTTGTTCAGCTTCACTTAGTCCGGTGATAGCACCGCTCTGACCAACAGCTAAGCCCTGATGAGAATTTAGCTTTGGAGGTAAGACCTCCGAGCTGCCTTCTTCATCTTTCCAGCTCAAACCACGAAGAGCTTCATGGAGAGAACTGCAGGAGTCATCGGTTACGGTACCTTCGACTCGCGTGTATCCACCAGTAAAGGTGTGCGTTTGTATGTCAGATGGGGCCTCCAGAATCCGTGCCCCTGCCATAGTGAAGACTACGGGTGGATTTTCGCTTTTACGACTGCCACCTGGAAAATAAAATTCCTTTGGGTTATCTTCCATACTGTTTTTTGACCAGTTCTTGGTTTTCATTCATTTTCCTCATCCTTCGACCACCTTTCGGCATCGAGCTCGGTTCAAATAAACTACTTAAGCCCCCCCCCCCCCCCCCCCCGCCGCGACAAGGTGACTGATCGTGTGGATGGAAGTTGCTAGTACGATACGTCTCTCACGCGAACTCTTATAGAAACGCATATTTGAATCTGTCATGATTAATATACATCTTATTTAATTTTGTTTTAGCTAAACTAAAAGCCCGATCTTAAAATAACCCAATACTTTTTCTCATGTTTTGTTTTAGCTAAACTAAAAGCCCTATTTATTGAAGATTTTGCACGTTTTTTTGCTTATTCATACATATAAAGCTCAAAATTATCTTGTATCTATTAATTTTCATTTGATTGATTTTTGTGTTAGTTTTTTTTTCTTTTTATAATTATTTTAACTTTTTTGTTTTAGAATGCTGAAATAAACCTGATTTGCTAATTATATTTAATGTGTTATTTAAGCTTTGTAATCTCAGAAAGTAAGACTTTGAGAAAACGGCAGACGGCTTAACAGCCATGCTTTATTTATCTTTTTGTTTGTTATATTTTTTGTACAATTGAATTGAATAAAAATTGAAAAATTGAATTGAATTGAATTGAAATTGATATCCTTGTTGGTTTTGCTTATCTGAGTCCATCGTGGTATTCGAAGCGTTTCGATCATAGGAAGTTCTCGATGAAAAGCATCCCAATCCTTTTTCAAAGTAGTTGGAACCGGATCATCCCAATCACAACTTAGTTCCCAAAGCCGCTGCATCATTAACTTTGCCGTGATGACGCATGGTGATATCCAGCCAAGTGGGTCGAACAGTTTGGCTATGGTGGACAACATTGACCTTTTTGTTGTTGCTTCTGATCACTGCTCCACACTTTGATACGAAAAGTAGTCGTCTATCGGGAACCATTTGATGCCAAGGGTTTTGACATGATTTGACATGTTGAACGGCACCTCAAAATCTAATTCTCGATCTGCTACAGATATGTCTTCGACGAGTTCCTTCACGTTACTTGTCCATTTTCGTAAATTGAAGCCCGCGGACGCCAGAAGTTGATTCGCTTGGTCGCGTTTTGTTCGTGCTTCTTCCACAGTATCGGGACCACTGATGAGATCGTCCACATACATGTCCTCTCGGACAACCTTCGCGCCCTCCGGGAGGTTCAATTCTTCATTTTCAGCTACCCGCTTCAAAATTTCGATGGCAAGATACGGTGCACTTGCTGTGCCAAACGTTACCGTTTTAAGCCGAAACATTTTGATTGGAGATGAACGATCGTTTCTCCACAGGATCAACTGATAGTAAGTATCCTTACTGATAGTAAGTATACACTAACACCTGCCCATACATCTTTTCGATGTCAGCCGTAAACGTTATTCTGTGGGTTCGCCATCGAAGAACCATAACAATAATGCTCGACTGTGATTTTGGGCCCACCAAAAGTCGATCATTGAGCGAACTTCCATCCAAAGTCTTCGATGTTGCGTCGAACCCTCAGTTTCGTGGTGGAACTCGATTCCTTGAAAACTGCATGGTGAGGCAAAAAATAGTGGTATTGGGTTGCCAACACCGAGTTGCCGAAGTGAATTTCTTCCATATGCCTTAGGGTTGCATATTCCTGTATGCATTTGGCATAATCTGCCCGAAGAGTTGGGTTTGCCTCCAGTCTCTTCTCCAAGTGCAGGAATCGTCGGACCACGCTCTGCTTACCTGGAAGACATCCACTTTTGAACGGCAGCCTCACTTCATAACGCCCGTCAGGAAGGCGTCTCGTGTGTTCATCGAAATGCGCGTCGCATGCGATATTCTCCTCAGTTTCATGTGTCTGGAACGGCAATTCTTCCATCTCCCAGAATCTCTGCAGCTGAGAATTCAGGTCAGCAGTTTGCACAAAACTGCGTATTTGCCAGGGATGTTCCGCTTGAGCTTTCCCTAACACAATCCACCCTAACTGCGTCTTCTGAGTGGTTGGTCCGACTCCATCTGCAGGTTTTCTCACTTCTGGAAGGAGTATATCAGCATATACGTCGCTACCGAGAAGTATATTAATTGGTCCAGGAACGTGGAGATTTGGATCTGCCAACGTTAACCATTTAAGGTGTTGCCATTTGTCAGGTATCACTTGTTGGGCTGGGAGATGGCCAGTCAGTGACTTGAAGACCAGTGCCCGCACCGCGCCTCCATAAGTTGAGTTGCATGACGCAAGCTCAATATCCACGCAAGTTTGCGTTGTGCCACTGCTGACTAACTCTTACCCTATCGTTTGAAGTTTCCGTTCTGTGTCTTCACGGTGACAACGCGTATAAAACAATCCGTTCCCGCGTGAGTGTTCTCGATTCGGGCAAGGCTCCAATACGTCGGTGCGAGTCGCTCATCCTTGAGCAAGACTAGGTCTCCTATTTTGGTAGCTTCTTGTACTTCAGTCCATTTCGGACGTTGCTGCAATCGCGCAAGATATTCGGAACTCCACTTTTTCCAAAACCCTTCCGCCAGCGTTTGTACTCTTTTCCTTCGGTCAATATACGTGATGTTGTTATGGAGTTCACCTTGTGGTACAGCATGTAAAGATTCGCCTACAAGAAAATGCGCAGAAGTTAGCGCATTCAAATCATCTAAGCTGTCGGAGAGCGGGCATAAGGGTCTCGAATTCAAGCACGCTTCTATCTGAGTTAGAAGCGTTGTGAGCTCCTCAAAAGTAAGCCTTTCGGTTCCAACATCTGGCTTTAAATGGAATTTCACCGATTTCACTCCCGCTTCCCATTATCCACCAAAGTGTGGAGAAGCTGGGGGAATAAAGTGCCAATTTGTTCCGTGATTTGCTAGGTATTCGGCAATTTCTTTAAAATCGTGCTTTGCGTCTTTCAACATTTTGGCTAATTCGTTATTAGCGCCGACGAAATTCATTCTACAATCGCTGTAGATTTGTTTGCAGCTACCTCTTCTGGCAGCAAACCGTCGAAATGCTGCTAAAAATGCTTGGGTGGTCAGGTCCGACACGACTTCCAAGTGAATGGCTTTTGTTGCCAAACAGATAAATACTGCAAAATATCAATTTAGTATTTTAGCATATCGAGCTTTCCAGCCTTTTATTTCGATGGGTGCTGCGTAGTCAACTCCAGTATGACTGAACGGTCGTGACATCTGGACTCTCGGTGCAGGTAGATTTGCCATCAACTGCTGCATTTCCGATGCCTTTTACCGGTAGCAAGAAGTGCATCTATGAAGTTGATATTTTACGCTTCTTTGTATCTGGCCGATCCAATACTTTTGACGGATGTAATTGATCATCTGTTGGATGCCGCCATGCAAGGTGTTCTTATGGGCATCTCTGACAACCAGGTTGGTAAAATGGTGACTGTTTCGAAGAAGTATCGGATGTTGCGTAGAGAATTCTCCAAGCGTCCTCCAACTCTCAAAAGTCCTTCAGTATCAGGGAATGCGTTCAACGTCTTGAGTTACTTGGGCATTTTCGATGTTTCGACGATTTGTTGAAGCTCTATTTTGAACATCTCTTTCTGTGCGGCCTTCACGTCTACGACACGCGCTGCTTCCAATTCGTTTGGACTAAACGGGCCATCAGAAGCTGCTTTTCGTCGACATTTTGTTGCGAAACGACAACACGTGGCGACAACTCAAATGACCTTCAACAAACTCGAACAGTCGCAGATGGTTTGAAGTGTGCGATCATCCTGACTGACCTGAGCACTTAGTACCTAAACCGCACGTCGTTCCTCGTCAGTTTCGATGTCAACAGGTTGATGCGGAGCATCGAAAGCCCATTGAGTGCGTAAAAATTCAGGACCAATCCACCAAGTCTGCAATGTGGTCAGTTCTGCTGGATACACACCTTTAGACGCCAGATCGGCTGGGTTATGAAGCGTTGCAACATGTCCCCAGCAATCGATCCCCACTAACCGCTGAATTTCGGACACTCTGTTGGCCACGAACGTAGTCCATTTGGCGAGAGTGGCTCGTATCCACGCGAGCGCGATGGTTGAGTCGGTCCAAGTAAACGTCTTGATGTCGGGAACAGCCAAAACGTCCTTCGTGTACTGCATCAATTGCGCTAAAACTACTGCTCTGCAAAGTTCCAAACGTCGAAGCGTGATTGTACGCTGACTTGGAGCTACGTTCGTCTTCGCCAGGAGCAAGTTGACATGGATATTCCCATCACAGTCAAGCACACGAACGTATACTACGGCACCGTATGCTTTCATTGACGCATCATAAAATCCATGTAGCTCGATATCCTTGTTGGTTTTGCTTATCTGAGTCCATAGTGGTATGCGAAGCGTCTCGATCATAGGAAGTTCTCGATAAAAAACATCCCAATCCTTTTTCAAAGTAGTTGAACCGGATCATCCCAATCACAACTTAGTTCCCAAAGCCGCTGCATCATTAACTTTGCCGTGATGATGCATGGTGATATCCAGCCAAGTGGGTCGAACAGTTTGGCTATGGTGGACAACATTGACCTTTTTGTTGTTGGTTCTGATCACTGCTGCACACTTTGATACGAAAAGTAATCGTCTATCGGGAACCATTTGATGCCAAGGGTTTTGACATGATTTGACATGTTGAACGGCACCTCAAAATCTAACTCTCGATCTGCTACAGGTATGTCTTCGACGAGTTCCTTCACGTTACTTGTCCATTTTCGTAAATTGAAGCCCGCGGACGCCAGAAGTTGATTCACTTGGTCGCGTTTTGTTCGTGCTTCTTCCACAGTATCGGGACCACTGATGAGATCGTCCACATACATGTCCTCTCGGACAACCTTCGCGCCCTCCGGGAGGTTCAATTCTTCATTTTCAGCTACCCGCTTCAAAATTTCGATGGCAAGATACGGTGCACTTGCTGTGCCAAACGTTACCGTTTTAAGCCGAAACATTTTGATTGGAGATGAACGATCGTTTCTCCACAGGATCAACTGATAGTAAGTATTCTTACTGATAGTAAGTATACACTAACACCTGCCCATACATCTTTTCGATGTCAGCCGTAAACGTTATTCTGTGGGTTCGCCATCGAAGAACCATAACAATAATGCTCGACTGTGATTTTGGGCCCACCAAAAGTCGATCATTGAGCGAACTTCCATCCAAAGTCTTCGATGTTGCGTCGAACCCTCAGTTTTGTGGTGGAACTCGATTCCTTGAAAACTGCATGGTGAGGCAAAAAATAGTGGTATTGGGTTGCCAACACCGAGTTGCCGAAGTGAATTTCTTCCATATGCCTTAGGGTTGCATATTCCTGTATGCATTTGGCATAATCTGCCCGAAGAGTTGGGTTTGCCTCCAGTCTCTTCTCCAAGTGCAGGAATCGTCGGACCACGCTCTGCTTACCTGGAAGACATCCACTTTTGAACGGCAGCTTCACTTCATAACGCCCGTCAGGAAGGCGTCTCGTGTGTTCATCGAAATGCGCGTCGCATGCGATATTCTCCTCAGTTTCATGCGTCTGGAACGGCAATTCTTCCATCTCCCAGAATCTCTGCAGCTGAGAATTCAGGTCAGCAGTTTGCACAAAACTGCGTATTTGCCAGGGATGTTCCGCTTGAGCTTTCCCTAACACAATCCACCCTAACTGCGTCTTCTGAGCGGTTGGTCCGACTCCATCTGCAGGTTTTCTCACTTCTGGAAGGAGTATATCGGCATATACGTCGCTACCGAGAAGTATATTAATTGGTCCAGGAACGTGGAGATTTGGATCTGCCAACGTTAACCATTTAAGGTGTTGCCATTTGTCAGGTATCATTTGTTGGGCTGGGAGATGGCCAGTCAGTGACTTGAAGACCAGTGCCCGCACCGGGCCTCCATAAGTTGAGTTGCATGACGCAAGCTCAATATCCACGCAAGTTTGCGTTGTGCCACTGCTGACTAACTCTTACCCTATCGTTTGAAGTTTCCGTTCTGTGTCTTCACGGTGACAACGCGTATAAAACAATCCGTTCCCGCGTGAGTGTTCTCGATTCGGGCAAGGCTCCAATACGTCGGTGCGAGTCGCTCATCCTTGAGCAAGACTAGGTCTCCTATTTTGGTAGCTTCTTGTACTTCAGTCCATTTCGGACGTTGCTGCAATCGCGCAAGATATTCGGAACTCCACTTTTTCCAAAACCCTTCCGCCAGCGTTTGTACTCTTTTCCTTCGGTCAATATACGTGATGTTGTTATGGAGTTCACCTTGTGGTACAGCATGTAAAGATTCGCCTACAAGAAAATGCGCAGAAGTTAGCGCATTCAAATCATCTAAGCTGTCGGAGAGCGGGCATAAGGGTCTCGAATTCAAGCACGCTTCTATCTGAGTTAGAAGCGTTGTGAGCTCCTCAAAAGTAAGCCTTTCGGTTCCAACATCTGGCTTTAAATGGAATTTCACCGATTTCACTCCCGCTTCCCATTATCCACCAAAGTGTGGAGAAGCTGGGGGAATAAAGTGCCAATTTGTTCCGTGATTTGCTAGGTATTCGGCAATTTCTTTAAAATCGTGCTTTGCGTCTTTCAACATTTTGGCTAATTCGTTATTAGCGCCGACGAAATTCATTCTACAATCGCTGTAGATTTGTTTGCAGCTACCTCTCCTGGCAGCAAACCGTCGAAATGCTGCTAAAAATGCTTGGGTGGTCAGGTCCGACACGACTTCCAAGTGAATGGCTTTTGTTGCCAAACAGATAAATACTGCAAAATATCAATTTAGTATTTTAGCATATCGAGCTTTCCAGCCTTTTATTTCGATGGGTGCTGCGTAGTCAACTCCAGTATGACTGAACGGTCGTGACATCTGGACTCTCGGTGCAGGTAGATTTGCCATCAACTGCAGCATTTCCGATGCCTTTTACCGGTAGCAAGAAGTGAATCTATGAAGTTGATATTTTACGCTTCTTTGTATCTGGCCGATCCAATACTTTTGACGGATGTAATTGATCATCTGTTGGATGCCGCCATGCAAGGTGTTCTTATGGGCATCTCTGACAACCAGGTTGGTAAAATGGTGACTGTTTCGAAGAAGTATCGGATGTTGCGTAGAGAATTCTCCAAGCGTCCTCCAACTCTCAAAAGTCCTTCAGTATCAGGGAATGCGTTCAACGTCTTGAGTTACTTGGGCATTTTCGATGTTTCGACGATTTGTTGAAGCTCTATTTTGAACATCTCTTTCTGTGCGGCCTTCACGTCTACGACACGCGCTGCTTCCAATTCGTTTGGACTAAACGGGCCATCAGAAGCTGCTTTTCGTCGACATTTTGTTGCGAAACGACAACACGTGGCGACAACTCAAATGACCTTCAACAAACTCGAACAGTCGCAGATGGTTTGAAGTGTGCGATCATCCTGACTGACCTGAGCACTTAGTACCTAAACCGCACGTCGTTCCTCGTCAGTTTCGATGTCAACAGGTTGATGCGGAGCATCGAAAGCCCATTGAGTGCGTAAAAATTCAGGACCAATCCACCAAGTCTGCAATGTGGTCAGTTCTGCTGGATACACACCTTTAGACGCCAGATCGGCTGGGTTATGAAGCGTTGCAACATGTCCCCAGCAATCGATCCCCACTAACCGCTGAATTTCGGACACTCTGTTGGCCACGAACGTAGTCCATTTGGCGAGAGTGGCTCGTATCCACGCGAGCGCGATGGTTGAGTCGGTCCAAGTAAACGTCTTGATGTCGGGAACAGCCAAAACGTCCTTCGTGTACTGCATCAATTGCGCTAAAACTACTGCTCTGCAAAGTTCCAAACGTCGAAGCGTGATTGTACGCTGACTTGGAGCTACGTTCGTCTTCGCCAGGAGCAAGTTGACATGGATATTCCCATCACAGTAAAGCACACGAACGTATACTACGGCACCGTATGCTTTCATTGACGCATCATAAAATCCACGTAGCTCGATATCCTTGTTGGTTTTGCTTATCTGAGTCCATAGTGGTATGCGAAGCGTCTCGATCTTAGGAAGTTCTCGATAAAAAACATCCCAATCCTTTTTCAAAGTAGTTGAACCGGATCATCCCAATCACAACTTAGTTCCCAAAGCCGCTGCATCATTAACTTTGCCGTGATGATGCATGGTGATATCCAGCCAAGTGGGTCGAACAGTTTGGCTATGGTGGACAACATTGACCTTTTTATTGTTGGTTCTGATCACTGCTGCACACTTTGATACGAAAAGTAATCGTCTATCGGGAACCATTTGATGCCAAGGGTTTTGACATGATTTGACATGTTGAACGGCACCTCAAAATCTAACTCTCGATCTGCTACAGGTATGTCTTCGACGAGTTCCTTCACGTTACTTGTCCATTTTCGTAAATTGAAGCCCGCGGACGCCAGAAGTTGATTCACTTGGTCGCGTTTTGTTCGTGCTTCTTCCACAGTATCGGGACCACTGATGAGATCGTCCACATACATGTCCTCTCGGACAACCTTCGCGCCCTCCGGGAGGTTCAATTCTTCATTTTCAGCTACCCGCTTCAAAATTTCGATGGCAAGATACGGTGCACTTTTGGCACAGCAAGTGCACCGTATCTTGCCATCGAAATTTTGAAGCGGGTAGCTGAAAATGAAGAATTGAACCTCCCGGAGGGCGTTACCGTTTTAAGCTGAAACATTTTGATTGGTAGATGAACGATCGTTTCTCCACAGGATCAACTGATAGTAAGTATCCTTACTGATAGTAAGTATACACTAACACCTGCCCATACATCTTTTCGATGTCAGCCGTAAACGTTATTCTGTGGGTTCGCCATCGAAGAACCATAACAATAATGCTCGACTGTGATTTTGGGCCCACCAAAAGTCGATCATTGAGCGAACTTCCATCCAAAGTCTTCGATGTTGCGTCGAACCCTCAGTTTCGTGGTGGAACTCGATTCCTTGAAAACTGCATGGTGAGGCAAAAAATAGTGGTATTGGGTTGCCAACACCGAGTTGCCGAAGTGAATTTCTTCCATATGCCTTAGGGTTGCATATTCCTGTATGCATTTGGCATAATCTGCCCGAAGAGTTGGGTTTGCCTCCAGTCTCTTCTCCAAGTGCAGGAATCGTCAGACCACGCTCTGCTTACCTGGAAGACATCCACTTTTGAACGGCAGCTTCACTTCATAACGCCCGTCAGGAAGGCGTCTCGTGTGTTCATCGAAATGCGCGTCGCATGCGATATTCTCCTCAGTTTCATGTGTCTGGAACGGCAATTCTTCCATCTCCCAGAATCTCTGCAGCTGAGAATTCAGGTCAGCAGTTTGCACAAAACTGCGTATTTGCCAGGGATGTTCCGCTTGAGCTTTCCCTAACACAATCCACCCTAACTGCGTCTTCTGAGCGGTTGGTCCGACTCCATCTGCAGGTTTTCTCACTTCTGGAAGGAGTATATCGGCATATACGTCGCTACCGAGAAGTATATTAATTGGTCCAGGAACGTGGAGATTTGGATCTGCCAACGTTAACCATTTAAGGTGTTGCCATTTGTCAGGTATCATTTGTTGGGCTGGGAGATGGCCAGTCAGTGACTTGAAGACCAGTGCCCGCACCGCGCCTCCATAAGTTGAGTTGCATGACGCAAGCTCAATATCCACTCAAGTTTGCGTTGTGCCACTGCTGACTAACTCTTACCCTATCGTTTGAAGTTTCCGTTCTGTGTCTTCACGGTGACAACGCGTATAAAACAATCCGTTCCCGCGTGAGTGTTCTCGATTCGGGCAAGGCTCCAATACGTCGGTGCGAGTCGCTCATCCTTGAGCAAGACTAGGACTCCTATTTTGGTAGCTTCTTGTACTTCAGTTCATTTCGGACGTTGCTGCAATCGCGCAAGATATTCGGAACTCCACTTTTTCCAAAACCCTTCCGCCAGCGTTTGTACTCTTTTCCTTCGGTCAATATACGTGATGTTGTTATGGAGTTCGCCTTGTGGTACAGCATGTAAAGATTCGCCTACAAGAAAATGCGCAGAAGTTAGCGCATTCAAATCATCTAAGCTGTCGGAGAGCGGGTATAAGGGTCTCGAATTCAAGCACGCTTCTATCTGAGTTAGAAGCGTTGTGAGCTCCTCAAAAGTAAGCCTTTCGGTTCCAACATCTCGCTTTAAATGGAATTTCACCGATTTCACTCCCGCTTCCCATTATCCACCAAAGTGTGGAGAAGCTGGGGGAATAAAGTGCCAATTTGTTCGGTGATTTGCTAGGTTTTCGGCAATTTCTTTAAAATCGTGCTTTGCGTCTTTCAACATTTTGACTAATTCGTTATTAGCGCCGACGAAATTCATTCGACAATCGCTGTAGATTTGTTTGCAGCTACCTCTCCTGGCAGCAAACCGTCGAAATGCTTGGGTGGTCAGGTCCGACACGACTTCCAAGTGAATGGCTTTTGTTGCCAAACAGATAAATACTCCAAAAAAAACCCTTTAGTATTTTAGCACCTCGAGCATTCCAGCCTTTTATTTCGATGGGTGCTGCGTAGTCAACTCCAGTATGACTGAACGGTCGTGACATCTGGACTCTCGGTGCAGGTAGATTTGCCATCAACTGTTGCATTTCCGATGCCTTTTACCGGTAGCAAGAAGTGCATCTATGAAGTTGATATTTTACGCTTCTTTGTATCTGGCCGATCCAATACTTTTGACGGATGTAATTGAACATCTGTTGGATGCCGCCATGCAAGGTGTTCTTATGGGCATCTCTGACAACCAGGTTGGTAAAATGGTGACTGTTTCGAAGAAGTATCGGATGTTGCGTAGAGAATTCTCCAAGCGTCCTCCAACTCTCAAAAGTCCTTCAGTATCAAGGAATGCGTTCAACGTCTTGAGTAACTTGGGCATTTTCGATGTTTCGACGATTTGTTGAAGCTCTATTTTGAACATCTCTTTCTGTGCGGCCTTCACGTCTATGACACGCGAGTTACGTATGAAATTGCGCAGTCAACAGTAGCAGGTCAATCAACGGCTGACAATTATGAAAGTGCAACATCATCAATAAAATGTCAATCAACGGCTGACACCAAATCGATAATCGCAGCTTCACCAATAACGGATTATAAAAGCCAACTGACGAAGCAAGCAAAACGCCCAGTAATACTTCTTTAACCGATACAATTGCAGCGACGCTTTGGACGGCGGATTGCAAAGGTTCTCATTTGTAAACTATTGTGAAAGTAACATTTGTTTAGATAGAAATAAAGTATAATTGGCCGGTGGCCCATTGTTTAAAAAGAAAAGTTGTTTTTTTTATCTCTAGTGGACACCGACACCTAAAACGTAATTGGCGCAGTCGGTCGTCCTCTTATTTTAACATTAGAGGATAGTGATACGAACGAAAAACCTAAGATTATAATAAAGTGTTTTTGTTTTAGAAAGGAGCTAATAATCGAGATAATTAAATCGGTATTATTATAAAGTGACCTTTGCAAGAAAAAACAAAAAATTACTAATAATCGAAGTACGAATCAATATACATAAGTGTGATTACAATAAAGTGACTTTTGCTAAAGGATCTAGTAATCCAAGTGAAAATCGATATACACAAATCGATCAAAGTGTGATTATAATAAAGTAACTTTTGCTAAAGGATCTAGTAATCCAAGTGAAAATCGATATACACAAATCGATCAAAGTGTGATTATAATAAAGTAACTTTTGCTAAAGGATCTAGTAATCCAAGTGAAAATCGATATACACAAATCGATCAAAGTGTGATTATAATAAAGTAACTTTTGCTAAAGGATCTGGTTCCAAGTGAAAATCGATATACACAAATCGATCAAAGTGTGATAAAGTGACTGTGAAGAAAGAAAAAAAAAAATGGCTCAAATCATGGAGCAGTGTCTGTTAACCTTAACAGAAATTTTAAACCGACAAAAATTCAAAACACAAGGTTAACAATCGAAAAAAGACTAAAGTTTGTGGAAAACAGGGCACATTACCCTCGTTCATCGCCAGCACGGAGCATATATTTCAAGAATTCGGAGAGGAGAACCGAAATCTGGTGTTCGCCATTACTTACGACGAAAAAATACAAGGAGCAGCGAAGAACTACTTAGCAGTCGACACTCCAACAACGTGGGAAGAATGCAAACAAAAGTTAAAAACTCACTTTAGACCATCGAGGGACCAGGGAACAATTTTAAGGCAGATCTACAGTTTAAAGGTACATAGTATTAGTCAATTAACAGATAAGGTGCAAAATATAATAAATTATACAACAGAATTTGCAACTTTTAATGAGCAAGGGTTAGAAGTAGCAAACAGTTTATACAGTGCTTTAGTGTCAAAAATTAAAGAAGTAATGGCAGGAGCATTAGCTAGAGAAATTTGCAATGAATATAACCTAGCAGAAATAAGAACCATATTATATAAATACATAGGTCAGGATGAATCCAATTTACGTTTCGAAAATACATATTACACTAATCAAAATTTTAACAAAAACAACAATTACACTAATCAAAATTTTAACAAAAACAACAAATACACTTATCAAAATAATTTTAACAGAAACAATGATTACACTAATCAAAACCCTTTTTATAGAAACAATACCTATCCGAATCAAAATCAAGCTAATAGAAATATTAAAAATTATCAAAACCAATTTAATGGGAGAACCCCATCAAGACAAATAAGAAATAATAATTTTTCAGGACAAATAAGACAAAATCCCTTTAACAGACCTTACAATAACAATTTTAGAAATCCAGGGCAATCAGGGCAACAAAGATTAGAATATAGATCAGGGCAACAGAGAATTGAACCAATGGAAGTAGATAGTTTAAGCCGAACTAATGAGACTAACCAAATAGAAAACCACGAGTTTTTTACCAACTAGCCTCGGATGAAAGAAAAATTTGTATTCAAGTAACTTTAGAAAACATAGACTACATTGCATTAATTGATACAGGATCAACTATAAGTCTTTTGAACTCATCTAGAGTTTCTGCAAAACTTTACGAACAAATCAACGACACACCTATTCAAATAAATACCATTAAGGGGACGGTTAACGGTACAATGCAAGTTAAAACTTAATGACCAACACAATTTGAACAGCCTTGCAATGCAAGAATCAAATGGACAAAAGTTGCATTAAATAAACCTAACGACTTTCTTATTGGCATGGACTGGATAAAGAAAAATGCAAAACCAAAGATTTAATAAATGAAAAGATTATTTTGAAGAATGATATACACCTTCCATTCTTAACCATTTTGCTTGAAGAAGTAAACGTGTTGGAAGTAAGCGAAGTTTGTAACATTCAAATTGATCATTTAAATGAATTAGAAAAAGGTTCTATAGAAAAACTCCTACACAAATATAGGAAACTAATTTTTACAGAAGGAGACCAATTAACAAATACTAGTACTGTTGTTCACGAAATTAATACAACAACAGACCAGCAAATAAACTCTAAACTTTATAGGTATCCTCCAAAATATGATCTAGAAGTGCGTAAGCAAATGAAATGGAGAAACAGGGAATTATTAGAAAAAGCAATAGTCGGTACAGTTCACCTATAATAGTGATTCCAAAAAAAATAGATAGCTCAGGAATTCAAAAATATAGAATAGTAGATAGTAGATTATCGTAAGTTAAACAAAGTAACGGTAGACGATAAATATCCAATTCCTAATATCGAGAATATATTAGATAAATTGGGTAAATCACAATATTTCAGCACATTAGACCTTGCCAAAGGTTATCACCAGATATTATTAGCAGAAAAAGACATTGAGAAAACTGCTTTTGTAACTCCTGCAGGCTTATATGAATACGTCAGGATGCCATTCGGGTTAAAGAATGCACCTGCAACGTTTCAAAGATTAATGAACGACATATTACGTGACTATATAAATAAAATATGTGTAGTTTACTTAGATGACATATTAATTTTCTCCACAACACTAGAAGAACATACATATACAGTCATTAGAGAAAATATTTAAAAAGTAACAAGAAAATACAAGCAGACAAATGTAGTTTCATGAAACAGAATTTCTGGGTCACATTCTAACTAAGGAAGGTGATCCGCAATGAAGTAAATTATAAGGACAAATTTCTAAAACGTTATAATAGCCGCGTTTTATTGGGAATTTTCTATATTCAGTTATGTTCATTTAGAATAAAACGATTTTTTGGTTTATATTCATTTAGCACGTCACTTTCAATTTTCACTTTCAAAGTTGGTACCCTTTGCACTTGTTCTAAGGATAAGAACCATTAAAAATTTGCATTCAGAAGGATATAAATGCATACCTTTTATTTTCCATTTCTATTTTTCTCTATTTAATTCTCGATTCTCAATTTATTTGCCGCATTTCAACTTTTTACTTTCGATGTAAACTAAACAAATGTCACTTTAATTTTTTTTTCGCAATGGCTGTGTTCAATTAGATTCATTTTGTGACTCAAGTTTTTGGTTGCCTTGGTTCTGATGTTCTTATGTGTTCTGTCTGATGTTCTTTTTTTCTGACCGATTGCGAAACTTTCCTTGTGTGTGCGTGTGTGTTAGTAGCTGCGTGTCTATTTATGTCCCCACCAAGTCACCATCTGACTCTTCTATTAGCTATTAGGTGTGTTTCTTTACTGAAAATTCGCACGAAATGCACCGAAATTCGGCAGAAAGTCAGTCTAATCCCGTTCCAATTTTTCGTAGCAGTGCACAAAAAAGAGAGTGCTCTCGAGAGAATAAAAAAATTTCCCCACCATGCGAATTTCCGCCACCAAAATTTCTGTGGACAGAAATCGTGCACAGCCAAAACAAATACCACAACTGTCAAACAGACGTTTTTCCAAGCGTTGCGTTGCTGCGAATGTTTTGTTCAAGGCGTTTCTTTACTTTTAAGACAAATACGCTCTTTCAGAGAGTTTCTGAAAAAATTTTACAACCATTCCTTAAAAAAAAAAATTTCTGTGCACAAAAAGTAAAGAAACAGACTTATTCAATCTGTTGTCGAAAATCAGAAAATATGAACGAACACAACCCAAAGACTGCCAACCTCTGGGTGCCAAAAAAGAAATTTAACAAACCATCCCTGTTGTGCAGTTAGCTAACTGCGATATTTATGTTCATTTAGGCTATTGACATAAGGAGTTGTTGTTTTTCCATGAGCGATGTTTTACTGAAATGAACATAACTTCACATAGAATTTCGATAAAACGCGCCTAATATATGTATGTATATTTTATCGATCAAGACAAAAGGAATGGACTGTATAGTATTAGCACAATTAAACGTTCTCAATGGTGGTTGCTGGCAAACTGAAAATATCGAGAGCTAAGCAAATGCCCTCGATGCTACAAAAGAATTTAGGCAATCACCTCTTATGTATAAAAAATTTACATTGCATTGAAAGCATAGGTCTATGTAAACTCTATGCACTAAGTGTTGCTGGAGAATAACAAGTGGATTAAGATAACGATTTACACAGATAAGCTTGAACAACCAACCATGGATTAAGATGCTAGAAAAATACATAGGGTATTATACGATATGTTTGGCAAGTGGAATTAATTAACATTAGGTATTGTTCTGACTAGGTTTTATTTAATGCAAAAAAACTAGGGAAAAAATACTCTATAAAACTTTCCAAGAAAAAGGTAAAGGAAACACGTCCACTTTCAAATCGTTATAATTCGGCTGTATTTCTTGTATATAATTCAAAGGTCATATTAAGAACAAATTCTATGTTTTATGTTTACATTCTTTTGACATTTACTTTTGTGGATTCTATCTTTGATTTAAGCCTTGTTCGATTAACTAATTTAGTATTTACTAATTCAATTCAAATTAATTCTTTAGCTTAAGTTAAAAGAACATTGTACTTTCGTACATTCTCCCGCCTCCGAAAGTTGCAAGTACAATCACGTCTGGAGCACCCTATTTAATCTCGAACTGTAGTACCGACATCGTGCAGTTGATTCTTCTCAGATGGCCTTTGACAGTTGATTGCCATCCTTAATTGGTATAAATTACAACGGTGGTACTCTTCTTGCTCTTGCATACATGTAAGGAGACAAAAGAGATTAGTACATTCAAAGAAAACATAAATGGACAACACGATAGAATGGTACGACAGATACTACTAGGAAATTTTAAAATTGTTGCCTTTCACTTAGGCATGTGTACTGCATCGGTAGTGTACGTTGCCTTGCGTAAGTTGTAATTCCATTCATCGTTTGTTTCATTCTTCCTTGTTGCTTGTTCTTATGTGAATTCAATTTTCAATATTATTTTGCAGTGAAGGTGTGAAGAAGTGAAGAACAAGAAGCATGGTGCCGGCATGCGTTCTTTGTTAATTTAATTCGTGGTTGTTTTTATTGAAAGTGAGTGTACTACTAATTGGTTTTAGCTTTATAACCGTGATTAACCGTGTACGTTCTATTATTAATATAAATTAAATTTTAATAGCTAATTTGTTCTACGTGTAGATGTGTGTGTGTGTGTGTGTGGCGTTGTGCAAGGTTTTGCATTTAATTCCGCGGAGTTCGGGGTTCGCGCGTATGAAAGTATTTGAATATATGTCGTGTGTGTATGTATGTACTTAATGTACTTGTTTAGGCAAAGGCAAATTTATCGTGGCCGAGTGCCATCCTTTTCTAGTCGGAAAAATTCGATTTTCGACTAGAATTGTTGTTTACATTTTGATTGTAAACAAATCGCGATTTTTAATACGGAAATGTTTCGCGAATTTTATGAATTTTATTAAGTCTTAGGTGTGTTTGGCATTAATTGAAAATTATGAAGTGATTTTGTATTCATTCAGTGGACTGTATAATTTTGATCTTAAAATTAATCAGATCTGTGTGTAAAATGGTCAAATGCATTTGCCGACGGCATTTGACATTTCGTGTTTTATATTTTCTATGTTGTGTGGATCGTGTTCTCTTTTTTTTTTTTGTTTTTTTTTTTTAAATGGCAGTGCATTTTGTGTTTTATGCCGGTAATAATTTGTTTAATCTATTAGAGTACGAGCATGTTTTGATATCAAAAAACACGCCTTATATTGTGTATGCGTTTGTTGCAGTGCACAAAAAATTTTATTAAAATGTGTCTTGTCGACGACGATTTTTTTTGTTTTGCCGACGGGAATTTGTCTTCGACGTGCGGTGTTTCTTGGTTTTCGATGTTCTCCTTGAACATGTCGAAATTTTTTTTTTTTTTTTTTTTAAACTGCTGTATTTTCAAAATTTGATTTTGTATATTAAGTTTTGTACAATAAATTGTGTTTTGCAGTTCATTTTATATTTTAAGTTTGATTTTGTGTGTGCATTGTTGCAGCACAGTATTAAAGATGAACTGCTTTGATTGCCTTTCGGGCAATTTTGTAAATTGTTATGGCTTTAAATAAAGATGTTTTTAAAAAGGTTCGTGTTTGATTTTTTATTTCTTGAACAGCTTTCAGATGTTTTTAAAGATGTGATGATCGAATCGAACTCTTTCAACCAGAAAAAGATGTGATGATTGATGAGTTGTGTGATTATGATTGGGTTTAAATATATGGTACAGATGTGTTGATTGCTGGTTTTGCGAAACTTTACAGGTGCTTTAAAGATGGGTTGATTGTTGTGTTGAATGGTGACTTAAATGAAAAATGTGTTGATTCCAAGTGTTTTGTAACGTACAGATGGGTTGATTGTTGTAGTGAGTGATGACTTGTATGAAATTAATTTGAATTTTGAGTGTTTCGTGTTCTGAAAACAGCATACCCTTTGAAATGTTTCGTAAACAGCTTATATTTTAGAAATTGATTTTTATATTAACGCCGATTGTTCTTGGTGTTTGTTGGAAGGTAAAAAACAGATTTTCGCGATGGGTCGTTTAAAATTTCCATTTTGTGTCTTCACCGTGACAACGCGTACAAGTCCATCCGCTCCCGCGTGGGTGTCCTCGATTCGAGCGAGACTCCAGTAAGTCGGTGCAAGCCGCTCATCCTTGAGCAACACTAGGTCTCCTATTTTGGGAGCTTCTTGTACTTCAGTCCATTTCGGACGTTGCTGCAATCGCGCAAGATATTCGGAACTCCACTTTTTCCAAAATCCTTCCGCCAGCGCTTGTACTCTTTTCCATCGGTCGATATACATGATGTCGTTGTTGAGTTCGCCTTGTGGCACAGCGTGTAAAGATTCGCCTACAAGAAAATGCGCAGGAGTTAGCGCATTCAAATCATCTAAGCTGTCGGAGAGCGGGCATAAGGGTCTCGAATTCAAGCACGCTTCTACCTGAGTTAGAAGCGTTGTGAGCTCCTCAAAAGTAAGCCTTTCGGTTCCAACAACTCGCTTTAAATGGTATTTCACCGATTTCACTCCCGCTTCCCATAATCCACCAAAGTGTGGAGAAGCTGGGGGAATAAAGTGCCAATTTGTACCATGATTTGCAAGGTTTTCGGCAATTTCTTTAAAGTCGTGCTTTGCGTCTTTCAACATTTTGGCTAATTCGTTATTAGCGCCAACGAAATTTGTTCCACAATCGCTGTAGATTTGTTTGCAGCTACCTCTCCTGGCCGTAAACCGTCGAAATGCTGCTAAAAATGCTTGGGTTGTCAGGTCAGACACGACTTCCAAGTGAATGGCCTTTGTTGCCAGACAGATAAATACTGCGAAATACCCCTTTAGTATTTTAGCACCTCGAGCTTTCCAGCTTTTTATTTCGATGGGTCCTGCGTAGTCAACTCCAGTATGACTGAACGGTCGTGACATCTGGACTCTAGGTGCAGGTAGATTTCCCATCAACTGCTGCATTTCCGATGCCTTTTGCCGGTAGCAAGAAGTGCATCTATGAAGCTGATATTTCACGCTTCTTCGTATCTGGCCAATCCAATATTTTTGACGGATGTAATTGATCATCTGTTGGATGCCGCCATGCAAGGTGTTCTTATGGGCATCTCTGACAACCAGGTTGGTAAAATGGTGACTGTTTCGAAGAAGTATCGGATGTTGCGCGTCGTAGGGGAGGAGAGAATTCTCCAAGCGTCCTCCAACTCTCAAAAGTCCTTTAGCATCAACGAATGCGTTCAACGTCTTGAGTGACTTGGGTATCTTCGAAGTTTCCAAAATTTGTTGAAACTCTGCTTTGAACATCTCGTTCTGTGCGGCCTTCACGACGATGAAACGCGCTGCTTCTAATTCGCTTGGGCTAAGCGGGCCATCAGAAACTGCCTTTCGTCGACATTTTGTTGCGAAACGACAACATGTGGCGACAACTCGAATCACCTTCAACATACTGGAACAGTCGCAGATGGTTTGAAGTATGCGATCATCCTGACTGACTTGAGCACTTAATGCCTTGACCGTACGTCGTTCCTCGTCAGTTTCGATGTCAACAGGTTGATGCGGAACATCGAAAGCCCATTGACTGCGTAAAAACTCAGGACCAATCCACCAAGTCTCCAATGACGTCAGTTCTGCTGGATACATTCCTCTAGACGCCAGATCGGCTGGGTTATGAAGCGTTGCGACATGTCCCCAGCAATCGATCCCCACTAGCCGCTGAATTTCGGATACTCTGTTGGCAACGAACGTAGTCCATTTAGCGGGAGTGGCTCGTATCCACGCGAGCGCGATGGTTGAGTCGGTCCAAGTAAACATCTTGATGTCGGGAACAGCCAAAACGTCCTTCGTATACTGCATCAACTGCGCTAACACTACTGCTCCGCAAAGTTCCAAACGTGGAAGCGTGATCGTACGCTGACTTGGAGCTACTTTCGTCTTCGCCAGAAGCAAGTTGACATGAATATTGCCATCACTGTCAAGTACACGTACGTATACTACGGCACCGTATGCCTTCATAGACGCATCACAGAACCCATGTTATTCGATGTCCTTGTTGGTTTTGCTTGTCTGAGTCCAGCGTGGTATTCGAAGCGTCTCGATCATCGGAAGTTCTCCATGAAAAGCATCCCAATCTTTTTTCAGTGTAGCTGGAACTGGATCATCCCAATCACAACTTAGCTCCCAAAGCCGCTGCATCATTAACTTCGCCGTGATGACGCATGGTGATATCCAGCCAAGTGGGTCGAACAGTTTGGCTATGGTGGACAACATTGACCTTTTTGTTGTGGCTTCTGATGACTGTTGCACATTTTGGTAAGAAAAGTAGTCGTATATCGGGAACCATTTGATGCCAAGGGTTTTGACATGATTTGACATGTTGAACGGCACCTCAAAGTCTAATTCTCGATCTGCTGCTGGTATGTCTTCGACGAGTTCTTTCACGTTGCTTGTCCACTTGCGTAATTTGAGACCCGCGGACGCCAGAAGTTGATTCGCTTGGTCGCGTTTTGTTCGTGCTTCTCCCACAGTATCGGCACCACTGATGAGATCGTCCACATACATGTCCTCTCGGACAACCTTCGCGCCCTCCGGCAGGTTCGATTCTTCATCTTCAGCTACACGCTTCAGAATTTTTATGGCAAGATACGGTGCACTTGCTGTGCCAAACGTTACCGTTTTAAGCCGATACATTTTGATTGGTGATGAACGATCGTTTCTCCACAGGATCAACTGATAATATGTGTCCGGTGTATCAACCAACACCTGCCTATACATCTTCTCGATGTCAGCCGTAAACGTTATTCTGTGGGTTCGCCATCGAAGAACCAGATCAATAATGTTCGACTGTAATTTTGGACCCACCAAAAGTCGATCATTGAGCGAACTTCCATCCAAAGTCTTCGCTGTTGCGTCGAACACGACCCTCAGTTTCGTAGTGGAACTCGATTCCTTGAAAACTGCATGGTGAGGCAAAAAATAGTGGTATGGGGTTGCCAACACCGAGTCGCCGACGTGAATTTCTTCCATATGCCTCAGGGTTGCATATTCCTGTATGCATTTGGCATAATCTGCCCGAAGAGCTGGGTTTGCCTCCAGCCTCTTCTCCAAGTGCAGGAATCGTCGGACCGCGCTCTGCTTACTGGATCCCATCGCTGGAAGACAACCACCTTTAAACGGCAGCTTCACTTCATAACGCCCGTCAGGAAGGCGTCTCGTGTGTTCATCGAAATGCGCGTCGCATGCGATGTTCTCCTCAGTTTCATGTGTCTGGAACGGCAATTCTTCCATCTCCCAGAATCTCTGCAGCTGAGAATTCAGGTCAGCAGTCTGCACAAAACTGCGTATTTGCCGGGGATGTTCCTCTTGAACTCTCCCTAACACAATCCACCCTAACTGCGTCTTCTGAGCGGTTGGTCCGACTCCATCTGCAGGTCTTCTCACTTCTGGAAGGAGTATGTCGGCATATACGTCGCTACCAAGAAGTATGTTAATTGGTCCAGGAACGTGGAGATTTGGATCTGCCAACGTTAACCCTTTGAGGTGTTGCCATTTGTCAGGTTTCATTTGTTGGGCCGGGAGATGGCCAGTCAGTGACTTAAAGACCAGTGCCCGCACCGCGCCTCCATAAGTTGAGTTGCATGACGCAAGCTCAATATCCACGCAAGTTTGCGTTGTGCCACTGCTGACTAACCCTAACCCTGACACCTCGACAAAGGTACGTCGCTTTTTCAGCTGCAATTGTTGTGCTGCATCTTCAGTGATGAAGCATGCTTCCGATCCTGGGTCGATCAAAGCTCGGAGATGGTGTTGACGACCATCGGCTGCTTGCACCTTAACAATTGCTGTCGCTAAAAGCACCTGGTGCGTTCTGCTACCATGCGACGTGTGGTAATTCAAAACTTGGCCACTTGTAGAAGCTTGTTGCACTTCTCGTGGTTCAAACTCCAGTGCATTAGCGTTAAAAGACGTAGAAACTGCATTCTGACCCCTTGAAGTTGTTGTTGTCCTCGACGGCATGCTATTTGCGCGCACAGCTGCGTGTTGGTTCAAGTTTACATGTAGAAGCGTGTGATGACGTTGTTGGCAAAAGTAACAGCAGCCAGGCGAGGGGCAATTCGGCGCAAAATGCCCTGAAGAAAGGCAGTTGTCGCAAACTCTCAGGCGTCGAGCAGTCTGCTTCCTTTCCGCTGTGTTCATATTCAGGAACTTTTGGCATTTCCTTATAGAGTGTTGGCTCTGGTGGCATAACTGGCAGACAAACTCCGTTCTGGCAGCAGTTTTCGTATGAAACACCTTCCGCACCTCCGTACCAGTTGGTCTCCTCACATCGTTCTTGAAAGAACTTGGTTGCGCTGTTTCTGTACTCACGGCTTCCAACGTCCTGAAGCGTGCTTCCAAAAAGTCCAGAAAATCGTTCCAGCTTGGCAACTCTTTCTGGTTCCCCAACTTCTCCTCCCACAACTGCTGCAGATTACAAGGTAATTTGTTATACACTATGTGCACCAAAATGACGTCCCATTGATCCACAGGTACATCCAGATTTCTGAGTGCATGGATACACTCTTGCGAGGTGAAGATTACCTCCTTCAGCTCATCTACCGACTCCTTCACAAGGCACTTCTGACTGAAAAGTAGTTTCAGTTGCGCGTTTACTAATACACGCTTGTTGTCGTAACGTGCCTTTAACAATTCCCAAGCCTTGTCGAAATTACCCGCGACACAAGGTAAATGTTGGAGCAAACGATCCGCCTCGCCTTCCAAGCTCGACTTCAGGAAGTGCATCCTGTCGATGTCCGTTAAATTATGGTTTGAACAGACCAAGGAATCAAACCTGTCGTGAAACGACCGCCATTTTGTATATTCCCCATTAAACTTAGGGAGATCAATTTTGGGCAATCTCAACTCGGTACGGACCATACCTGACTGGCCTACACTCTGACCAGCCTGACCTGCTGCCAGCGATGACGATGCAGGAACCGAAGAGAAACTCTCTAACAATTCAGTTAAATCGGACCTATAATCCAGGTATGTGTCGTTAATTTTGTCAAAAACTTCCAAATAATCCTCCTTTTCAATTCCAGCTTCCAACTTTGAACCCCCCACGACGTTCTGGTGGTAGATTTTTGCGGACGCCATATTTTCCTCCAGCAAGGCTAAACGACTACTCGCAATTGCCCGGGTACGATGTGCCTTAGGCTCTTTCTTGAAATTCCTATAATTCCTCTCAATTTGCTCCAGGAGGCTTTTTTGGAGAGCTCCGTAAAACAAAGAAGAACCAAGAGCAGGATTCGACATTTTTTTAAGTTTGGGTATAATTTATTGATATATAAAAATACGACACCACAACAAGAACGAACTTACTTAAATTCTTCTCTTCTTTGCAGTGGCAACCTTGGATGACCTTGTATTGTAGTCCTTGATGACTCGACTTCTGCAGCAGATAGTTTAAGTTATATATATATATATAGATTGTTTTAGCTTAATGGCGTTTTTGATCGCGCGCGATTGATTAGATTTAAGCAAATTTTATTCGGTAGAATCGTAAACTTTACTTAATAAACTCTGTAGGAGTTCTTTTTATATGAATTTATATATATATATGTGCACTATAGGGTTCGTAAAACGACTCAGCACTTCACACACTTTTTGTCTTTAAATGTTAATGTTTTCACACACACACTATATGTTTTTTAAAAATACTGTTCGTAAAAACGGCTTAGAAGGACCAAATGTTCTGACTAGGTTTTATTTAATGCAAAAAAACTAGGGAAAAAATACTCTATAAAACTTTCCAAGAAAAAGGTAAAGGAAACACGTCCACTTTCAAATCGTTATAATTCGGCTGTATTTCTTGTATATAATTCAAAGGTCATATTAAGAACAAATTCTATGTTTTATGTTTACATTCTTTTGACATTTACTTTTGTGGATTCTATCTTTGATTTAAGCCTTGTTCGATTAACTAATTTAGTATTTACTAATTCAATTCAAATTAATTCTTTAGCTTAAGTTAAAAGAACATTGTACTTTCGTACAGGTATTGACAAAATAATTATCATTTATAAATTAGATCAAAATGTGCAAAAAAAAAACAAAAAAAAATACATTTCTAAACACGCCGCCCCCCCTGAAGGAATTTCAGGAAAATGGTAGCACAGCCAGTTTTGTTATTGGGCGTTTGAAAATGCCATTTTTGGTGCGAACCGACACCACTCGTACTAGATTGTCAACTCCTGGATGAAGAGTTTCAATTCTCCCTAAAGCCCATCTGGATGGAGGCATATTGAGCTCCCTTACGACCACCAGGTCACCAATTTTAATATTCCTTGTCTCCTTTTTCCATTTGGGACGTTGTTCTAGTGATGTCATTTATTCAGAGTGCCATCTACGCCAGAACCCCTGCAACATATTTTGAATGAGTTGCCACCTTCCAAGTCTATTAAGTGGGACATCTAGACAGTTTGGCTCCGGTATTGCGGTATATGGTCTACCTATAAGGAAATGAGATGGTGTTAGAGGGATCAAATCTGTATCAGAAATAGCACGAAGAGGCCTAGAATTTAATATAGCTTCAATTTGAGAAAGCAAGGTGGAAATTTCCTCAAAGGTCAAAATGTTATTCCCTAATACTCGTCGAAGGTGCTGTTTAACACTTTTAACCCCCGCCTCCCAAAGACCACCAAAATGTGGGCTATGTGGAGGAACAAACTCCCATCTGATACCTTCAGCTGCCAATGTTGCTGACACCAGTTGGGTGTGTTTCTCGGAGCGTACCAATTCAATCCATTCACACAGAGTTCTCGCAGCTCCTTGGAAATTGGTGCCATTGTCGGAGTAGATGACGCTACATTTTCCTCTTCTAGCAATAAATCGCCTAAACGCGGCTAAAAAGGTATCCGTGGTTAGGTCACTGACGACTTCCAAGTGTAACGCCTTCGTCGCCATACAAACAAATAATGCAAAATAGCCTTTCACATACTTTGGATTTCTTCCTTTTGCGATTCGAAGTGTTATTGGGCCAGCATAGTCACATCCTGTTCGGTCAAAGGCAAAAGATGGTGAGAGTCTTGAAGACGGCAAATTCCCCATGAGTTGCTCAGACGTAGCCTGACGTTGTCGAAAACATCGCATGCAGTCGTGAACAATTTTCCTTATGTGGTTTCTGCTTCCAAAAATCCAAAACTCCTGTCGCACTAAAGAAAAAAGTTCTGATACACCTGCATGGAGGAATTTAGTATGAGCATCCTGTAAAATCCACAGAGAGGCCGGGTGACCTTTCGGCATTATTATGGGGTGTTTCTGACTGAAGGAAACATTAACTGCATTGGAAATTCTCCCCCCAACTCGAAGCAGCCCAACAGCATCCAGAAACGGTGACAAAGATGACAATTTAGAGTGGCTAGAGACACAATTTTTTGTTTTCAAGGATTGTATCTCCTCGGAGAACTCTTCTTGAGCCCATAGAAGACACTTCTGCTTGGCGTAAAGCAATTCAGTAGACCGCAAGAAACCTTTCACTCGTTCTTCTGGGGAAAGCTTACCATTCTTCGCACGGCGAACAAAAACAGCTACAATTCGAATGACTTTGAACCAGGAAGAGACTCGTTTCCCTAGTCTGTCAAAAAGTCCTTCTTGAGCACACAATAAATTGACAGTAACAATTTGGTTTCTTTCTTCAGGCACTTCCTTTAGTTGCATTCCGTCAACTGAAATCGGGCACGAATCGTAACTCATGGCAAGCTAGACTGGGCCTTTCCACCAAATATCGAGTTTCAACAACTTGCTGGGCTCAACTCCTCTCGACGCGCAGTCAGCTGGATTTTCCTCTGAGCGAATATAGCTCCATTCGGAACAAGGAAGAGCATCAAGAATTTCAGCCGTACGATTAGCAATAAAAGTGTTCCATCGACGAGGAGGAGAAGAAAGCCAAGCTAACACAATTTGAGAGTCACAAAAAACAAAGGTTTGGGAGGGCTTGATATCCAAAGAAGCGCGAACCAACTTTACCAATCGACTCAACAGCAGCGCCCCACAAAGTTCAAGGCGGGGAATTGTCAACTGCTTGACAGGTGCAACGCGGGTTTTAGCAGCAGCAAGTTGAACCTTGATTTCTCCATCTTCTGACATGCTGCGGACGTAAACAACGGCAGAATACGCGTTCTCAGATGCATCTGAAAACCCTATCAACTCAAAATTCTTCGAATTCAACGTAAACCTTCTCAAAATTCCAACCTTTTCAAAATAGAGCAAATCTCTTCGGTAGGTAGTCCATTTGTCAGCTATTTCACTTGGCAGTGGATCATCCCATCCGATTTTAGTTGCATGCATCCATAACTCCTGGAACAGCATTTTGAATAAAATGGTGGCAGGAGCCAGCAAACCTAAAGGGTCAAAAATCTTAGAAATTTCTGACAACAGCGTTCGCTTTGTTGGTGACAATGGAGATTTTTTCTCTAACGAAATTTTGAAGGTAAAAATGTCACGATGAGGGTTCCAAATTAGCCCGAGGATCTTTGTACAGTTGTCAGTGCAATCCAAATCAAGAGAAAATGTTGGCTCAGCATCCAACCCCTCCAAAATCGACCAACAATTAGAACTCCATTTGCTTAACTGCAAGCCCCCGAGGGACAACAACTCGATCAACTCCGCCTTTAATTTCAAGATACCTGTTACAGAATCCGAACCTGTTAAGATATCATCAACATAAAAATCGTGCAATATAGAGTTTGATGCAATAGGGAACTTATCCGCGTAATCTAAGGCAAGTTGTTTCAGAACTCGCATCGACATAAATGAAGCAGGAGAAGTACCGATCCTAGCAACACATCAATAGGACCTGGAACGTTAAAGCCTGGGTCGGCCAATCTCAAATCATCCAACATTAACGATTTATGAAATTCAAGAGGCAAAAATGGAGGTTTCGAAGTTATTTGATTCAGAATGAATGCTTCAACCTGCAATTCATTTGAATCAAAACAAGATTCAAGATTAAGGGTTACGGCACCTTTTGTAACACCAGCTTCCAGCGAAGATATTCCAGAAATAGGAACCCGAGCGTGGCGACGACGAAGATGCAACCTTTTCGCCAAACCTTCAGTTATAAAGGACGCTTGAGAACCTGTATCGAGCAAGACGCGACAGGGGTGTTTGTTACCAAAAACATCTGAAACCATAACAACGACTGTAGGCAGTATACCAGAGGGACGGGTTTCGTTTTGACTATGGTTGCTAACAATTGACTCCGACGAAGCTTGAGAGGTCGTGGGTATTTCTGTAATCAAATTATTAGCTTCAATAAGCGGCGACGGTGAATCTAAATGCACAAGTACATGATGGCGAATACTACAATTAGGGCAACTTGTTTTTGAACGACATCTCGACGACGAATGATTGCTTCCTAAGCAATTGTAGCAAAGTTTTTGATCCCGAGCATAACTACGACGCGAAATAACAGGCAAAGCAAGAAACTGGGGACATTGGGGCAAATTATGATTTTGTTTGCACAAGGGACATATCAAGTTTGAGACGGCTAAGCTTTTTATATTGTTCGAAGAACTACCCGAACGTGTTGATTGTTTATTTTCACAAAACCTTGATTCATTCGTTTTATCTGAGCATGCTTCTAGAGCATCGCATCTTTTTTACAAAAAGTCAATTAGTTCTTGAACTTCAGTTTTTTCAGAATTGTTATTATGAAGAGCCCAAGCCTTACGCGTGTCTAAGTCCGTTTTACTAAGCATTAAACAAATCAGCCAAGGATCTCTGCTTTCACTTTCAAGAGCCTTCAAGCCACGAATAACCTCGTCTGATTTATCCGCTAACCGACGCAGGTGTCCGCTATCCACGACTGCCACCGTTGGCATCTTAATAAAAGCTTCAATATGCGCGTTTATAATATGTAACGGCTTATTATAACGGCGTTCGAGTTTTTGCCACGCCTGCTCATAATTGCAATCCGCTATCTCTATACCGATTAAAAGTTTTGCGGCTTCACCAGTCAAAAACGATTTTAAATACCGCATTTTATGAGCACCCGACAGGTTTTTCTTACCGCCTATGCTTCCTAGGAACATGTCCCGAAACTCAGGCCATTCGCGGTAGTCTCCCTGAAAAGGAGTTATCTTAAACTTAGGTAATTCAATTTCACTAGAAGTCTTCAACTGAGTTTTAAGAAGAGTTTCTAACAAGGCGGCTTGTTGGTTAAGACTTTCATCCGAAGAATCATCACTAGCTTGAGCACGCGGCGGAACCGGAGGAGGAATCGAAGGAGTGTTCTTTCGAATCGTTTTAAGAAACGCACTTTTCGCATCGAGATATTTTTTCTCCGTAGCTTCAAAATCAATTTCGGGATCACCATATCCCTCTTCCTCAGCATATTTAAAAAGCTCATTTTGATTAACGCAAAAATCCCTCCACGTTTCTTCCAACCGTTCTAACCTAGTTTCTAAATTGTCTATGTCATCATAGGCTACTTCTAATATATACGAATGCGCACGTGTAATCGAACCCTTTAAATGTCCACGCGCTTGCCTTATGGTATTCATGACTATTGCAATTCTTGGTAAAACCCGAACACGTGAGCGCAACAAATCTTAAAAACCTCTTTCACAAAATCCAGACGCTTCAAATCACAAGATTTATTTCCAAAAAAGCAGCTACAGTACCTCACACTCAAAGTGGGACACCTAAGAAATAAAATCTTCAATAAACTTCTTTACGAAAAAAAATGCAGAGTTGCTCACTTTTTTAAATAATTTTTATTTTTATTGCTTAATATTGACCTCAAATTATTATAAAATAAAAAAAAAATTTCAAAAAACAACCCCGATTTGTTTAAAAAAAAAAGATGAAAATGATCTGTCTAGTATTTTTTTTTTAATGCAGGTCACACTCAAAGTGGGACACCTGCTGTTTTCTAAGAAAACTAACTGTAATTGCCACGTTATCTATATTATTTAGCTGCAGTTTTTGTAGAGTTTTCATTGTGATAGCATTAAAAAAAAAAAATCGAAATGTCAAGGCAAACAACCTTTGAAGAAAGGCAAATTGTGATTTTCAATTACCAAAAAGGAAAATCCGTTCGCAAAATAAGTAAAGTTGTTAAAAAAGTAAATCTATGGTGTTTAGTGTAATAAAACGGTTTCGGGAAGGTCGAATAGAAAATAAACCAGAAAGTGTTGAAAGCAAAACAAAAAAATTGCGATAGAAATGTTCGGTTTCTTTTAAGAAAAATAAGAAGTTATTCTATGCTGTCCGCAATTGGCCTTTAAAAAATGTTAAAGGACACTTAAAATGTTGACTTAAGGGCAGAAAGAGTTTGGCGGTTTGTTAGGAGAAACAAATTGAGCGGCTGAGTTGCGTCCAAAAAACCGTTAGTATAAGAAAAGAATCGTCGTTTAAGAATGCAATTGGCCGAAGAAATATCAGAAAAGAATAGTCGTTTAAGAATGCAAATCGCCGAAGAAAATGTGACAAAGGATATGAATTTCTGGTCAAAGGTAAGTCGCATTTTGTTCTCCAACTTCAATCATAATTCGGTCAATTCATTAAAAGTCCATTTTACGGACGAAACCAAAACTAATCTTTTTGATTCTGATGTCACATGCTCTTTGGCGAATTGCATTCTTAAACGACGATTCTTTTCTTATACTAACGGTTTTTTGGACGCAACTCAGCCGCTCAATTTGTTTCTCCTAACAAACCGCCAAACTCTTTCTGCCCTTAAGTCAACATTTTAAGTGTCCTTTAACATTTTTTAAAGGCCAATTGCGGACAGCATAGAATAACTTCTTATTTTTCTTAAAAGAAACCGAACATTTCTATCGCAATTTTTTTGTTTTGCTTTCAACACTTTCTGGTTTATTTTCTATTCGACCTTCCCGAAACCGTTTTATTACACTAAACACCATAGATTTACTTTTTTAACAACTTTACTTATTTTGCGAACGGATTTTCCTTTTTGGTAATTGAAAATCACAATTTGCCTTTCTTCAAAGGTTGTTTGCCTTGACATTTCGATTTTTTTTTTTTAATGCTATCACAATGAAAACTCTACAAAAACTGCAGCTAAATAATATAGATAACGTGGCAATTACAGTTAGTTTTCTTAGAAAACAGCAGGTGTCCCACTTTGAGTGTGACCTGCATTAAAAAAAAAATACTAGACAGATCATTTTCATCTTTTTTTTTTAAACAAATCGGGGTTGTTTTTTGAAATTTTTTTTTTATTTTATAATAATTTGAGGTCAATATTAAGCAATAAAAATAAAAATTATTTAAAAAAGTGAGCAACTCTGCATTTTTTTTCGTAAAGAAGTTTATTGAATATTTTATTTCTTAGGTGTCCCACTTTGAGTGTGAGGTACTGTAATTAACCGCACCTCAATACAGCACTTCAAAGCCTACCGAACAGCAAACCAGCATTACAGCAAACCCACCAGACACATCAAATAATTTTATTATATATTGACACAATTTTACCAAAGGTATTTGCAGGTCCAATAGTCCAGCAGAACAGCCAACCACCATATAAATTGAAAGCACTTTAATTTACAAAAAATATCCGGCTTTACGCAAGGACCAACTTTGATCCGCAATGAAATAAATTATAAGGACAAAATTTCTAAAACGTTATAATATATGTAAGTTTGTTGCCATCTAACATACAAACTTAGCCACCATTATGACTACATTTGCCACATCTCGTACTTTGATAAAAACTACTTGCTTTATTAATAACTAGTGTAAATGATTTTACTTTTCAATTATTAATATTTTGTTTTGATATATAATTTTTCATTCGTTTTCAATTGTTCAAGAAGTTGGGTTACAGAACCCTAAGCCGACATAATTGTTGATTTAGGTAATTAAAAATTATTGTTAAATTATTTTATTAATCTATAATTAAATTATAATAGTTCTGTTCTATATCAACTTGTGTCGTTATTGACCTATTGGATTAATTAAAACCATATAAGTTTCAAGCTATAAAAACTGAAACTTACAAATCAACAATTAAGATGGAAGACCTCAAGGTTAAATTCTGTTTGTCTTCCGAAGCTTGGGAAAACAAAACTACGGTTAACGTGAAAACCATTCAAATTTTGGGCCAAGAGGAAATTTTTTATTTTCCAATTGAGAATCAACCAATCCAAAAGCATATTGAATTGGCGAAACAGTCTATTATCAAAGGAGTTGCAAAGTTCATACTTGGATGAAGAAGGTAATGTAGTCTTTTGTGGTTATTATTTAGAGGCAATAGATTTTTCCCCCCAACGCACATCCAATACCCCTTTACCAAATATCGAAAATCCCATCCGGTCTATTTCAAATAATATGATGCTAGAAAAATTTTCAAGTAAAAATCAAAATGCAAAGTCATGGTTAAATTTATTTATGTTCGAATGTGATAGATTAAAAATAAGTGAGGAACAATTCCCCGAAGCTTTAAAAATAAACTTGGAAGGACCTGCTTTAGACTGGTTCTCATCTTTATATAAAACGTGTTCTATGGATAAACCTTGGGATTATTGGAAGATATCTTTCCTAAATACATTTGGAGAGAAATCATGGAGTGAAATTGAGTACGCTTATTCTTTTCGTTGGTTAAGTGGTCCATTGCTGGACTTTGCTTTAAAAAAGATAAATCTTCTTATTGAAGTCGATCCAGACCTGAGCATAAGTTCTCAAATCAATTTTATTAGTTTAGCTTTACCGAAGTTTGTAAGATCGCGTTTAAATAAGAAAGAATTAGTAACGATCGAACATCTTATGTCTACCTTGCGACAGCTCGATCCTATATCAAATAATAGTACGCATACGAACAAATATGAATTTGAAATAAATAAACAAAAGCGAAACTTCGTACCATGTCAAATCTGTGAGAAAGCTGGTTACGCGAATAGATTTCATTCAGAAACTATATGCAGAAACAAAGTTAGACCTGCTAATGTAAGATTCTCAGAATCAAAAAATCTGAATTTTATCCCGCTTATAAAACTTAATGTTATAATCAATAATGAAATTGCAATTGCGCTTTATGATTCCGGAGCCAATGTGTCATTGATAAATTACAAGTTTTTTAAGAAATTACAATTGATTAACAATTTAAGCGGGATTCAAACGATAAAAACAATGAGTGGTCTCACAGATGCGCATGGTGAAGTAACGGTATCTTTGAAAATACTTAATATACAAAAACAATTTTCATTTTTTATTATGAAAAGTGATTTATTTGAAGAAGATTTGACAATCGGGCTGAACTGCATTAAAGAGTTTCGATTATGTCAAAATGAAAACTTAGAAATTACTCAAAATTGCAGTCCTAGGCTTGAAAATGAAAATTTTAAATGCAATCAGAGCTTGATTTTACCTATTGAAAATAATAGTAATGTTTTGAATGATCTTTTAAAAAAATATGATAGTGTTTTTGCTAAAGAAAAATTTGAAATCGGTACTGTTAAAAATTTTGAAGCAACGATAAGATTAACAGAAAATAAATATGTACATATCTAGAAAACCATACAAATGTTCCATCCCAGACAAAATAGAAATCGAAACTCAAATAAAAAAATTATTGAAAGCAGGACTTACTGAAGAGTCATATAGCCCATATGCTTCCCCTGTTACTTTAGTTTATAAGAAGGAAGAGAAAAAAAAATCACGGTTGTGTATTGACTATCGTGAGTTAAATAAAATAGTTGTCCCCGAAGGTCAACCATTCCCTCGAATTGATGATCTTGTTGTTCGTGTAGGAAAGTGTGTTTACTTTTCCAAACTAGACATCAATTCAGCCTTCTGGTCTATTTCTTTGCGGGCTAAAGATAAATACAAAACCGCTTTTGTGGCACACCATGGACATTGGCAATGGGCATGCTTACCTTTCGGCCTAAAATCAGCTCCTGCTATATTTCAAAGAATTTTATCAAGTATAATAAGAAATAACAACCTGGATTCTTTTGCTATAAATTATATAGATGATATATTGATTTTTTCGAATAACTATTCTGATCATTTGCAACACATTAAAAGAACGTTACAGGTTTTACAAGAGCAAGGTTTAAAGTTAAATACAAATAAATGTTGTTTTGCACAAAGAGAAGTTACTTATTTAGGACATCGAATATCAAATAATAGCATTAAACCGATTAATGATAATTTAATAGCTTTAAAGGATTTCCCTGAACCAAAAACCAGGAAAAATATAAGACAGTTCCTGGGCAAAGTGCATTTTTATCTAAAATACATTTCCAGGTCGGCAATGACTTTAGAACCTTTACATAACCTCTTACGAAAAAATGTAAAATTTGTATGGTCAGATGAATGTAAAAAAAGTTTTGAAGAAGTTAAAGAATATTTATGCACAAGTAGGTATTGGGGCAAGTCAATGGAGCGTTCTGATTGGCTGAAATTTTTAGGGGGTGTGTCGCCTTATCAGCGGCTGGTGTGTGAGTCATGAGTGTTAATGAGTGAGGATTGCTTACCAGTTGTTTTATCAGAGAGTTGATGTAGGTTATGTTTCGAAGGTCAATGAAATTATTTTTAGCTATGGTGGTTGTGTATGGTATTCGTTTTTACGATGCGGAAGCATGCACCTTATCAGAAGTGGAGGTTTATGTTTGAAGGTCAGTGAAATAATTTTTAGTTATTGTGGTTGTGTATGGTATTCGTCTTACTTTTTTCAGTTATTAAATGTGTGTGTGTGTTAATGAGTTTGGGTAAACGGTGGTATGTTGTGTGTCACTTTATCAGAGAGTTGATGTTTTTGGCGCAACTAATACTTACAAAAATCTGTAAAGTGCAGATGCTCCAAAAATTTATAATTAAAAAGATTTGGGATTGTGTTTATTTTCATTGACTGGTTTTCAGTCTCTATTTGTTCAAAAATGCTTATACTATACATTCAAAACCAAATTATATCAAGTTATATTCAAGTAGCGTATAAGTTCGCTAAATGATTTCCACTTTCTATAATTTTTCTATATATATAATTATTAACTACACACATAGACTACTATCTTGCAGTTGCAATCAAATTATATTCGCACAGCGTATATGTTCGCTGAACGATTTCAACTTGATTACACTACACTACAATACTTATTAACAAATTTTAACAAGTTTTATCAAAAATATGTTCGATCGAAACAAGATCGATTTCGTTTATTGATTTACCCTTGTTTGTTTTTTAGTTTATTTTTCTTTACAACAATTATTAAAATTGACAAGTTTTATCAAAAATTATATTCGATCACTAGATCGATTTCAAAGATTGATTTACCCTTGTTTGGATTTTCGCTGGCTTAATTAAAACTGGTTCGCTTGATATTACTTCGCTGATTCAGGAACTTGAAGTGATTTTTGACTGCTGATTCCTCCCCTTTTATAGTGGCTTTTGTGCAGTTGTGCTCCGTTTTTTCTCGTGGTTGCATCCTTGCCATTTGGCTTGTTTCAATCCATTTGGAGGTGTGGTGAGTTCATGAAAAATAGAAAAGTGAAATTTAAAGTTTGTCATAATGCCTTGAGTATTAATTTGCTCAACACTACGGAACTTTCACTAAATCAAACCCTTTTGCCAAAAAAAAGTTTTAATTTAATGTTAATTTCGTCATAAATATACCCTTTAATTTACTTTGGTAAGTATACTAACTACATTTACACTCAACAATTATTTGCACTTGGCAATGCCGTTGCCGACATTTGCTTTTTTTCGTGCTCCTTTGCCCGAGGTTTTACTTCTCCCTCTGGTTGCCATAATTCTTCCCTGTCTCCTTTTTTCTCATTATTGTTTATGAATTTATTTAATTTATTGAAATTTTACCAAATAAACTACTATTTTGCGAAAATAATGAAATTTTTGAATTCTTCATTTCATATTTTCTGCACTTAATGTACCTTATGTATTCTATTCATGAAGGTAAGACGTCAAATTGACTTTAAAAGTTCGCGCATGTCTACTGTTTGACATTTCGTGACATCGTGAGTTTAATTAATTTAATTGTTTGCAAATTCATTGCAGGTTGTGTTAAAATCAAAAAATAAGTGATTTTATATGTTTATTCAGTGGTTCATATGTTGTTCATATGTTTTTTAATGTGTTAAATGTGCACTTTAACCTTCAACCTAATTGGAGGTTAGAAAAAAAACTTGTATTTTCTGTGCAATTTCGTGTTGTCTTAGTTAATTTCAGTGCATAGTTTTCTTGTTTTTTCATCCCTTTTTTGTGTCTTCTGATTCCAGATCATTCATAATGCAAGAAGGCTGTCGCTGCGGTTAAATTGTTTCCCGAGACTCCGCAGCCCAATTGGTATGTGCAGTAGGTAGGTATACACACGTAATTCGCATGCATTTGCTTGTTTGTTTACTTTTTCTTTTTCCCTTTTTTTTTCTTTTAGGTACGTGAGCTGATGGGTAGGTGCTGCACTGTGCGACGGAGTTTTGCTAAGCTAAGTATATGATGTATTTTGCCTTGAAATAATTCTAATGGTTTGTTTTTTTTTTTTCTTTTCAGGTTGAATGTGATGCAGTTTAGTTTTTTAAGACGATTATATTTAAGTTAGTTATAGGTAGTTATGTATTTAGGTTCTTTTGTCTAGATATAAGTATATAAACAATTTTGTAATGTATTCATTTAGTTTATTTTATTAAAATTCATTATGTTACAAATTGGTTTAGACTATTCAATTGCTTTTATGCTTTTTAGGTTGGATTGATGTTTAGATGCTTCAACATCCTCCCCCCTTTGAACGGTTACGTTCAACGATCCTTGCTTTGATCTTTTCAATTCCTCTTTTATGGTGGTGGTGAAATACAACTTTTCCGGCCAAATTCACGTTCTTTTTTACTTGATATCGATCAGGAAGATTAACCGTGAACTGCTTCCTTTTGCTGTATTGAACCCTCTCGAAGTCAATCCGGCACAACGTCTCTCGATTTATAAATATGTCCTCCCCTTCCCTTGTTGTGAAGCGTTGTATATCGTTATCGAGGCGCATTCGGATTTCTTCAACCGTGGTAGATGGTCTTAAGTTCTCCAATTTATCAACGGTTCTGCCGTTGATTGTAACACAAATCGGGTATCCTTTTGATACGACACGATCTTCCCTTGCCTTTTCTCTCGCAGCTTCTAACTTAAGGTTGGAGTCTATCAGTGCTTGTAGCCCTGGGCTAGCTGGTGGAGAAAATCGGATATCTTCTAAGATCGTGATTTAGTCGTCCATTATTGTTGCCTGTAAGGATAGTTTTAATAGGTGTGATGCTTGACTTAGGTAAACATAAACATATACAGACTACGACGAACAACACATGGACAAATGTTATTACAAATAAGTTTTCATGTTGTCGTTTTAGTTTCTGTTGTGTCTATCGGCAGACGGCATATTTTGACGACCGGTCTTAGGCATAGGGTGTTGCGCGTTCGGACCGTTACTACCCTGACCATTTGATCCTTGCCAGGGTGGACCTTTTCAATAATTCCTAGTGGCCACATTGTGGGCGGGGTGTTGTCATCCTTTACAAGGACTATGTCATCAACCTTTAAATTGGGTTCCTTCGTTAACCACTTAGGACGCTGTTGCAGACGGTTTAAATACTCCTTTGACCATTTCCTCCAAAAATGCTGACTCATTTGCTGGATCAATTTCCAACGGCGGTTAGCTGTGATATTGGAGCTTAGAAGGTCTGGTTCAGGGACAGCATTCAAGGCTTGACCTATGAGAAAGTGACCTGGTGTTAGAACTGCAAGGTCGTTGACATCATTTGTCAATGGACATAGTGGTCTGGAGTTCAGACATGCTTCAATCTGAGCGAGTAGTGTTGTTAGCTCTTCAAAGGTACATAATGCAGTTCCGATGACGCGCCGTAGGTGATATTTAATGGATTTTACACCAGCTTCCCATAATCCTCCGTGATGCGGGGCAGCAGGCGCATTAAAATGCCAGTTAATATGTTGATTGGCTAGGAAATTTTTGATGTCTGGTGTTGCTTCCTTTAGAGCTTGCTCTATATCTTTATCTATTATAGCCTTTCCTCCCTTGAAATTTGTCCCGCAATCTGAGTATATGTCGGAGCATAAGCCTCGCCGGGACACAAATCTTTTTAACGCGGCCAGAAATGCCATCGCGGTTAAATCGGATACAGCCTCTATGTGTATGGCTTTCGTTGCTAGACAGATAAATATACAAAAATATCCCTTATAGAGCCTAGCCTTTCGGTGGTTTGACATCTTCAATTGTATTGGCCCTGCGTAATCGACACCTACATGTGTGAATGCCTTTGAGATATTGACTCTTGGAGCCGGTAATGTACCCATTAATTGGCGTGCTGTATCTGCTCGCTGTTTGGCGCAAATCACGCATTTTCGAATTTGTCTGGTGACGGTTCGCTTACCGTTGAGGATCCAATATTGGCTACGTATCGTATTTAATACCAGTGACGTGCCTCCGTGTAATGTTTCTTTATGTGTTTTGATGATGATTAAGTTACTGACGTGATGGTCTTGTGGCAGAATGATTAGGTGCTTCATATCATATGAAATATTTGCATTTTCCAATCTGCCACTTACCCTCATTAAACCATCTTGGTCCAAAAAGGGGTTCAGAGTTAGTAGTTGGATTTTTTTCGGCAAAGGTTGGTTTGCTTGGAGGGATTCCAGATCCTTTGGAAATGATATCCTCTGAACATTTTATAAAATTGAGATGTTTGCAACCTTTAGCTCCTGAGTTGATAAGGCGTCTGTTTCCTTTAGGGTAGGATAACGGCAGTTTCGTATGAAACGCAGGATCATAGCGACGACTCGATTGAGTTTAATATAGGAGGAATACGCAGATAATATGTCGTTGAATGGTTGTGCAAACAAACTGGTGATTTTTGGTTGTTTGGCTTCCAAATTGGTGCAGGTACGTTGAATTGGGTCATCAGGCCACATGTTTCGGGTTTTAGCTAGCCATTCAGGCCCATGCCACCATAAGTTGCAGTTAAATAATTGTTTTGCGGTTATTCCTCGAGAGGCTAAGTCAGCTGGGTTGTCATTTGTGCGAACATGATGCCAATGCTCCGCAGGTAATACGTCTTGTATTTCTGCAACTCGATTGGCTACATAGGTTTTCCACTTGGATGGGTGCTCACGTATCCATTGTAGGACAATTGTTGCATCCGTCCATAAATATATTGGTGAATGTTGCAATTGCATGTCTTGCATTGTTGCCTTTAAGAGTTTGGCAAGTAACAACGCCCCATTTAACTCTAGCCGGGGTAGTGTAACTGGCTTTACCGGTGCCACCTTTGATTTAGCTGTAAGTAGCTTGACCTTTATATTATTCATGCTGTCTTGAACGCGCACGTAAAGTACTGCCGCATATGCTTTGATGGATGCGTCACAAAACCCATGAATCTGCTGAACTGGATTGTCTCTTGATAATCCAACCCATCGTGGTATTTTGATTTTATTTAGGTTTTCTAAGCCTTCCTTGTAAGATTGCCATTGCGTGATTATTTCCTGAGAGACCTTGCTGTCCCAAGAATATCCAGCTACCCAAAGCGTTTGGATCAAGATTTTGGCTGTTATTATGATTGGAGAAATCCATCCTACTGGATCGTACAGCGATGCTATTTCCGACAATATCGATCGTTTAGTAGTCACCTTGGTATTTGCCAGACCTTGAACATTAAATGTAAAATAGTCTTCTGCTGGGTACCAACGGATACCTAAAGTTTTTATGGTTTCCTTTTCCTGGAGTTCTAGTGAACCCTTAACTTCCCTATCTTCTATTGGAATTTGCTCAATGAGCTCCAACTTGTTGCTAGCCCATTTTCGGAGCTTGAAGCCACCCTTCTTAAACATCTCTATGAATTGTCCTTGTAATTCGAGACATTCTTCGATTGTTTCCGCTCCGCTTAGCAAATAGTCGACATAGAAATCAGACAGCGTAGCCTTTGCAGCTAATGGATATTCACATCGCTCATCTTCTGCCAGTTGATGCACCGTTCGTACGGATAAATATTGTGCTGGTGCTACTCCGAAGGTAACGGTTTTTAGACAGTAATCTTGAAGTGCCTTTGTTTCGGGGTCCCTCCACAAGATGCGTTGAAAAGTACGATGCTCTGGATGCATCCAAATCATTCGGTACATTTTCTCAAGATCTGCGGTTATTACAACCTTGTATTTTCTCCAATTTAGGACCGTTGAAAACAGTTTAGGTTGCAACGTAGGTCCATTGAGTAGTTGCTCGTTCAGGGATCTCCCATTAGTTGTACGTGCAGAAGCGTCAAACACTACACGTAATTTAGTGGTTGTACTTTGTTTAAATACCGCATGATGTGGTATATAATAGTTTGATTCATTTTCTGTGGGCTAGTTGCAAGCTTCCATATGACCCATGGTTATGTACTCATCGAGACACGATTCGTAAGCTTCTTTAAGCTGTTGATCCTTTTCCAATTTTCTTTGGAGGTACTCATAACGCTTAAGTGCAAGTCCTCTAGACATGCCTAACGTTGGACCATTTGGTTCACTGAACGGTAGTTTTACCATATATTGTTTATTCGGTAATCGTTCGTAGTTTGCCTGGTATAGCTCCTCACATTTTTGCTCTTCTGGGGTGTATTTATTGAAGCCTTGCACTTCTTCTAATTCCCAAAATGTCTGCATTTCGAAATTGAGCTCCTTTGTCGCCTGCTGTACTGTGGCGGTAAATATCCTCACTCACGAGGTGCATGGGTTCGCAATTTTACCAATGATGATCCACCCAAACATGGTATTAATCGCTACAGGAGCCCCTTCAGGGCCGTAACGTACACCCTCACGGATAATGTGACCATATATATCCGCTCCGAGTAAAGCGTCGATGGAGTTGGGTTTCCAAAACATCGGGTCTGCTAACTCAAGATTTTGAATATGTTTCCAGCTTCGAAACGTTATTTCCTTCGCTGGTAGTGAGTCCGTTATTGTTTTCAACACGAACATGTTGCTTTCGACTACATTATGGCTAGCCTTAATAGCCTGTAGTTTCAGCTGCACTCGCTGTTTGGAGCAAGCGATTTGGTTTTTGCTTAAACCAATGATTTCCACTGATGTGGACTTACTTCGCAATTGTAACCTATTGCAGGCTTCCTCGGTTATGAACGAGGTTTGCGAGCCAGAGTCTAGAAGGCATCGTAAGATTATTAAGTCACCGTTGCAGTCACGAGTAGCTACCAACGCAGTTGGTAATAAAGCGCTATGATTTTTTGAAGAAAAAAATGTGTTTGTTTTTTCGACGTTGTGGTTTCCCGATTCTTTGATGAGATCCTTTGCAGAGGATTCATTCAAATGCAGGGTGGTATGGTGTAGTTGCTGACATTTCATGCAGCAATATTTATTTTTGCATTTGGTATGCGTATGATTGTTGGAAAAACAATTTAGACATCTATTCGCTGCCTTGATTACCTTTCTTCGAGTCGGGACATCCATACTTAGGTAAGAAGGACATTTTCCAACGTAATGCTTTTCGTTGCAAGCAGGGCAGCTGGCGTTCACAATGGTGTGGTATGCTTGAACACCTTCCCTTTTGATTGTACTTGTAGCTGGTCTTGGAACCATTGTGCTACTTATTCATTCTAACACACGACTTCTTGTGTGCAAGAACTTCATAAATGTTTTGAAGTCTGGAAGACTTTGATCATCTCCCAATTCTTCTTCCCAGAGACGCATTGTAGCAAACGGTAGCTTTTGCACCGTTAGGTAGATCAGCAATGCATCCCACGTGCTAGTGTCCACCTTTAATGCTTTGAGTTGCTGCAAGCATTCTTCGGTAGCGTCAATTAGCACCTTCAAGTTTTTTCCTGATTCGGTAGAAATTTTTGTTTGATTTGTAAGAGCCTTGAGGTGGAAATTCACTAAGATTCTTGTATTTTCAAACCTTTCCTTCAATTTCTTCCATGCCGGCTCGTAATCCTGATTGGTAATTGGCGTAGATTTTAGCACTCTCTCTGCTTCACCCGTAAGACAACCTTTCAAATAATATAATTTTTGAACCGGTTGCAGCTGCGTATTGTCGTGAACCAAAGACTTAAATAGGTCGTGAAATGACCTCCATGAATTGTAATCACCGTCAAACTTAGGCAGTGTTATCTTTGGTAACTGCGTATTGAAGCTCCGTGTTTCAGCTGGGGGCATTCGGCTTTGATCCATATCGGAAGACAAATTGCTCAACCCATCTTCAAGCTCACCCATGTATTCGGAATATTTTATTTCCACATCATCAAACTGCTGTTTTTTGATGTATGCATTTTCACATTCCAACCTGGTGGTTATGATGACCTCATGAATTTGCCGATCTTGCTGGACAAACTCTTGCCATAAGGAACGTAAGTCAATCAGCTTTTGTTTGAAGAATCCAACGGTTCTTTTTTCTAGCCTGGTTTTCTTTCCATTTTCTATCGTCTTCTCAATTTTTGTTTTTAAAACAATTTGAGTGACTAGCATTTCCTCTAGCTTAGACATGATGTGCGTCTACGATTTTAGGTTATTCAGCTGTTAATACGGTGCAGAGAGCAGTATGATTGATTTTTTTTGCTATTATACACAAAACAAAAACAAAACAAAAAAAACAACGTGAACAAAAAAAAACAACGAGAGTATGAAAGAAAAGGTTTGAGCTAGCGCTACAATAAATAAAAACGAAACCTCGTCAATGAATACCACACAATTCCTGGATGGAACCACCAATGTTTTTGGTGCAACTAATACTTACAAAAATCTGTAAGGTGCAGATGCTCCAAAAATTTATAATTAAAAAGATTTGGGATTGTGTGTATTTTCATTGACTGGTTTTCAGTCTTTATTTGTTCAAAAACGCTTATACTATACATTCAAAACCAAATTATATCAAGTTCTATTCAAGTAGCGTATAAGTTCGCTAAATGATTTCCACTTTCTATAATTTTTCTATATATATAATTATTAACTACAGACATAGACTACTATCTTGCAGTTGCAATCAAATTATATTCGCACAGCGTATATGTTCGCTGAACGATTTCAACTTGATTACACTACACTACAATACTTATTAACAAATTTTAACAAGTTTTATCAAAAATATGTTCGATCGAAACAAGATCGATTTCGTTTATTGATTTACCCTTGTTTGTTTTTTAGTTTATTTTTCTTTACAACAATTATTAAAATTGACAAGTTTTATCAAAAATTATATTCGATCACTAGATCGATTTCAAAGATTGATTTACCCTTGTTTGGATTTTCGCTGGCTTAATTAAAACTGGTTCGATTGATATTACTTCGCTGATTCAGGAACTTGAAGTGATTTTTGACTGCTGATTCCTCCCCTTTTATAGTGGCTTTTGTGCAGTTGTGCTCCGTTTTTTCTCGTGGTTGCATCCTTGCCATTTGGCTTGTTTCAATCCATTTGGAGGTGTGGTGAGTTCATGAAAAATAGAAAAGTGAAATTTAAAGTTTGTCATAATGCCTTGAGTATTAATTTGCTCAACACTACGGAACTTTCACTAAATCAAACCCTTTTGCCAAAAAAAAGTTTTAATTTTATGTTAATTTCGTCATAAATATACCCTTTAATTTACTTTGGTAAGTATACTAACTACATTTACACTCAACAATTATTTGCACTTGGCAATGCCGTTGCCGACATTTGCTTTTTTTCGTGCTCCTTTGCCCGAGGTTTTACTTCTCCCTCTGGTTGCCATAATTCTTCCCTGTCTCCTTTTTTCTCATTATTGTTTATGAATTTATTTAATTTATTGAAATTTTACCAAATAAACTACTATTTTGCGAAAATAATGAAATTTTTGAATTCTTCATTTCATATTTTCTGCACTTAATGTACCTTATGTATTCTATTCATGAAGGTAAGACGTCAAATTGACTTTAAAAGTTCGCGCATGTCTACTGTTTGACATTTCGTGACATCGTGAGTTTAATTAATTTAATTGTTTGCAAATTCATTGCAAGTTGTGTTAAAATCAAAAAATAGGTGGTTTTATATGTTTATTCAGTGGTTCATATGTTGTTCATATGTTTTTTAATGTGTTAAATGTGCACTTTAACCTTCAACCTAATTGGAGGTTAGAAAAAAAACTTGTATTTTCTGTGCAATTTCGTGTTGTCTTCGTTAATTTCAGTGCATAGTTTTCTTGTTTTTTATCCCTTTTTTGTGTCTTCTGATTCCAGATCATTCATAATGCAAGAAGGCTGTCGCTGCGGTTAAATTGTTTCCCGAGACTCCGCTGCCCAATTGGTATGTGCAGTAGGTACAGTACCTCACACTCAAAGTGGGACACCTAAGAAATAAAATATTCAATAAACTTCTTTACGAAAAAAAATGCAGAGTTGCTCACTTTTTTAAATAATTTTTATTTTTATTGCTTAATATTGACCTCAAATTATTATAAAATAAAAAAAAAAATTCAAAAAACAACCCCGATTTGTTAAAAAAAAAGATGAAAATGATCTGTCTAGTATTTTTTTTTTTAATGCAGGTCACACTCAAAGTGGGACACCTGCTGTTTTCTAAGAAAACTAACTGCAATTGCCACGTTATCTATATTATTTAGTTGCAGTTTTTGTAGAGCTTTCATTGTGATAGCATTAAAAAAAAAATCGAAATGTCAAGGCAAACAACCTTTTAAGAAATGCAAATTGTGATTTTCAATTACCAAAAAGGAAAATCCGTTCGCAAAATAAGTAAAGTTGTTAAAAAAGTAAATCTATGGTGTTTAGTGTAATAAAACGGTTTCGGGAAGGTCGAATAGAAAATAAACCAGAAAGTGTTGAAAGCAAAAAAAAAATTTGCGATAGAAATGTGCGGTTTCTTTTAAGAAAAATAAGAAGTTATTCTTTACTGTCCGCAATTGGCCTTTAAAAAATGTTAAAGGACACTTAAAATGTTGACTTAAGGGCAGAAAGAGTTCGGCGGTTTGTTAGGAGAAACGAATTGAGCGGCTGAGTTGCGTCCAAAAAACCGTTAGTATAAGAAAAGAATCGTCGTTTAAGAATGCAATTGGCCAAAGAAATATCAGAAAAGAATAGTCGTTTAAGAATGCAATTCGCCGAAGAAAATGTGACAAAGGATATGAATTTCTGGTCAAAGGTAAGTCGCATTTTGTTCTCCAACTTCAATCATAATTCGGTCAATTCATTAAAAGTCCATTTTACGGACGAAACCAAAACTAATCTTTTTGATTCTGATGTCACATGCTCTTTGGCGAATTGCATTCTTAAACGACTATTCTTTTCTGATATTAACGGCTTTTTGTGCGCAACTCAGCCACTCAATTCGTTTCTCCTAACAAACCGCCGAACTCTTTCTGCCCTTAAGTCAACATTTTAAGTGTCCTTTAACATTTTTTAAAGGCCAATTGCGGACAGCAAAGAATAACTTCTTATTTTTCTTAAAAAAAATCGCACATTTCTATCGCAAATTTTTGTTTTGCTTTCAACACTTTTTGGTTTATTTTCTATTCGACCTTCCCGAAACCGTTTTACTACACTAAACACCATAGATTTACTTTTTTAACAACTTTACTTATTTTGCGAACGGATTTTCCTCTTTGGTAATTGAAAATCACAATTTGCCTTTCTTCAAAGGTTGTTTGCCTTGACATTTCGATTTTTTTTTTTTAATGCTATCACAATGAAAGCTCTACAAAAACTGCAACTAAATATTATAGAAAACGTGGCAATTACAGTTAGTTTTCTTAGAAAACAGCAGGTGTCCCACTTTGAGTGTGACCTGCATTAAAAAAAAATACTAGACAGATCATTTTAATCTTTTTTTTTTAAACAAATCGGGGTTGTTTTTTGAATTTTTTTTTTATTTTATAATAATTTGAGGTCAATATTAAGCAATAAAAATAAAAATTATTTAAAAAAGTGAGCAACTCTGCATTTTTTTTCGTAAAGAAGTTTATTGAATAATTTATTTCTTAGGTGTCCCACTTTGAGTGTGAGGTACTGTAGGTATACACACGTAATTCGCATGCATTTGCTTGTTTGTTTACTTTTTCTTTTCCCTTTTTTTTTTTTTTCTTTTAGGTACGTGAGCTGATGGGTAGGTGCTGCACTGTGCGACGGAGTTTTGCTAAGCTAAGTTAAGATGTATTTTGCCTTGAAATAATTCTAATGGTTTGTTTTTTTTTTTTTCTTTTCAGGTTGAATGTGATGCAGTTTAGTTTTTTAAGACGATTATATTTAAGTTAGTTATAGGTAGTTATGTATTTAGGTTCTTTTGTCTAGATATAAGTATATAAACAATTTTGTAATGTATTCATTTAGTTTATTTTATTAAAATTCATTATGTTACAAATTGGTTTAGACTATTCAATTGCTTTTATGCTTTTTAGGTTGGATTGATGTTTAGATGCTTCAACAGTTGATGTTGGGGTCTATGAACTTATTTTTAGTTATCGTGGTTGAACATGGTAGCTGTTTTCTTTTGGCATACGAATTCTAAATAATTTGTCGTATGTACTATTTGTGTTATATAAAACAATCTTGTAAAACAGACCATTGATCATTTATTGAGAAGCTGAAAAAGGAATGTTCCACACTTAAAAATTTTCAACCCTATTACGAAACCTTTGAAAGATATAATAGAACAATCAAAAAAGTAAACATTAAAAAGAAAACAGTATATATTTATGTATTTAAATCAGATGTATTTATTACAATATTACTTCAATCGCTTATACAAAGACATAAGTTTTTTCATTCTAGTTAATTCATTTTCAAGCATATACATGCACAGGTATCCGGCCCCATTTTACACAAATTTGAAGACCATGGACAGTTTGCAAAATGACACCCATACTTTGATAAGGTACTGGATACATTTTCAAATTTTTTTTAAAAAAGTAATAGAATTGATGATTTCTTCATAATGCTCCTCCAATAATATGTCTTGATAATCCTTTAAAAACTTAAGAATGTCTTTAAAATGAATTTATACCGCTCATTTAATAGCTTTGTTCAGAAAGAAGTATGAATTAAGACTAAAGTTACATTCATTTTGAAGCTATCTTTATCGATATTTCTTTTACTCAGTTTTAAATTCAACTTATCGTTTTATCAGTTTATTCGCTGCTTATCAGTTTTAAGTACAACTTGAAAGAAAAACTATTTTTCTTTTTATAAAATTTTATTTTTTGTTTATGCAATATATATACAGGAATGAGTTACAAAAGATTACGAAATATTCATCTTATAAGTCTGCTTCATTGATTTGAAGTCCAGCAACTCTACATCAGATTTGTAATCAAGATCCTCCTTCATAAACAGCTCAACATCTCCATTGCTCAATACTCTTTCTGTTTCGTATTTGTGATATTCATAACATTTAATACTAAGTGTACGTCTGTTATAGTTGCTATCATAAGTACATCTCACAGTTAAAGCTTTGTCGTCATCAAATTCCAATTTAAAATGTCTATAAAAAACATCTTTACTTTGAATTATTCCAGATATTTCGCCTTCCTTTTTTATTAAATCTTGCCTAAAACTTTCAATTGCTTGTTCAACAGTAACGATTTTCCGTGTTAAACTACTCTCAGATGTTACAGATGTTGTGTGTATATCGTTTTGTAATATAGAAGATTCAGTCGATGAGGTCGTATTATTCAAAGTTTTTCCATTTGTGTAAGTTAACAGACGAAATGATAAGCCGATTTGTACTGTATCATTGTTAGGTAAATCTAGAGCAAAAGATAAGTTATTAACGCTATTTGGATGATGTAAGTTAATATCCAAAGGTAAAGGTAACCCCGAAATGGAAGTCGAAATTAAAGTAATTATAAAACATGAAAAAATGGGTAAGAAAAACATTTTTTTAATTTTCAGGTTCAGTAACCAAAAGTTTAGTTCAAGTGAAAAATATAAACTGAAGAAAATTCACTTCATTCATGATATTTACACTCTTTCTATAAATTTTTAAGAAACATGTTGTCGATATGTATGATCACCTGTTCGATCATATGACCCTGGCTTGTGGTTTGACTTATGGTTAACTGCAGTGTGAGTAGCTATCCTATCACGTGATCTTGATGTGTGATCATCTGAGCTGTGGGTAGTTGAGCGAGAGGGTAATACCTGTGTATGAGCAGCAGTTTTGTGATCTACTGTAGTATGACTACTTTTTTGATGAGGTACCCCTACTACATGATCAGACGTGGTGAGAACAGTAGATTCAGATTTATGATCAAGCAAAGCGTGACTGATTGAACGATGAGGTGAACCTACTAAATGATCAGGTTTAGTGCGAACAGTAGATCTGGTTTTGTGTTCGGCTAGGCCATGACTATTTAAAGGTTGAGGAGAACCTATTAATTGACCAGATGAATCAGATAATTCTGTTGTATGAACACCTGATGTTACAACTTTTCCAGTGCTATCTTTCATTGTTTTCATTGTTTCAGCTTCAAGTACTTCAATTTCGTTAAAAGGACAAAGCAAAGGATATTCATTTTCTCTTCTTTTGGTAGAATTTGCAAGAGGGTAAATGTCTCCGATCAAAGTTAGTTCTCCACCTGAATAAGTAAAAAGATATCATTATTTCACCTGCTTTTTCTCTAAGCTGCTCTATAATTTTACCTAAAAGTTTCAGTTTGACATGTTGCAATGATTGAAACATTGCTTTAAAGTTGAAAAGATGGGAAGACGTTTCACCATTTCTCAAATGAAATAAAATACACTGATAACCGTATTCAGGTTGTACAAATAGCTTTACAGAGTCACTGTAAAATACCACATCTGAAAACCTTATTTCTTTCCATCCACTTTCGCAAACACAAAATGGGTGCCGTGACATAGGGCCAAGCGACATTATGCCAAATGCAGAAATTTGGCACAATGACGCTTTTGCAAAGCGACATTGTGCCAAACATTATCGTTTGGTATAATGACGCTTTATAAAAGTGTCATAGGGCCAAATTAGAAAGTGACATTACGCCAAATCTAGAAATTTGGCACAATGTCACTTTTGCAAAGTGACATTAAGCCGAACACTAGTGTTTGGTATAATGACACTTTGTAAAAGTGTCATAGGGCCAAATACCACTAACAATATTGCACGAGACTGTACAGGAACACACATTCGTTTGGTCACAAGGTGCGTTTTTTTTTGTCATCTGTGCTTACAGTTCTTTTGTGGGATGACTAAAGGGATTATCGGCTTAATGTCATCTAAGAAACTCCCACGCTTATCATTCGTATTCTGGCAGCCGATAAAAAACCACCGTGAAAAAAATGGAAATTTCCAAAGATTTAATTTATAGTTTCGAGTTTTGTGAAGGATTAATAAAAGGAAGTAAGCTTCTTTACATTCCTGAAATAAAACAATTATATAGATTTAAAAGTAATTCGAAATTGTCTAAACGATACGTTTGCCATAACAAATCCTGTCGCGCAAGTGCTGTAATCGATTTTACAAACGCAAATTTAGTTCGGATTCCCAAAAGTAGTTCCGCGCATGACCACCCAACTAATCAAGATATACGGGAAAAATTAAGGGTAATCAATGAAATAAAAGACAAATGTGGAAATGTTTCACTAAAAAGAAGTGGGATTCGCGATGTTTTTGATGAAGTTTCTGCCCAGAATAAAGAAGAGGCTCAGCAATTAAGAATATTACTTATCTGTAATGTGTTTTATCGTTTGTGTCCACATCGCGTATGCATTTTTTTTTTAAGTGTTCAGAGCTAAAACTTGCATCGTTTGCGTTTTACTATTTTTAAACCTCATTCACAGATACCATTTGGAAAAATGCGTAGGCAACTAATTCGAATAAGAAACAAGGCATTTCCAAAAGCCCCTGTAAATGCGAAAGATTTGCTAGATTTGTTCCAAACTGAAAGTGTTATGGAAAGTTTTGGTATGTCCCGCTATGACAATAGCCTTCCATTTTATAGGAGCACAATAATCGAAGACAGCTTTAGTTATACCATATTTATGTCTCCGACTATTGCTACGGTAATACAAGGCTTACCTGAGACATCTAGAAACTACCTTTTAGATGGTACTTTCAATGTGGTCCCAAGTTGCGGCCACAAACAATTATTAGTTATTCACATTTCTCATAACGAGCATGTAAGTAAATAGATTTTTGAATTTTCGCTGCGAATAATGTTCATAAAATAAAGGTCTGATGCATTAAAATGTTTTGTTTTTGAGCATAACATAAAGCAATAGTAAGAAATTCGCCTGTGTGTGTAAAATATGTGTTATTATTTAGTTCAATTTTGAGACATAAGTGATGAACTTAAAAAAAAATCTACAGCCGTTGTTTTAAGTATCGGAGAGGAAGCTAAAAGCGAAGCGGAAAAAAAATTTGGCAAGGGGAATATGGGTTTGTGTTCTGAAAATTAAAAATTCGCACACAGGCGAATTTCTTACTATTGCTTTATCTTATGCTCAAAACCTATACATTCGATTGTTCAAATGGCTTTTAGGCTTCTTAATCAAGTCTTTAGTTTGCGATAAATCAATTATTTAGTTTTTTTATTATTGAGAGAGTTGTATTTTCACAGACTTATCCATTTGTATACGTTCTTACGACTCACAAATCTGAGCAAATGTACCTTCATTTGTTTCGCTATATTGAAGCGAATTTATTTCAATTCAAACCGAACACGTTTGTAACAGATTTTGAAAAGGCTTTGAGGAACGCCTTACATACTGTTTTTCCAAGAGCTAAATATACAACTTGCTGGTTTCACTACTGCCAAGCTGTAAGGAGAAGAGCAGCAAAAATTGGAAAATTTGTTAGTTTCTTAAATAAAAACAAGGACGCGAAAAGGCTTTTTCAAAAGTTTCTTTTACTCCCGCTTTTGAATCCAGAAGACATGAATTCAGCTTTTGAAGTTTTGAGTACTGAAGCAACAGGCGCACCCTATATCAGAAATGGCAAGAGTGTTTTTGGGGAATTTTTGATTTATTTTAAAAATCAATGGATTGATAAGGTAAGAAAAAAATCCATTTGCTTTACGAAAACGTAGAAAAGAAAACTATTTAATATACGTAATTATAGGAAACCTGTTCAAATATTTCGGTTTTCAACACTCAAATAAGGACAACAAGTGCTCTTGAAGGTTTTAACAGCCGACTAAGCCACAAGCTCACAAAACATGGCAACTTTTTTAAGTTTTTAGATTGCTTGTTGGACGAAGACAGAATCAAATCGAGGGAGTTCAATATGTCTTTAGACGGAGCATTTGATATCTTCGAGCCCCCCAAGAAAAAATTCAAAGATAAAAGCCTCCTTATAGAACAAGCTCTACAAAAATTGGGGAAAAAAATCATTCCAATAAATGACTTTCTGAACCAAATGACGAATCAACTAAATAATATCATAACTGAAGACGCTGCAAATTTAAAAGATTTTGAGTGTGGAAATGAGGAAGGAGAAGAAGAAGAGCAACAAGAAAGTGAAGAAATCCTAAATAAGGACGATGTGCCGATCCTTTGTGTAATTTGTTGTGAAAATACACGAACGATTCTCCTGCAGCCGTGCAACCATTTCAAACTTTGTTTGAATTGTTACACACAGCTGGCGGAGAAATATACAGCAAACAATACTGCGATTCTGTGTCCAATTTGTAGGCAAATTGTTGAAAATAGCACAAGAATTTATTGCTAAAATTAATGTTTTCTATTTTTCATATTAGTATCAATAGATTGCAATTATTTGTACAAAATCTGTTTATTTTTTCTAATTTAAAATAAATTTTTTTCGAACATGCATTGCAAAATTAACTTATTGAGGTATCACGGTAGAAAAATCGTAAAAAAGCGTCAGGGTACCAAATTGGCTTTATGACGCTTTACAAAAGCGACACTGGACCAAACGCTAATGTTCGGCCCAATGTCACTTTAGCAAAGCGACATTGTACCAAATTTCTGCATTTGGCATAATGTCGCTTGGCCCTATGTCACGGCACCCACAAAATGTGTCTCCTTCTTTTAACCGTGTACACCAAAACATTGTTTCCAGGACAACGGGTCAATTAATAATGAATATCGTCTTTACAAATACAATATTATATACATATTGAGATGATATTGAGATCATAAAATGATTCGATTCTCTATCTGCTCGCCTTCACATCAGCGTTACCGTAGTAAAATTTCTTAAGGTGCCATTTTCGGTAGCCAATGGTGCCAACTGGGTGCCACCAGCCCTTCAAGGGTAGAGAGATAATTAAACTGAAGGGTGCTTCGGCAACGATGCCTTCACTCATTTAAAACCAATTCACTGAAATGCTGAAAAAAGTTGACAGTACAACTGCAACTTGATAAAAAATTTTCGCCAAAGAGCTGTCAGCGCAAATGCAGTTTGACAAAAAAGTTATCATCAAAGATGAAAATATATATAACAGTATGAAATTAACAACCCCAAAAGAGAAAACGAACAAGAAAATAAGACAGTAAAATTTTTGATTACAAAATTTTTATTTAAAATTATAAATCTTATTTGTATTTACAATATTTAAAACTTTTCATAAAAAAAATATACCTCTTGAGGTATAGCGGGGACCTCGTCAAACCCCAACTCGAAAGCTCTTGTGTTGAGAATTTTGATCAGGTACGCCATACCCTGTAGGCACCCTGAGCTAGGGTTCTGCCTAGTTAACAGCAGCTCCTCTGCTGCGGCCGTCTGCAGATGTTGCAGCTCCCAGCACTTCTCCTTGAACTCGTCCAAGTAGTTTTGGAAAACTACAAAAATATTTAGTGCCTTGGTGTACATTTTGGATTGGTTACTTTTAATGTTTAATGCGTTGGTTACTTTTAATGTTTGATGATGAAAACCCAGAAACAGTTGGTATTTATACGATTTCACTAACCATATGTCTAAGAATGTATTTAGATATGGACAACAAGTAACCACTAACCTATTTTGATAAAATTAGAGGAGTCTTTTGTAAAACATGTATCTTCTCACCACATATGATTAGCGCTCCGAAATTGTTTTTGAGATATTTTTAGGTACGGACAATAAGTAACCACTAAAAGTCATTAGAAAAAATTAAAAGGCGTCCTTTGTTCAACATGTGTCTCCACACCATATATGATAAGTATACCAAAACTGTTTTTTTTTTTTTTTTTTTTTTTGACATTATTTTAGCTATTGGTGAAAAAGTAGCCACTAGGTCATTAGAAAAATTAAAAGGCGTTTTTTTTTTTTGGTGTTTATACGATTTCACTACCCAAATGTCTAAGAATGTATTTAGATATGGACAGCAAGTAACCACTAAACTATTTTGATAAAATTAGAGGAGTCTTTTGTAAAACATGTGTCTTCTCACCACATATGATTAGCGCACCGAAAATGTTTTTGAGATAGTCTTAGGTATGGACAATAAGTAACCGCTAAGTCATTAGAAAAATTAAAAGGCGTTTTTTTCTTTTTATGAAACATGAGTCTTCACCCCAGATATGATAAGTATACCAAAACTTATTTTGACAATATTTTAGCTATGGGGGAAAAAGTAGCCACTAACTCTATAAAAAATAAAAGGCGTTTTTGTGAGGCAATTGTCTTCACACCGCAAATGATAAGAATACCAAATTTGTATTATCATTATTTTAAGCTTAATGACATGATTGAACATGCAGAATTTAGTAGATAAAAAGGAATAGATTACAGGTTTTCAGCTGCGCTTAGAGGGGTATAAGAACGGAGTGTGTTTTGGTTTTCGTGATCAGTTAAGTTCTTGATACTTAGATGCGTATAGTAACATCTAAAGTGTAATTTTTCATTCCTTTAAATTTTTGAAATACATCATCATAATGTCCTTTGTCGCTTTGAACAGTATAGCGAAAACTAACTTAGCTAAGCCTGTAAAAAGCTTAAAAGACCTTCAATTGAAGGTGAAATATAACGTTATTGGAGCGCAACGAGTTAAAACCATGTTTGGAGAACAGATTTTGGTGGAGTTAAAATATGCTAAAGTCTATCTCCCGAAGCGTTTTGTAAATCTGTTTACCGATGAACATCTGAAGAAAATGGAAGATTGTAGTATGGAGATAGTGAAACCTATATACCAAACTTTCGAAATAGCGTTCCATGAAAAGCAACCGGAGACTGATGACGAAAGTAAAGAAAATGAGGGCGAAGAAGAAGAAGAACACTTTCGAGTGCAAGGCAGTCATTTACAACGGGGTATACTTACAGAGCCTCAGGTAAATCGCTTACCGAAAAATTTACTCGAAAACCAAAACAGATCACTTTATAGAAATTGAGATATAAAATTAAAAATAAAAAATTTAAAAATTTAAAAAATCTCTCGTTTTATTATTGAATAAGGGAATTTCTCTCATTTTGGCTTTTTCGAAAACTTTTTAGAATATACGTATAGGGAGCGATGTGCAAGAAAAAGTTAAAAGATTCAACTTGACAGGCCGTAAAATCGAGTTCAATATAAACCCCGTACCCAGTAATATTGAACCAACTAACTGGATAAAAAAAGCTGTAGAAGACATGCTTGAATATGCAGTTGCTGAACTTAGCCCTACAGATAAAGTAGGTATTACTTTTTATGGTAAGAATTTTAATACAGAGCGAGGAAGTGGCTGGATAAAATATCAAGATTGTGCAAACTTAAAATTCGCGGATGTTTGGGAAATGATTTGTAAAATATTTCAAAGTAACTCTCAAGGAATGGGTACAGATAATTTTTGCTTAACGGTGACATCAGTGAAAGTACCTTTAGGATTAGGGAAAGGAAAAAGACACCCCTCATTTATGTATAATTCATTTGAAGAAGAATGTATTAAGCGAAAAGGGATTATATCAATAGAAAGCAGAGATAACTTATGTCTTCCTCGTGCGTTGATTGTAGCTAAAGCATTTGTAGACAAAGAAATGAATTTTGATCGTATTAAAAAATGTGATTCTGAGATACAGATTCAAAGAGCTTTAAAACTCGTAGAAGATGCGAAAATATCTATCCCCCTTGAAGGTTCCGGAATTTTAGAGTTGAGAGCATTCCAAAATCATTTATATGGATATAAAATCAATGTCTATGAATACGGTACAAAAGGAAGAAACGTTATTTTTGAAGGATCTACCGATACAGTCGAACAAAAAAATATAAACTTACTGTACAATAACCATCATTACAATGTTATAACTTCGTTAACTGCAGCATTTTGCTGTTCATATTTTTGTGAATTGTGTCACACACCATACAACTCGAAAAATGCTCAAAGATGTGAACTGACATGTCCTCAATGTCTACAAGCCCCGAAATGTGGTAACACTTTTAATCAAATTTTATGTAAAGATTGCAATCGAAGTTTTAGAGGAATTCTATGTTTTAACAATCATAAGGCAGCTGGATCTTCCAATGGAAATTCTATTTGCGAAAAGATAAAAATATGTGAAAAATGTTTGAAAACATTTAATACGAAACTAAGTCGAAATCATGTTTGTGAGACATATTTCTGTAAAATGTGTAAGCTGTGTGTTGCAGATAATCATTTATGTTACATTCAACCTGATAAAAGAATACCAAGATGTGAAAGTTATTTGTACATATTCTATGATTTGGAGAGTCGTCAAGAGAAGATAATAGGAGAAAAAATATTTGAGAATGAAACAGAACTTTATCCTATTAAAATACATGAACCAAACTTGTGTGTGTATCAACATAAATGTGATAAATGTATACATTCACCCAATACGTATTTCTGTCGACAGTGTAAAGTAACCATGAATGTAATAAGGAAAAAATACGAAAGAGATGAAGATGTTGTGCACAAATTTGTGAAGCATATACTCAACATACGAAAATTGTTCAAGACAGTTATTGTAATTGCTCACAACGGCCAATCGTACGATCATCAATTCATTTTAAGCTATATATTGGAAAAAACAAGCCTAAGTCCTGAATTGATCATGCGTGGAACAAAAATAATATTAATGCAAATTGGAAATGTTAAATTCATAGACTCTTTAAATTACTTTCCTATGGCACTTTCTAAACTTCCAAAGGCATTCGAACTGTCTCTAGTTTTGAAGAAGGGTTATTTTCCCCATTTGTTTAACACTAAAGAAAATGCCAACTATAATGGAAAACTACCTCCTGAGGAATACTACAGTCCAGATACAATGAAGATTGAAAACCGCGACATATTTTTAAAATGGTATAATGAACATAAAAATGATCATTTTGATCTACAGAGCGAACTTGTGGAATATTGTATAAGCGATGTTAAAATTTTGACTGAAGCTTTGCTTGAAATTTAGACAATTATTTCTCGAACAATGTAATGTAGAACCATTTTTGGAAGCTGTTACTATCGCCTCCGCATGTAATCTTCTATTCAGACGCAGGTTTCTTATACCTAACACAATAGGAATAATCCCAAAAAGGGGGTATAGATGTGTAGATAATCAATCACAAGATGCTGTCAAATGGAGGCTATGGGAGGAAAAACAACGAAAAATTGATATATGGCACGCATTTAAAGGAAGAGAAGCGATTATTAAAGGCGTGAAAGTTGATGGTTTCTGTAAAGAAAAAAATCTAATTTTCGAGTTTCACGGGTGTTACTATCACGGACACCCTATCTGTTTGAAATACAATCGCGATGCACCCTTACACGAAGATTCAAACGACACTTTAAATCGTCGATATGAAAGAACACAATATAAAATTGAGCGATTAAGAAAATTCAATTTCCAAGTCATTGAAATGTGGTTTTGTGAATTTCAGAGATTGTTAAAGACCTTGAGTAAAGATGATTTAAATTTTTTAAATACTCATACGCTGATTAACCATGCTCCGTTAAATCCACGAGACGCTTTCTATGGTGGACGGACTGGTAATTCTTTTAGTTATTATAAATGCAATGATGGTGAAAAAATACGATACATTGATGTCTGTTCTCTTTATCCATGGGTTTGTAAAATCGGAAAATTCCCAATTGGACACCCTAAAGTTCACATCTCACCTAATATGAATCTCACCGGCGTAAACGGTTTAGTCAAATGTGAAATTCTACCTCCAGAGCATCTTCTTTATCCAGTTCTTCCAATAAAACAAAATAATAAACTAATGTTTTCTCTGTGTAAAAGTTGCAGTAATGAAAAAAATCAGGAACATTTTTGTAAACATTCTGATAAGGAAAGAGCTCTTATAGGAACGTGGGTAATTGATGAAGTTTTAAAAGCAATTGAAAAAGGTTATAAATTACTTTATGTTTTTGAAATATGGGAATATGATGTAGTTCAATATAACCCGGATACCGAAACTACTGGCCTTTTTACCTTAATGATGAACAAATTTCTAAAAATGAAACAGGAAGCAAGTGGATGGCCTAGTACATGTACAACTTCTTCAGAAAAAGAAAAATATATTGACGATTTTCTTCGAAAGGAAAAAATAAAATTAGAACCGTCAAAAATTTGCAACAATGCAGGGAAAAGATCATTGGCGAAGTTAATTTTAAATTCATTCTGGGGAAAGTTTGGACAACGTGAAAATCAGCAAAAAACCTGTATTTTAAAAAATCCCTCAGACTTATTTCAGATACTTACAAACCCCTCATTGGAAGTGCTACATATTCAGACAATTAATGAACAAAATATTGTGATTAATTATGAAATGAAAGAAGAAGCATCTGAATCCTTAAGTACAGTTAACGTTTGTATCGCAGCCTACACAACAACTTTAGCTCGACTTAAACTATACAGTTACTTAGAAAAATTAGAGGATCGTGTTTTATACTATGATACTGATTCAGTCATCTACGTTAGTCTCCAATTAGAATATGAACCACCTACAGGAGAATTTATTGGCGATATGACTGATGAACTTGAAAGCTATGGCCGAGGTAGTTATATAACTGAGTTTGTAAGCGGCGGTCCTAAAAACTACAGTTATAAAGTCTTTAGCACAAAAGATAATACTGAACACATTGAATGTAAAGTAAAAGGTATATGTCTTGATTTTCAAACAAATCAACAAATAAATTTTGATAGTTTCAAAGAAGCAGTTTTGAAATCTTCTACAGACGACGATAACGATACTGGCTATATAATTACAAAATCTAAAAATATTCGAAGAACAAAAGATCATCAGGTAATAACTGTACCAGAAGTTAAATCATATAAACCTTTATCGGAAAAACGACGTTTTCTAGAAGATCACAGTTCTTTACCATATGGATTTAAACGATATAAAATAAACCAATAAAAAATTTATGTTTGTTCTTTTATTTTTGGAAAATATATTTACATTTCATTACAATTATTAGGTGAGTTTACGAACTTCTCCGGTAATAGGACTGTATTCAATAATACGATCATGAATTATTAAGCAATATACTGATGTTGAAGCAGCGATAGGTGATATTGTTTTGAGCTCGATTTTTACATCAACTGGTCCTGTTTTGATCGCTTCGTTTTGTTGAGAACAATCAATTACAAAGATTGGTGTGATTTCCTTAAATTCTTGACGAGACAAGAGTGGTTCTGGATATTTCTTATAGTACGACGGCTGAAATTTACTATACATATCATAAACAACTGCATATCGATCTAATTTAAATTTGAGATTTAGATCCTCATGAGGGTATGTCTCTGAATTCAAATGCACTTTGATATTGCTCAAATCACAATGATCAAATTTACTAGCATCTCTACTTCTTTTATTTTTTCGGTCTGTTTGCATACACAGAATAACGAATCTGGGTTTTTCAAGCGGACTGGAAGTTTTCACCGTCCAAATATGATCAGTAACTGTTGGTAGAGTGGGGTATTCGTACATTTCCCAATTTCGAAAATGAATTCTAATTGGTTTTATTTGAATTTCTTTAAGTAGTGTAAGTTTTTCCGAATCAGCTAAAGTAATGTGTGGAACTCGCCACTGCATTTTAAAAATTGTAAATTTCACGTCTTCATCCTCATCAGCGTAGAGAGCATTTTCGTTTGTTCGTGCACGAATCAGGACCAATTCGTGTTTTGCATTTATTATTACTTTTTTATAATCTTCAGCAAAACCCAATAAGTTTCTTAAAGGAACACAAAAGTTAAAAGTCCCCAATGTAGGTATAATGTTGTCTTTTCCTGTCCAAGATGCATTTTCTAAACTTCTACTTTCATTCTCATTCAAAGATAAATAATTTTTTATAGAAGATGTTGTACCGACGTTTTTAGTATACTCAATATCTACACCATTAAGTTCATAATGGATCTCCTCGAAAAGAAATGCCATAGCATTATTACATAGTTTTGTTTTAATAGTTGGTGTGTCATCTTTCTTCAAAGTTAATCCTCCTTCGATGTATATGAAATTTTCACAGGGTAAGACACAGAGGTCTTGTTGTTGTATGGGTATGCGAATCTCGTCACTTGTATTAAAGGATTGAAGAAATGGTGAGTAGCTGTGATATTCAAATTTAGATATACTGTTATCGTGAGTAATACCCTGAGTAATATTTAATATAGTGCTCATTGTTTCTGTTTTAAAATAAATCCTAGTGACAATAGAAAGTTTTTATTTTCTGCCGTAAGTTTTGGTCTTAGCAGCTTAGAGGTTCCAGTAGAACTAATTGAATGTTCTTCTTTGATATGAAATATATTACTATTATTATAGGTTAACATTGTCAATTCACCGGTGTTAAATGTAGTCGTACTGTTATTGTTTCTCCTCTAAAATTTATCAAGTCCCCGTCTTGATCTACTAGCTTCAGTGTTAACGAAGTTATTCGTTTGACATTCACAGGTAAATAGATTACATTTCGTGGTACCTCTATGATTTTATACCCTGGACCTGCTTCCGGTGAAAATTCGTGTATTGTATGTACAGGGGAGTTATTAAAATATGATCCTGAAATAATATTACACTCAATTCGTATCACATTTACCTTATTTATGTCTACAGGTAAGTCCGAAAGGTTTACTTTTTTAGGTTCGAGTATGCGCTTGCTAAACCCCAATAATTTTCCAACTGTGCGATCCTTATTGAAATAAATGATTTCATTACTAACAATTTCAGTTTTCAATGTATTATTATTAGCTTCTATATTTACACTTGAAACCATATTAAGCGAGAGCATTTTCTCAGAAATATATAAGGCAATATCATCGAGTTCATATGACCCGGTAGGAATCTCAATTACTGTACCACCTATATGAAACAAATTGTTTCGTTCGTCAACATTTGGTATAGAATTATATGTCTGAAAATCAATCAAACCACAAACATAGTTATGATCTAAGTTTAATGATGGAAAATAATCCGATGTTAAATGAGAAGAATTTCCACTTAGCGTAAGTGTCATCGCCATGACGTTAAAAAAGATAATGAAAAGGTTTTTGTATAAGATCTTTTATTTATTTGAAATAACAATCATATAAGAATCTTAAACATAAATGTCCACAGTTCACTGTGTCATAGTTCTGATACTTATGATAATTATAATTAATTCTTTCACCTAGATACTTAACTAATTCAACTGGAGGTGGGAGATTTCCAAAACTATCAAAATATTCAATGTTTGTGTCTTTTTTACAATACGCTACCCAATGTGTTCCTGGACCAGTTGAAGAATCGAGATTAACTATTCCACATTCATTTTTCAAAGGATTATTTTTTGGTAGATTATCACGCATAAACACTCCTCGAAATTGTGGACTTAAATCCTTTGCAAAATTTTCTCAAATCCATTTCATTCAGGGCACGTTTGGGTAGCGATCTTAGAAGTTTTTTGGCTGAGAATGTAAATATAGACCAAATCCTTACTTATACGGTTTTAAATGTAAACCACCTCCAATTGAAATCGCTTCCATTTTTTGGTTATGTCGTCTTTTCTCTTCCAGATCTTTTTTAGCAATGCTAATATCATTGACAGCCTTAGCAATTCCAGCAGCTCCACCTGATAAAGCTCCAAGTGCTGATAACCCCGCGAATAGAGGTATAAGAAATGGGATTACACCACCAATTTTAGGTAACGAAATAACTCGAGGAATTTTCATGCCACTATTATTCTTCGCAGTTTTCTTTGCATATGTTAGGGCGAATTTTATAGCTTTTTTGAGAGTATGTGGTTTTCTCTTTTGAAGTATTTTTCCAATATTTTTAATTGTTTTATTTAATGTATTTTTTTTTATACAAATGATTTTCGGTGTGCTTTTCGAATGTTCTCTTTTGGAAGGAGTTTTCGATTTACTTAGTGTACACCCCATACCTAATTTTAATTTAGCTTTCATAAGATTCGTAACCAGTAATGCACTTGATCGCTCAGCTACACTAGCGTCTTTCGAAATGACCCTTTTCCACGCTTTTTCAGATAAAATCTTATCTGCTATGTGACGATCAGATGTATTTTTAAATTTAGAATATGATATATCGTGTTCCTTACACGCTTGATCAAGTAAATTGATTCCAGGGTCCCCTTTAGCTAGTCTTTCTTGGAGTTTTGTCCCAGGTCCACAGTATTGATATCCGGGTAGATGTAATTCAATAGGTAAATTATTGATAGCTGAGTTTAATAAACCACCGCCATTGATGAAAGTTGATCGACTATTTGAATTTTTCGAAAAGTCCAGCATTTTATATAATTATCTACTCTCTTTTGAACAGATAATAAAGTAATGAGGTCTTTTAAATATAATAGTTAAATTTATAGATATACATTTAGTTGTTACCATCATGCGAATCGTTAAACAGCGACATCTTTTACCGATAAAGAATATGGATATACTTCAAAATAGTAATACAAAACAGAAAAAACATAGTGAACTATTACCAAATAGTATAAGAGGTTTAATTACTGGACCTTCAAATTGCGGGAAAACAAATGTAATGATGAGTCTAATACAACATCCAAACGGATTAAAATTCGAAAACATTTACATTTATTCAAAATCTCTGCAACAACCTAAGTATGAGTTCTTACAAAGAGCTATTAAACCTATCAAAAAGATGGGCTTTTTTACATTTTCCAATAATTGTGACGTCATACCACCTGAAGAGGCCAAATCAAATTCTGTATTCATTTACGACGACATTGCCTGTGAAAAGCAAGACTCTATTCGTAACTATTTCAGCATGAGTCGTCATCATCATATAGATTGTTTCTACCTTTGTCAAACGTATACAAAAATACCTAAACATTTGATACGCGACAATGCAAATTTTCTTATTATCCTTAAGCAGGATGATATGAACTTAAAACACATTTTCAATGATCATGTCAATTCCGACATGACGTTTCAAACACTTCAAAAGGTGTGCTCCGAATGCTGGAATACATCCTATGGGTTTTTAGTTATTGACAAGGATAGCCCTCGTAATAACGGTCGTTATAGAAAAGGTTTTGAATATTTCATCTTCTTCTTCTTTTCCATTTCTGGCGTTACGAGTAGTGATCTTGAAGCGATCACAACTCTCCCACTTTTCTGCTTCACACTAGTGATCCGCCTGTGGGGTACGCCGCGTTGACCTCAGAAAGCGTCGGCAAGCCTCCCGGTTTTGGATTGTTCCATGTCTGAGGCCAACCAAATGCTGCTGTTTTTGCATTTGCTTGTACCAGGAGTCAGCGTTACCGCTGTGCCACTTTAGTGTCAGATTGCCACTTTTTTTTAGGCTGTGCCACCGAGCCACCACCTTTCAGTCTGTGCCACTTTTTTAGCATTCCCCACAAGTAAAACTAAAGTTAGTAATTCACCATGTCATTTTACCATACCTATTCATATCTTTCATGCGTACAAAAGTTACTCAAAGTACTCAAAGTCTTAAAGTTCAACATAACACACACATTGAACAAAACTCATTTAAAAAACGAATCCCGAATATTTGGCACATAGGCTGTGTAAGTCACTCCTTAGCTTAAGTAAACGAATCAGCGGCCGAGGTTTTGCCGCGAAAGAGGAGTTTCGTCGAAGTGTTTCTGAAGGTTTTAGGCAAGGTGACAAACTGTTATGCGATTTCTTCAACATCATACTTGAAAAGATTGTAAGAAACTCAAACGTCCATGCTTCCGCGCGGTAAAGCCGTAAACCCTTGGTCGTTTCGAAAGAAAAATTCTCCGAATGATCTTTGGTCCCGTATGCGAAGACAATGTGTGGAGAAGAAGATACAACAACGAGCTGTATGAGCTGTAGATACCGCGACATGCCAGAAAAGTACGCATCGTGAGGCTACGATGGTTGGCCCATGTATAGCGGATGGATCCAAACGCTCCGGCTCGACGGGTTTTCGAAAGATTATTGCAGGGAAATCGCGGAAGGGTAAGTCCTCGGATATATACTTTGGTTCTGAAGCCGAAAATTGTGCTGTAAGTCAAAGATTAACGGAAAGTGAACTTGTTGAAATTAAGAAAAATATTCTAAGCTATTATAAAATACTTTGGGATGAAATATTTAATCGATTGGACATCAAAAATGAAAAACTTTCTATTTGGAGGCATTAAGACCCCAAAGTAATCAAGTCGAAATAAGAGTTCACTCCTTAAGTTCTACCATAAGTCCCGAAAAGGTAATCGAACAATATAAATTTTTTGGTTTGAAATGGGTAACATTAAAAATAGTTTGAATGAATACCTTTTTTCCGACTTATATGAATTTGTAGCAAAAATATGAACCTTGCCTCATAGCAGTGCCTGCGCTGAGAAGGTTTTTTCCAATATAACTTTGATGAAAAGTAAACTCATCAACAGATTAAAAACTGAAACTTGCGAAAATATGTTGGATTCCTTAAATTAAACGAGCTTCTTATAAAAAAAATATAGGAAAACAACCATCACAAGAAAGTAAAGTGTAATACGAATTCTTTTTAATAAGTTATTATTTATCTCTTTTTTATTATTTATTCAAACTTTTATATACTTATTTGTGTTGAGTTATCAATAAAAAATGAGCTGTTAAGTTTTTAGTTTTTATCTTACGTTGCAATAAACCTTAAAATGATTGTTAAAGTTACGTGTTTTCTTCAACTCCTATGAATTCGTTGGGATGTTTGAAATTTTTTCATACATTATTATGGTGTTGTTTCGTTTTTAATTTCAAGTGCCACCTTTTTTTCTCGAGTGCCACTTTTTTTGCTACTTTTCCAAAATATCCAACGGTAACGCTGCCAGGAGTGTTTTGGCCTGCCTTTTCTTTTTCGTCGCGAATTTGTTGAAACGTTGTACGATATTGCCTTTTGGACGGGGTTCTGCGGATCTCTCCTTTGAACATGACAATACCAACTGAGCCGGTTGTGCTGAATTTTGTCCAAGATGGACTATTTCATAAGCCTATAAAAGATTTTTACTACAGCCTCGAACTGCAGTCGTACTACACCTGTTCGAGAGTAAAACAGTAATTTTAATTTTAATTTTGGTGGGGCTACCGCCCCATTTATTAGCTTAATACAAGCTTAAAATAACTTAAACATACTTAAACTAATTAAAACTAATTAAAGCTAAATTAAACTACAGGGATGAGAAATGGTTTAAAAGGAGGACTTTCAGACAAGAACTTGAAAGATTAAGGTCGAAAAGAAAAGGAACAGAGTTAATCTTACTCATCATGCGGGTTAGGGGTTCGTTGAGACCATAGGATGTACGATGAGCAGGAAGGAAAAAAAATCGGGAAGATCTTACGTTACGGGGATTAGTGTTGAAGGAGATAAGATCTAAAAGGGGGGAGCAGTCAGTGTTACCAGTAAGAAGTCGGTGAATGAATATGATGTCAAAGACATTCCTTCTGTTTTCTAGGGAGTGGAGATTAAGGATTGCGAGACGTTCGCGGTAAGGAGGCAGGGTGAGAAAGTTTCTAACATCGTAGAGATCCCGAAGGGCAAACAGCAGAAAACGACGTTGAACACTTTCGATCCTAGAGATATGAACCGCTTGATATGGAGCCCACACTTGCGATGCATACTCTAGGAGAGGGCGAACATAGGCAATATAGAGGGATTTTGTAACAAGGGGGTTATGGAACTCTTTGGACCATCTCTTGATAAAACCAAGGGCGGAATTAGCTCTTGATATTACCTCGTCAATATGAGAACGAAAATTTAATTCGCTGTCGCAGAGAACTCCTAAATCTCGGATACGCTGCACACGGTTTATGGAAATGTTCTGAAGATAATAGGGTCTGGGGGGAGGTTTATTACTTTTACGAGAAAAAGTTATTGCATCGCATTTGGCAATGTTTAACTCAAGAAAGTTTTTAGAACACCAAAAGACGAATGAATCGAGGTCATTTTGAAGCTGGAGAGAGTCTCGATCGGAGGTGATGACTTTGAAAATTTTAGCGTCATCCGCGTAAAGTGAGATAGAAGAATATTTGATCATCTGTTCGACATCATTAATGGCAAGAATGAAAAAAAGGGGTCCGAGATGGCTGCCTTGGGGCACACCGGAGGTTGCCACGAAAGGAACTGAAAGAGTAGAACGGAAACGAACTCTATATTGGCGGTTATCCAAATATGAAGATATCCATTTGAGTAGGATAGGGCTGAATCCGAGGAAGGAAAGTTTAAAGAGGATTAAAGTGTGAGAGATTTTGTCGAAAGCTTTGCTGAAATCTGTGGTAATGACGTCTACTTCGTTTCCTTTTTCCATCGCAGAACGAGAGAAGGAAACAAACTCAACTAGATTAGTAGTTGTAGACCTTCCCTTACAGAAACCATGCTGCTTGGAGGATATCATTGATTTGCACTGGAAAGAAAGTATTTCATACAGAATGCTTTCGAAAAGCTTAGGGATATGAGAGAGTTTGGCTATGGGTCTATAGTTAGAAATTAGGTTTTTGGGGCCTTTTTTATGGATAGGTGAAATAACAGATATTTTCCATAAGTCCGGAAAAACACCACTTGAAAGGGAAAGTTTGAATAGGTTAGTGATAGGAAGGGCTAAACTCGAACAACATTTTTTAAGCAAAATAGCAGGAATGCCATCTGGACCTGGATTATACTCGTCTTTGAGTTTGAGGAGACCATTAAGAACAGTTGACTGATTAAAGCTTAGACTAGAAGGCCCTGTAGAGAAATGGCGAAGATAGGAAAAGTAAGTCTGGTCTAGATCTGGGGTTTTTTGGGCAAAAGACAGTTTAAAGTAACTTGCAAAAAAATTTGCGATTGTTGTTGGTTCGTTGGAAGATTGGCTTTCGTAGTGCAGAGAAGGAGGGAAACCATCATTTTTCTTTTTATAATTGATAAACTTATAAAACGATTTTGGCTCCGAGATTAGATTAGCTTGGGTGGTGGATGTAAGGTCATTGTAAAGAGCTTCATTGAGGTTGGAAAATTTATAAAACACTCCAATGTAATCAGAGTAATCAAAAACTGAACGGGAGCGTAGAAATTTATTCCAGAGCTTATTTCTCTTGTTTCGTAGCTCACGTAGTCTATGATTGTACCAGGGAGGGGATGTTGAGTAGGACTTATCACGCGAAAGGGGAACATAGAGATTTATGCAGTGCAACAATTTCTCGTAAAACTGACTAGTTGCGTCATTCATTGAGAGATTATTAAAGTCGAATGAGGTATTAGAGAGGATTTCATTGATTTTCTTGAAATTAGCTTTACGAAAGTTGAACGAATACTTATTTGGGCTAGGTAGATGAAAAGGTAAGGTTATAAAAAAAGAGAGAGTGAGAGGCGGGTGAAAGTTGTCAATAGTAGATAATGGGGATGTGGTTTCTGAGACAGATGAGTTAATGGGGTCGGAAGTGAAAATAAGATCAAGCTGCCGGCCCATATAGTTTTTGATATCACTCATTTGGGAAAGGCTTGAATCAGTAAGACCGTCCACGAAGACACATTCTTTGAGGGAAACGGGTGAGGGAGTGAAAGCAATTTGATCTTCTGAAGTGTTCCATTGAAGATAGGGAAGATTGAAGTCACCGAAAATGATTATCTCATCTTGTGCTTCTGAGATGTCAAGCACTGTATCGATAGCAGCAACAACCAATTTGTACGAGTCTGTTGGTTCGCCGGGAAGGATGTAGAAACACATCAGAAAGATGGACTGATTAGAGAATGTTAGTTTGATAGAGATGTAGTCTAGTAGTTTGGAAGAGGAGGATGAAACGAAGGAAGATTCGTATTTATTATGGACAGCGATTAGGACGCCTCTATTTGGGGTTTCGCTGAGGTTGTTCATCATCACGAAAGACATTAAAAAACGAAGGAAACAGCTCTTGACTTTTGATGTCCTGGGAAAGGTTTGTTTCAGTAAGTGCAAATATGTCAAAGGGAAGATTGTGAGACTGCAAGTAAACTGAGTGAGTTTTTGAACGAAGACCTCTTACGTTTTGGTAATAAAAAGACAGAGGGTGGAGATTAGAAGGGGGAAAACTGGATTCAGTGTTAGGAGCGATAGAACTTTTCTGTTTCGGAACGGATTCTTTGTAGGTAAGAGATTCTTTTGGACTGAACGTACCGAGAGAAAGCTAAGAGATCTTTGGAGACTTGCGACGAAGAGATATTCAAGAGCTCGTGGTATTTATTGTAGAGCTGCCGTAGGTGTTGAGGATCAGAAGGAAGTCCTTCCTTTTGAATAGACGCTAATACGTAGCTTTTCGTTTTACCGTCTACACACATGTCGTCTGGTTTGTCGTGAAGATATGCCAGGAACAGACGAATGTTGTCAAACACCTTACTATCTCTAAGTTTTGAGAGAGCATAACGGGACTCGGTAGACTCAGTAAGGGACTGTTGCGTGAGTTTAACAGTAGGTGGTAATAGAGGATCGAATGTTGGTGGGGAATCGAGCGGAGAGCGGGATGGGCTTGGGTTTAAAATGTGTGAACTAATAAAGTTTGGATATTTGGCGCCTGAGGTGAGGTCAAAACTAGGGACAGAAGGAGATTTTATTGGATTCGAAAAATTTAATGGAGGGGTCTGTTGATCCGGGTTAATATTGAAGGATACGCGTTGTTGAGGATGTTTCTGTGGGGGTGCGGATTGTTGTTCGTTAATTCTACTAAGAGGAACTCTTTGCTGAGAAATAGATGGGCCATGGTTATTTTTCGGATTGGGATAGGGACTGTTTGGAATCGACTTAAAAGCTGCTGGAGGTTTTAAGAGCAAGTTTGTCTTTGGCCCGGAGAAATTTGGGAAGATTTTTGTTTTGAAAGTCCAATTGGGATTAGAACTTTTTTTAGGTTTAGGAGCATAATTAGGATTTGGTGATATTTTCGGATTAAGGGGTTTAATTGACATATTAGATCTTCTTAATTCTATACCAGAAGGGTGAAGGAATAGCCATTCGTATTTGTTAGGGATATTTATTACAAAGGATTGGGATTTACTACGTTTCTTAGATTTACAAACGACATTCAATAAATTAATACCATAATGATTTTTAAAATAATTGCGGATCCACTTCGAGTCGGCATGGGACGGAACGTTCTTGATAATGAAGGGGTTGGTTAGATCCGTTGGGTTGTTATCTTTGATTTTATTTAGTCTGCTATTCCATTCCGATAGCTTCCATATGGCGCCAAAACGATTAATAGTAGGTTCATTGGATGAAGAGGAAACAAGATCTTGAGGAGGCGGAGGAACATCTGGGGTATCTGCAGCGTCATCGCAGGCGTCCAAAATTTCCTCTAAAATAGATGTGTTGTATTGAGGTCTTGGGAGTGGTTCGGGGTCTTTGGAGGTGGCAATGTTCAGGTCTTCGAAAGTTCGCTTGATGACCGTCGGGGTTTCCTTTATATGCTCCTTAAGGTCTTCCAAATGGGACGCAATATCAAGGAGAATATTATCGTTGATTACCGGTGGGGGAGTAGGTGTTGTAGATATGGTTTGAGACTTGCTTTCGATGGTGGAACGTATCGAACTGAAGGAAGAATTGAAAACGGACATATTGGTTTTAAAGTTTTTTTCCACTATTTTTTTCATTTCGATTATTAAATCATATCCATTATCTGGCGATTTTGCATTGTTCAACGAATTAATCTGATTTTCAAGACACTTCATTCGGTTTTTGAGGTAGGTCGCGGATTGTTGACAATTATTACTTAGTTCATCGAATGCTTTGATGAGCTCATCGAATTTTTCGAACTGTGTCATACACTGCTTGTGGTAAAGTTTGTTTTTTTCTGCAGTCGTTGAAAATTGAGTCACTCAAGCATTTAATCGCAAGCATTATATGCGAGAGTGAAATATTTTTGCATTCGTCACAGTTGAAAACAAAATTATTGGAGTCTTTAAGGAAAACAAATGTTCTTTTACTTATGCCAACACAAGTCGTATGGAAACGCTTACCGCACAGACCACTACATATAACCGACTCAGCAAGATTTTCGTTGTTGACACAGTTTGGATTCGCGCACTGATGAGACATTTTGTTATGAATTGAGAATAAATTTATTTGTGACACAGAATAAAGTTATTGGCAGCGAGATTGATGTTGAAATTTGGGAGTTTTGAAAGACGGGAAAATAGCGCAAAGGTAAAAAACACGTCCGAATGGTATGAAAGCCAAAACTGAACTCAAATCAAACTGCTACAGTTAAAACCAGTTCATGTCAGTTATAACTAACTATAATTTATAATTCATAATCATGATGCAAATAAATGAAAATTTAACAAAAGAACTTATTAAGACTACCGCTGCTCTACGAAAAAAGTATAAAGCTCTGAGAAATGGTAAAGAAGCGTTCGAACTTCAACTTGAAGAAACTTTCAAACCTATTACGAAACCTCTTAAAGATATAATAGAACATTCAAAACACAAACATTCGAATAAAACCCCACAGCACAAATATTTTGAGTCTCCGAACAAGAAAGTAAAAATGAATTATAAAAATGAAAATGAGGATGCTGATGATAATAATGATGACTATAACGACGAAGATTTTAACGTTGAATTTAGAACACCTGATATCAACAATACTACTACTTCACTCATAAGCGAATCTACACCTAAAACTTCTAAGCCATCGTTAATTAAAAGTAGAACTAGTAGAAGCGATCGCGTGAGAAGAAGAAGTATTGCTCGCAACTTTGGTTTACAACTAAAGCAAAAAAAATTCGATGAAATTCCCCAGACATATATAGATTTATTTATAAATAATTCAAACTCCCTTGACGATGTGTACGGAGTGCATTTAAACGATGGTAAGTTACAAATAGGAGACAAAGAGTTTAAAATTCAAGGAAATCAAATCAAAATAAATAATAAGACCTATAACGGTACGAAGGGTTTGTTTCAAGAAAAAACCTAACATTACTTTATACAATAGTGAAGATTTAAAAGCGTATAAAGAAATAATATATACTACCAATGCCCATAGAAGATCTTACGACTCAAAGAACCTGATACTAGGTCATAGAGGATATAAGTACAAAGAAATCATAAGTAAACTACTAAATGATGATAATAATACTAGTGTCGCTACACCTTCACTTTCAATCGGTTCTGGTTTGATGCAGTTCTCAAATAATAAAAAAGACTATATCTTCTGGGACAATCCAAACGAGCTCGTAGATCGTTTAAGAATTCTTATTGCTTCACAACATGCCGGGAACAATAATCACTCTAACGAGATTGTTTCAATTATTGAAGAATTAAAAGAGGCTAATATAATTCAGTAAAAGGTATTCCCAAAAAATGAGTGTAGATAAGTTCGGTCGTTTTTCAAATAGAGCAGTGAGTGGCAGACCCGGACAGAAAGGCGAAAAAGGGGAGAAAGGAGAGAGAGGAGAGAAAGGAGAGAGAGGAGAGAAATGAGAGAGAGGAGAGAAAGGAGAGAGAGGGGAGCAAGGAGAAAGAGGATTACCTGGTCCATATGGAGAAGGATTTTTCAAAACCGTAAGCGGGGACTATAATTTAAAGAGGAAACGAATAAAAAATATTCAAGATCCCGAAGAAAGTAATGATGCTGTTTCAAAGAAATATGTTGAGGAAGTATGTAATCAGCTAAGAACATATTTTCAACTTCAAATTCAAGAATTCGAAAAAAAATTCAACAGTAATAAAAATAGTATTGAACATATTAAAAACAGTAGTGCTTAAGTTCATTTTAACGAAGTTGACAAATAAAAACCATATTTGAAAAAATTAAGTGTTTATTTAAATATACAATTTACATGATTTATTTAAAAATATCATTAAGAAGTTAGTAGATGAGAAGATATCCATGAATTGTGTTCAGAAGGAAAGCCTAACCATTTCACAAAAACTTTATTTTTTCTCCTTTGAAGCACTTTTTCTACAAGATAGGTATCAGGGAACTTAGTTTTTTGTAGCTCAAGCTCATAGAATCCACCTTTTACAGGATTAGCTTCAAAATCTTCTAAAAGATATGTGACAGGATTTGAAAGATGGACTTTTGATATTTTAAAAATTTCTGTGGTCCAATTAGGTGTATACCCCTTTTCAAACACATGTTTATATTTACTTATTCTAACAGGATCTCCAACTTTAAATTTAGGAATAACATGAAGTTTCACACGATTATATACAGTTGAGAGTAAATGTTTTTCATTTGCATGATTAACTTCTGAGGGCTTCATTTTTATTGTACGATGTGTAGAATTATTATATTTTTTAGTTAGCTTTGTTATCATGTCAATCCAACGATATGATCCATTCACACTGAATTCCTTCCACATGTGTGTTTTCAAAGTACGATTAAATCGTTCAACAATCGATGCTTTAAGAACGCTAAATGTTGAGTAATGATTGATTTGATATTGTTTCATAAGCTTTCCAAAATGTTTATTAAAGAATTCTTTCGATTGATTTTTCGGTTTTGAAATTTTGAAAAAAATTGGTTTGAAAAAAAAATTATGTTTTTTTTTTTCAAAATTTTGACTTTGAAAATTAATATTTCAAAAACTATTCATTTTAACAACTTATTTTTTAAATTTAAATTAATGTATAGGTTTTTGGCTTTTCAAAATGCTATAGCACGACTCTGTAGGTATTACCGTTATTTTTAAATATTTTTTTTTCCATTTTTAGTGATTTTTTTCTTAAATTGCCCCTCCCGCCAAAACGGGGGAAAATGGGCCCCCCCCTCTCATACGATTTTTTGCTTGTCTAGGTCCAACCTACACACCCTATCTTTTTGTCACACCTTATGCAAATCACCCTGTACAGTAATGGCTCACTGTGTAATACCCCTTGGTTCACTGTGTACACCCCCTAGTACACACTGAACCAATTTTGGCGTACTTTTGAAAGCTCAAAATGAAGTATTTTGCATGATGTATTCTAACATTTCTCTGGTGAAATACAAAGTCAAAATATCAAACTTTAAGTACCTTGAAGATTTCCTGTACATAGACAAGTAGTTCAAATGCTACATCAAGTTAAGCGGAAATTGGTTCACTGTGGGACAGTTTACCCTACATACGAAAAATTATTTAGAATTCGTATGTCAAAAGAAAACAGCTACCATGTTCAACCACGATAACTAAAAATAAGTTCATAGACCCCAACATCAACTCTCTGATAAAGTGACACACAACATACCACCGTTTACCCAAACTCATTAACACACACACACATTTAATAACTGAAAAAAGTAAGACGAATACCATACACAACCACAATAACTAAAAATTATTTCACTGACCTTCAAACATAAACCTCCACTTCTGATAAGGTGCATGCTTCCGCATCGTAAAAACGAATACCATACACAACCACCATAACTAAAAATAATTTCATTGACCTTCAAAACATAACCTACATCAATTCTCTGATAAAACAACTGGTAAACAATTCTCACTCATTAACACTCATGACTCACACACCAGCCGCTGATAAGGCGACACACCCCCTAAAAATTTCAGCCAATCAGAACGCTCCATTGACTTGCCCCAATACCTACTAATATTGTACTGGCAATATTATTTAATAGGCCAAAGATTCAAAATATTCACTGATCATGAACCATTGCGAAATTTTAATATAAAGAACTGCAAAAACATAGAATTACTACACATTTTAAATTTCATCTCACAATTTGAATTCGAAATTCAATATAATCCGGGTATAAACAATACAGAAGCTGATTGTCTTTCGAGAAATCCAGTCCTTTCCGAAGAAAATGATAATTATAAATCACAAATAAAAATAGTGAACTATTTAACAGTACAAAACATACTAGAAAATCAAAAACAGTTAAAATTTGATAAATACTGTAAAATAAAAAATAAAATTATATACAGAACTTTAAATAAAAGGGAGAAAGTATGGTTAACAGAGGACTATGGTATCACATTACTCAAGAAAATACATGATTCGCATGGTCATATTGGTGTTAAGCAAATGATATTAACAATTACACCAACATTTTATTTCAAAAATATGCACAAACACATTAAAATCATTTGTAAGACTTGTGAAACATGTATAAAAAATAAAACAAGAGTTGGTAATTTTAAAGCTCCATTATCGCAGTTAGGTCCAGCATCGGTTCCATTAGAGATAGTATCATTAGATACAATAGGAGGTTTCACCGGAAATAGATCCCCAAAAAAGTATTTAGATAGATAGATGAAGTGATTTTTATTCAATATTTTATAAAAAAAAACAATTAATAATATACAATATCAGATATAGCATGGCATTGCCGTCTGCCAGATTGACAAATAATTAATAATAATCAATAATAAGTTTGGTTACATTTAACCGATTCGAAATTGCAAGTATTAAAGCAAATATAAGTTTAAATTGATCACATAATGAGTAATACAAAAGGATGATAACACCTGAGTGTCTTAAAACATTTCATTAATTAGCCTTTCACGGTAAGCCAGCGTCACCTTGCAGTAATTGAAGAGCTTTGGGACTTCCATTTCATTTAAGAATGATAACATCTCATCTTCGTTTAAGACAATGCAGCCAAAATAAAATCTTTTTGTTTCTTTCAACACTGGACATCTTCCAAGAAAGTGGAACACGGCTTCTCTTTCTCTCTGATTACACAAATTACATAATACCGGAAGGTCATCTCTATGGGGAACAAAGTTGAGCCTTAGAAGTTCTCCACGTAGTCTTACCATCATTGATATTTGATCCACACTGTACTCATCTCGAAAATAGTTTTTAGGGCCCAGATTGTGACATAATCTATTGTAAATCGATCTATGCACTGAACTAGTAGCTTCTTCTATATATCTTTCGCGATATTTTACATCCACAGTCTCAATTAGATTATAGAGAGAGCTTTTCCATTCACTGATGTTTTCTAAGTTCAGATTTAGTTGAATACCACACCACTGCGCCAGCTCCAACCACTCCGCATACCAGCTAGTTCTTCGATCAATGACTTGTAGCGCTGCTTTTCTTGGTAATCTTTCGCTAGACATGTTCAAAACCTTGATTATATAGTCTATGTGCAGCTTAAGTGTGCGAATGAAAAGCGGGGAGAGTCCTGTTTCCAACATCACAATGTAGTTGGGGGTATTCGAAGGAAGACGAAATATTCTTTTCACATAAAACCTCAAAAGTGCTTCGACAGTTTCATATTTCTTAAATCCCCATACTTGAGATCCGTAAAGCATGATCGACTCCGAAACTGCTTCAAAAACACGATACTTACTACTATGGGCAATGTATTTGTTAGCGAAACATTTCTTCCATGTAGCACCAATGGCATTCTTGGCCTTGACAAGTTTTTCTTTGAAATGCTTTTCCAAACTAAGGTTTTTTGTAAAACAGACCCCAAGATAACTATAGTCCTTTACAACTTCAATACTTTCCTCGTTAAAGGACCACCTTTCATTTGAGCAGTTTATTCCACCACCATTCTTAAAAATCATTACTTTGGACTTGTTCAGGTTCACTTTTAAACTCCAAGCTTTGCAGTACCTATTTAGTTGATTAATCATCAACTGTAGCGATTCAGGTGAATAAGCGAACAAGACTATATCATCAGCGTAGAAAAGCGCCTTGATAACAGTTTCTGCGTACTTTATTCCTCCAGACAGACAGCCAGAAAGGTCTTCAATATACAGTGCAAATAAGAGAGGGCTTAAAGCACAGCCCTGACGAACTCCTGATTCGGTTTGAAACCATTCAGACATTTCCTCGCCATTCCATACCGCCGCTTTGGTATCGCCATAAAGATTTTGAAGAACTCTACCAAACTTTTTAGACATTCCTATTGTATAGAGCTTATAGATTAAGGCATGCCTGTCCACTCCATCAAACGCTGCCTTAAAATCGACAAAAAAAACAGTACAGCTTCTTCCCATTTCTCAAAAATGTTTCTGCGATGCTTCTTAGCACAAATATGTGGTCTGTCGTCGAGTATCCTGACCTAAATCCAGCTTGGGTTTCCTTTATAAGACTATTTTGGTCAATCCAGTTGCTTAGTCTTTTTTGCAGAACAGCGGTAAATATTTTGTAAGATGAGTTAAGGAAACTTATCCCACTATAATTTTCCGGGTTCCTCGTGTTTCCTTTTTTAAAGATTGGGAAGATTAGAGCTTCCTTAAACTCCTGCGGTATACTGCCTGTATCCATAACTTCATTCAAAAGCACATTAAGTTTACTTATTAACTCCGTTGTTCCATATTTGTAGAACTCTACAGGAATTCCATCAGATCCTGCAGCCTTTCCATCCTTTAAACTATTCAAAGCATAAATAATTTCTTCACTAGTTATATGCTCATCCAGCAATTGATTATCCGTGTTCGGTGCAGCATAGGCAATAGCGATATTGTTAGAAGGCGGATTCAGTAACTCCTTAAAATGCAGAAACAGGATATCCGGGGTTAAATCTTGATTTATTATAAATTTGTTTCCATTAAAAGTTCTAACTTTATTCCAAAACTTGGTTGGATTACTAGCAAGTGCTAGTTGTCTAGCCTCCGATTCAAAGTACTTTTCTTTTTTGCTCTTACATAATAGTTTAAGGTCTTTATTTGCATCCAAATATTGCTTTTTGCTGAATTGGTCATTACCAATGCGGAATGCTCTCAGCCATCCAAATGATTTATTTCGGGCATTTTTGCAATCCTCATCAAACCAGGGGGCAGTTTGTCTCGGATTATTTCGATTGTGACTGCTGCCGACAGGGTATGATGATCTAATGCAGGTTGTGACATCTGCAAAATTAGAAGCGATCTGATTTCTGAGTGAAATGTCAAGACTCCAGCGATAACTAATTGCTTTGTTTTCCACCCACTTCAATTTAGGCAGCATTGTCATAATTCTATTTCCATTCGATTCCGTGCCTTCTATTTGGAGGGTCGTTATGATGGGGAGATGGTCCGAGTACGGTACCACGGCGACTTTGAAGTCCTTAACCATATCACTCCAGGCACCGCCAGCAAGACTGTAGTCAATGACCGAGTTTCCTTGTTTTCCCACAAAGGTGAAATCTCCATGTTCATCAGAAATACTCGTACCATTTAGGATTCGTAGACCAAAAGAGTTACATAGCTCAAGTAGTTTTTTCCCTCTAGCATTGATAATAATATCCTTTGATCGTCGTATACATCCCGCTGTTTCGTTTTCCAAACCCGCTTCCAATCCTAATCTCGCATTAAAATCGCCGACTAAGAGTACGTTTGGATTATCATTGTGAAGCATAAACTCGTATAAATCGCCGAAATCATTTTCCCACTTGTTGCAGTTTAAGTATATTGGTAGAATTATGTATTTTTCGTTGGCCAAATTAACTTCCACATAAGTAATATCATCTTTGTTTTGAAATGTACAAACTAAATTTTTAATGTCTTTTTTTAGACCCAGGTATAAACCACCGCTTGCTCTCTTTCTTACATGTGACCTTATTGCAGGTATCCATTTGAAATCGAAATTCTTAAAATTACTGGTATACTTCTCAAAATTATTCTCAGTAACAAAAGTTTCATACAAAAAAACAATATCAAAACGATTAACATAACTATAAGAATCCATAAATAAGTTCTTATTGACAAGGCCTGATACATTGTATGCTAAAATTATAAATTTAAAATTTTGAATTTTTGCAGTATTTACATTTTTAACATTTTTACTAGGACAGACGGCATTTTTATTAAAAGTTTGATTTATGAACGCGCCCCTTCGTTTGAGGGCCACTGGACCCAGCTGTCGTTCCATTTCCACCAGAATCAGCTGTCACCTTCACCTCTGACATATCACCCAGTAAATGATGAAGAAACGTCAATCCATCCTCGCTGTCGCATAATAATTTGTTTGTTTTGTCATAATAAAATGATTTCCCATTAATTGTTAATGTTTCTCCTCTTATTTGCGTTTTTATATCTTTGTTCTTTGCAGTGATTTGTGTTTTCAATTTCACAATCCTTCTCCTTCGTTCTCTTGCCGCCGCCGGGTAGTCTTTATGCAGCGTTATTCTCGTACCATGAATGTTTGATTTTGATTTCAGCACGCAAATTGCATCTTCCTTGTCCTGCATTTCAACGATGACATTAGCAGTATTTCCACCAGAGTAGAGTTCCCGTACGCTCTTTACTTTGCGAGGATTATCAGTTCGAAGGAGCTCAAGACAGACCGATTTGGCCCGCTGGACAGCATCAATTCCATTTTGTTTTGGAATATGTAAAACAATATTCTGCTCGTTGGACTTCTTTTCAAGTTGCTCCACTTGCCGCTCTAATGTCATACAGCGAGACTGCATTTGCTCGAGTTGCAATTGCAGCGATTTGTTGTTTTGTTGCAAACTCCCGATATCTGCACTGATTCTTTCCATGTCAGTTTTGGTCGCCATGTTTTTAAGTTTTTCGTCGAGAATAGGTGCCATAGAAGATTGTATGAGGGCTACAAGATCATTTACCGGCAAATTTCCTACCATTTTCGGTGGTTGTGTACCTGCAGATTGATTGCTCGATACAGTTGGCGATGGTGATAGATCGGTATGCATTCTTTTGGCAGAACCATTTCCTTTGTTACTTGGTGAATGTATACCAATTGATCTACCATCAAATGCAAAAAAGTATTTGCATTTGATGGTAGATCAATTTACACGTTTCGCATTTATTTCTACGTCGAAAACACAGTCAGCGAGAGATTTTATAAATCTTGTCAAGTCAACTGAGAAAAAAGGCGACATTAAAACGATTTTTACTGATCAATATCCTGGTATTAATTCCTCGGAATTCAAAAATTATTTAAAGCACAAAAACATAAATTTGATTTTCACAGCAATAGACTGTGCATTTTCTAATGGACAGATTGAGCGAACCAACCAAACTTTAGTAAATAGAATTCGTTGCAAGATATATGAAAATAAAAATAAGCCTTGGTCAGTGATTGCTGAACAGTGTATTTCCGATTATAACAATACCATTCATACTTCAACGGGTTTCTCTCCAAATTATTTGTTAACAGGTAAGGATGACTCAATTATCCCAACGGAATTAAATAAAAATACGCTGGAAAACTTAAATTTTAATAGATCTGTAGCAATACAAAATTCTAACAGATCGCATAATATAAACAAAAAGTATTGTGACAAACACACTAAAGACATTGAATATAAAGAAAATGATTTAGTTTATATTCAAACTGGTAGCAAACTGAATAGAAATAAATTAGATCCTGTTCGAATAGGTCCTTTCAAGATTAAGAAAAAGATATCCAACTCCATTTACGAGATTGACTTTGGCAGAAAAAAGAGAGACTTGAAAATTTTTCATAAAAGCAAGATGATTCCTTATTCTTCTTATCCATACGAATTCTCTCGGGGAGGGGGATGTAAGTTTGTTGCCATCTAACATACAAACTTAGCCACCATTATGACTACATTTGCCACATCTCGTACTTTGATAAAAACTACTTGCTTTATTAATAACTAGTGTAAATGATTTTACTTTTCAATTATTAATATTTTGTTGTGATATATAATTTTTTATTCGTTTTCAATTGTTCAAGAAGTTGGGTTACAGAACCCTAAGCCGACATAATTGTTGATTTAGGTAATTAAAAATTATTGTTAAATTATTTTATTAATCTATAATTAAATTATAATAGTTCTGTTCTACATCAACTTGTGTCGTTATTGACCGATTGGATTAATTAAAACCATATAAGTTTCAAGCTATAAAAACTGAAACTTACATATATGTATATTTCATCGATCAAGACAAAAGGAATGGACTGTATAGTATTAGCACAATTAAACGTTCTCAATGGTGGTTGCTGGCAAACTGAAAATATCGAGAGCTAAGCAAATGCCCTCGATGCTACAAAAGAATTTAGGCAATCACCTCTTATGTATAAAAAATTTACATTGCATTGAAAGCATAGGTCTATGTAAACTCGGTGCGGGTGCATAACTTCATAGGTCATAACTTCACATGGGTCATAATTTCACCTATAGTATGTTATAATTTCACTTTTTTCGGGTGAAGTTATGTCCCACCTTAGGTGAGCAACAATTTCACCTGAAATTTGTGTGAAATTATTTCCCACCTACATTGTAAAAAATCTTTAGAAATCCAATCAGTCAAAAGCCAACAAAAATTATAAATTGTAATCACGAAACTCAAACAAATTTCTGTCCACAAATTGGAACAAATGAACATATAGCTCTTCAGTTTTATGGCTTGCCAAGACGTACAAAAATGGATAAACCTATGATAGAAATATTGATATTTGAAGCTCTTTTTTCGTAGTATACACAGTTTGAATTTGAAAATGTGTTCAAATATAGTGTAGCTTTCATAAATCAATTATTGAAATTACGAACTTCGACATCATATATTTTCAAAAACAGATCTCTCGTTTTAGTAAATTATATTATATAGAAATAGTGTGAATAAACAAGCGAAAAAAAAATTGCGCAATTTTTTTTCGGTCGCTTTACTACTTAGCGCCAACAACGCTTGTTTATTCACACTATTTCTATATAATATAATTTACTAAAACGAGAGATCTGTTTTTGAAAATATATGATGTCGAAGTTCGTAATTTCAATAATTGATTTATGAAAGCTACACTATATTTGAACACATTTTCAAATTCAAACTGTGTATACTACGAAAAAAGAGCTTCAAATATCAATATTTCTATCATAGGTTTATCCATTTTTGTACGTCTTGGCAAGCCATTAAACTGAAGAGCTATATGTTCATTTGTTCCAATTTGTGGACAGAAATTTGTTTGAGTTTCGTCCATTTTCATTTATGACGGACTTTGAAGCTGCAATGAGAAATGGTCTTAAAAAAGTGAAATTATGTCCCACCTTGTGTGGGAAATAACTTCACACAGAAGTGAAATTCTGGCCCACAAAAAAGTGAAGCTAATTCCCACCTAAGGTGGGACATAACTTCACCCGAAAAAAGTGAAATTATAGCCCACTAGAGGTGAAATTATGACCCATGTGAAGTTATGACCTGTGAAGTTATGCACCCGCACCGTAAACTCTATGCACTAAGTGTTGCTTGAGAATAACAAGTGGATTAAGATAACGATTTACACAGATAAGCTTGAACAACCAACCATGGATTAAGATGCTAGAAAAATTAATAGGGTATTATACGATATGTTTGGCAAGTGAAATTAATTAACGTTAGGTATTGTAAACACCTAATGTATAAACAACGAAAGAGTAATCAATTTGGGTGCCGGTAAATGAAGGGGCCCCTACTCATAAAGATAGTATTGTAATATCATTGTATTTGTATTGAAATTATTATATACACTGGTCTGCTTTTACTTCATCGACAGCAACCAGCAGTCAGTCTATTTTTAAAACCGAAAGAGAACTGACGTGTGAATAAAGTAGTGTGAATAAAGTAGTAAAGTATAAAAAGTATACATTATTTGTTTTATTGAAAAGAAGTTGGAATATATTATAAATAAGAAAAAACGAGTTTATCGGTCCTTACAAATCAGAACTGGGATTTGAATCAACCCTATTTCAAGAAAAACGAGTGTAACCCGAAAAAAAAAAGAAAAAACAAACGATCGCATCGCAGTTGTGAAAAGAAAAAGAGAGAATTAAATAAATTTGCAAACGAGTGTCAATGCGTATAAGACGCACATACAAAATAAAGGAAATTAACCGACGCGACGCGCGAGTAAGAAAAGGAAAAATAACAATGGAGAACGAAATGTGTAAAATGTATACTGCGTCGCAATTAAAAAAGTGGCTTCAACGGTTAGGCCAACGCACCACAGGCAGCAAAAGTGAGTTGGTATTGCGCCTGCTGTCTGTGCCAGAAAACGAACGGGGTGAAGTTCCATGTGTCGAGAAAAAACACACACATACAGACACCAGAGATGTAGCAGACGACGACGACGATAATGAAGAACTATCTTCTGATGACGATACGATTGTAGGAGATAATGTGCAATCAAACGAGAGGGGAAATAAAGAGAGAAATGCTAAAACGAGTGAGGCGAATTTGGATGATGGCGAAAACAAAGAACAAATGAAAGACATAGAACGAGAGTTGGTATACACGAAGAGACAAATGAAATTACTACGAAGAGAGATCGAGTTACAGATGAGAGAAAACTCACTGTTAAAAAAAGAAAACGAAATGCTAAAGAGAGAAAATGAAATGATGAAGAAAAATTCACCAGAAGAAAGTCAACAGAGCAAATATTTTAACAGCGGTGTTAAAGAGCTGTTACCAGATTTTGACGGTGATTGTTTTTCCCATTGGGTAACTCAATTAAAAAATTTAATAGCAGCATATAATTTGGATGACAAAAGCACAAGGATTCTAGTGTCCTGTCGGTTGAAGGGAAATGCCTTGAAATGGTTTCATTCGAGGACTGATTTAGTGCAGATGACGACTGAAGAGATTATAAATGAGATGTCCAAAATGTTCAAGACAAAAGAGAGCCGATTGAATATGAAGAGAGAGTACGAAGGAAGAAAGTGGCAGCCATCCGAGTCGTTCCAACAATACCTCTACGATAAGACTATTTACGCCAACAAGCTATCTGTAGAGGAGGATGAGCTACTCGACGATCTCATCGAGGGTATTCCTGATAGACACATGAAGATGCAGGCACGGATGCAGTGCTTCGACACAATAAGCGAACTGGCAGAGGCATTTAGGAACATCCAATTACCTAATATGAAGGCGGTGCCGAGTAAAATTGCAGTGGAAACATCAAGTCGAGCAGTGGTCGCGGCTAAGCCAGAAGTTAAGCCAGTAAGATGCTTCAACTGCAACTCGTTGGGACACATAGCGACGGAGTGCCGCAAGCCAAAACGCCAACTAGGAGCTTGTCATATCTGTGCAGAGATGGGTCATCTTGCTGCGGCATGCCCAAAAAGAAAAGCCGTCGTGGTACACCATTTTGACCGATGTGAAGAAGACGATGATGACGATTATGTAAGAAAAATTATTTTTAATTTTAAGATTAATTATTTACAACATAAGATTTTAGTAGGCACCCTTCTAGATACCGGCAGCCCCATAAGCATTATAAAGAAAGAATTCGTGCCAGAAATATTTATTCATCAATATTGTCAAAATATCAAAATATTTGATCAAGATTATGGGTATAAATAAAAGCATATTGAAGATAATTGGTTTAGTTGATGTAGTAATTATTTATGAAGAAAAGGAAATAAATTTGAACGTTTTTGTAGTTGACAATGAAACTATGCAAGTTGCAGCTATACTAGGAAGAGATTTTTTGAAATATGCACATCTTAGTTTGTTTAAAGAAAAGAATTTAGAGGATGAATGGAATTTGAATAAAGAAAAAAAAAATCAAAAGATAAGTGCAGATGAGAGTAGATATGAAAACGAGTGTACAAACTTAATGAATATAGAAATTGAAGAAAAAACGAATGAAATAGATTTGTGGAGTAACGAAAATTTATCTATTAAAGAGAAAAATGATTTTAGTGAAATGTTAAAAAATTTTATGTGCTGCAAACGTCCCGAGTGTCCCGAAATTGATTATGAAATGAAACTTAGATTAGTTAATGAAAAGCCCTTCCATTGCCCTCCAAGAAGGTTATCCTATTTGGAGAAAACACAGCTTCAAAGTATTTTGGATGAGCTAATGCAGACAGGTGTAATTCAAAATAGTAAGTCAGAGTATGCATCACCTATAGTTTTAGTAAAAAAGAAAACTGGTGACATACGATTGTGCATAGATTTTCGAAATCTTAACAAAATGACTTTAAAAGATAATTACCCATTACCTTTAATAGATGATCTTTTAGATAGGTTGGTAAATAAACAAATATTTTCACTCTTAGATTTAAAAAGTGCGTTTTATCACGTGAAGATAGAAAAAGAACCGGTGAAATATACCTCTTTCGTGACCCCGTTGGGGCAATATGAATTTTTGAAAATGCCATTTGGGCTTAGAAATGCCCCTTCAACATTTCAGAGGTTCATCAACGAGGTGTTTGAAGACCTTATCCGGGAAGGGAAGATTACTATTTACTTAGATGATATTATGATAGCCACAGAAACCGTTGATGAGCATTTAGAAATACTGAAGGAAGTTTTTAAGAAATTAGTGCGGAATAAATTAGAACTAAGGCAAGACAAGTGTAGATTTTTAAAACCCGAAATTCAATATTTAGGATATATAATCTCTAAAGAGGGTATAAGACCAGATAAGAAAGGAATAGAGTCCGTAAAGAATTTCCCATTGCCAAAGAGCGTAAAAGAGGTACATAGCTTTTTAGGACTATGTTCGTATTTCAGGAGATTTGTCAAGGGGTTCTCGTTATTGGCTGAACCTCTATATAAATTGATTAGGAAGAACGTAGAATTCAAATTTGATACAAATGAAATTAAAGCGTTTGAAACTTTGCAAGCCAAACTGGTTGAGTCTCCAATATTGGCTATCTACAACCCAAGAGACGAAACGGAGCTGCATTGTGATGCGAGTTCATTAGGATTTGGAGCCATACTCTTACAAAAGAAGAAAGACGGGCTGTTCCATCCGATCTTTTACTTTTCTAAAAGAACGACTGACTGTGAGTCCAGGTATCATAGTTTTGAGCTAGAAACTCTAGCTATCATCTACGCACTGAAACGATTTAGGATTTATCTACACGGTTTGAAATTTAAGATTGTTACTGATTGCAATTCGCTAACGCTTACTCTGAACAAGAAGGAAATAAATCCAAGAATTGCGAGATGGGCACTCGAGTTGCAAAACTACGATTACATTCTGGAGCATAGGAATGGTAGCAAAATGCAACATGTGGACGCGCTTAGTCGGGTTTGCAATATATTAGTACTTGAAGATAACACTTTTGAGCAAACTTTGTCGATTTGCCAAAATAAAGATGAGTGTATACAAAAGATTAAAGAGAGATTACAACGAGAGGAAGACAATAGGTATGAGTTACGAAATGGATTGATATACAGAAAGATCGGACAAAACATTTTATTTTTTGTCCCTAATAGCATGGAAAGAAATATATTATATAAGTACCATGATGAAATGGGGCATGTAGGTTTCGAGAAAGTGTTAGAAAATATAACGAGGTCGTATTGGTTCCCAAAAATGAGAGAGAAGATTCATGAACATATTAATAATTGCTTGAAGTGCATAGTGTTTTCGGCGAAAACCGGTAAGCATGAAGGGTTTCTTCATAACATACCCAAGGGCGATGTACCGTTCGATACAGTCCATATCGACCATTTTGGTCCTGTGACCCTCAAGGCGTCAAAGAAAAAGTATGTCTTTTTGGTTGTGGATGCATTTTCGAAGTTTACGAAGTTGTATGCGGTACGTTCTACTGGTACGAATGAAGTACTGACCTGTTTGAAATCTTATTTCTCATGATATAGTAGGCCTAAGGTAATAGTATCGGATCGAGGGAGTGCATTCACCTCGAGTAGCTTCGAAGAGTTTATAGAAGGAAACAACATTAAGCACGTTAAGATCGCTACAGCCTCACCTCAAGCTAATGGACAAGTGGAACGCGTAAATAGAAGTTTGGCCCCTATGCTTGCTAAGACAACTAAGGGTGGTACAGAGTCTACATTAGACAAGATCTTACCGAAAATTGAATTCGTTATGAATAATACGTTGCACCAGAGTACAGGTATGTGTGCAAGTGAAGTGAGAGATAATAGATCAAATGAGAGAAGAGTTAGAGGAAATTAATGAAGATACCAAAGAGAGAGATTTAGTAGGAATTAGGAGAAGGGCGTCTGAACGAATAATGAAGAAGCAAGATTATAATAAGCAAATTAAAGATAAGAATAGAGTTAGTAAAACATATGAAGTTGGTGATTATGTCATGGTTAAAAACTTTGTGAGCCAACCAGGAGTCTGTAAGAAGATCATTCCAAAGTTTAAGGGGCCGTATGAAGTACAAAAAATACTGCCAAATGATAGGTACTTAATAAAAGATGTAGAAGGATTCCAATTGACTCAGATACCTTATTCAGGGATATGGGAGGTGGGTAATTTGAAACCGTACATGAATTCAGTAGACAGGTCAATCGGGACGATTGTAAATCAGGACGGCCGAATTGTAAACACCTAATGTATAAACAACGAAAGAGTAATCAATTTGGGTGCCGGTAAGTGAAGGGGCCCCTACTCATAAAGATAGTATTGTAATATCATTGTATTTGTATTGAAATTATTATATACACTGGTCTGCTTTTGCTTCATCGACAGCAACCAGCAGTCAGTCTATTTTTAAAACCGAAAGAGAACAGACGTGTGAATAAAGTAGTGTGAATAAAGTAGTAAAGTATAAAAAGTATACATTATTTGTTTTATTGAAAAGAAGTTGGAATATATTATAAATAAGAAAAAACGAGTTTATCGGTCCTTACAGTATTGACAAAATAATTATCATTTATAAATTAGATCAAAATGTGCAAAAAAAAACAAGAAAAAATACATTTCTAAACAGAAGGGATTAAACCAAATCCTAATAAAATAAAAGAAATCGACAATTTACAAATACCAAAAACAGAAAAACAACTCAAGGGCTTCTTAGGAATGACAGGGTATTATGGGAAATTCATTAGGGATTACGCTAAGATCGCATATCCAATGATAAAATACTTTAAAAATGGTGAAATAATCAATACCAAAGATCACCAATATATTTCAGCGTTTGAGAATCTTAAAGAATTAATTATCTCACACCCAGTTTTAAAATACCCTGAACATGACAAAGCATTCGTAGTCACAACAGACGCAAGCAATTACGCAATTGGCGCTGTTCTCTCCCAAAGTGGACACCCGATATGCTTTGTATCAAGAACGCTTAATAAACACGAGCAAAAATATAGCGTAACGGATAAGGAATTTCTTGCAATAGTATATTCGGTTAATTATTTTAGACCATACTTGTATGGAAACCATTTCAAAATTATAACAGATCATATTCCCATCAAAAACAAAATTATAACAGATCATATCTCAACAGCAAATATAAAGGTAAAGAATTTTCACAGCGAAACCAAAGATGGCTCTTGAAACTTCAAGAGTATAACTTTGAAATAGAGTATTTGAAAGGTAGGGAAAATAAAGTTGCAGACTTTCTCAGCAGATTAGAAAACACAGCTAAAATCAACGAAGATAATAACTCAGAATCGAACATGGAACTTACAAACACAGTTCATTCAGTCGAAGAACAACAACTGGATCACATAGGGATAAAAGAAGAGATAGTTAACAAATATAAAACGCAACTAATTTTAACATACGGTACAATAACTAAGGAAATAGAAATATTACACGAACGAAGAATCATACATCTCAATCCTCTTGAAGGAGTAGATAAAATAAAGGATGTTCTTATTAGATTTGTTAAGAAAGGTACAACAGGAATATATTCAGATGTAGAAGACCATGATTATAATAAAGTTCAACAAGTCATAATTCAATTATTTTCTATGAACGATAAAATAAAATTTATAAAATGCACCAATAGGGCAACCGAAATCAAAACCGAGGAGGAAATCCATAAACAAATTTCCTCATACATACAAAAGAATCTATGCACAGCGGAATAAATGAAACATATTATAACTTAAAAAATAAAATTTTTTTTCCCAAACTTCAAGAACAAATACAATTAACAATTGCAAATAGTGCCAAGAAATTAAATACGATAGGAACCCCATTAAACCAGAGTATAACTTAACTGAAACCCCAAAACATAAAAATGAAATAATACATTTAGATATATTTCATATTGAGAAATAGGCATTCCTAACTATAATTGATAAACTTACAAAATTTGCAGTAGGGTATGTAATAACTGAAATAAATTGGAGAAGTAAAAAAGCAATTATTATAGAACATTTCTCGAAATTCGGTAAACCAAAAAAATAATATCGGATAACGAATTTAAATCAGAACATAGTTTAGATTTTCTTAACAGAAGTGAGGTTGAAATACATTTCACAAAACCCAATAGTCACACAGGAAACTCAGATGTTGAAAGATTGCATTCAACAATTATAGAAAAAATAACAGGCATTGAAGAAAAAGATTTATCAATAGAAATGAAACTACAATTAGTTCTAGATAATTATAATAACAGATATCATTCCACGATAAAAACCACACCTAAGATAGCTAAAGAAGAAACCGATGAATTAATACTTAGTGAAAGAATCGAACAAATGAAACTTAACAAAATTAACAAACTTAATGAAAAGCGCGAAACTTACTCAGAAAAAAGAGAAATAGGACCTATAAGAAATTACAAAAATGTTCGACACAAAGAACAACCCAGATATAAAATTAAAAATCTTGATAACGTACACATTAGCAATATAAAAAGACCTTTTAAATTTTCAGGTAATAATCTTCCTAATACTATTAGTAACATAAACAACACACAGTACACTTCACACAACACAGATCAATGAACAAACAGGATTCTTAAAAATAAAATTTAAGGATGTTGAAATAACTAACCAAACAAACACTATTTTACACATAATTAACCCACAAGAACTAATGAAAACAGTTTCATTCATACAAACAAATATAAAACATTTAAACAGTGAAAACAAAGAAATAATTACTAAAGAAGTAGGAAAACTAATAGCGAAAATTAGATCAATCATGCCTAGAGAACAGACAAGATCAAAGAGAGGATTGATTAACTTAATAGGAAACACAGAAAAATGGCTCTTTGGAACCATGGACAATGAAGACAGAGAAGAAATTTGGAACTACTTAAGCACAGCAGTAGAAAATAGTCACAATGCTATAGAAACAATTAACCAACAGATCAAAATTAAGGCTAAATGTCCCTTGCATTTTTCGTTAAAATTTGAAAGGTGCGTTGACTTATTGCTTCATAACTTTCGCAATTTTCTTTATAATTTTATGAAACAAAATGCATTGTAAAGATGATAAACACACAAACATTTGTGTATCATTCAAATGCTGAAAGTTATTTCCTAACGGTTTTTATAGGGACCGGAAGCCGTTTTTTTTATTGAAAATTTCGATTTGTTCACTATTTTGGTCGGGGCATCCGTATTTATGAACTTTTTATTTTTTTCCTTTTCTTTTTATAACTAGAAAATATATATGCAACTAACCTCCGAGCGTTTTTTTTTCAAATTTTGTCTCCTTATATGAAAAAAACCTTCGTCAATTTGTTGTAATTTTTCGGTTTTCAGCATACTCTTATAGTAATAACTTTGGCGTTTATTAATATTTTTTCATGAAATAAAAAGCAAATAGTAGATAGATATCAGGCTCATCATATAAAATCATTGGTAATAGTTTTAAGTGTTTTGAAACAGGTGTTATGATGAGAAGTTGGTGAAACTGCCTTTTTTTAGCTTATAAAGCATGGGGCAAGGCGTGGGTGTTTTCAAGTACATATATATATACATTTTTTTGAAGGTAATAAAGCTCCTCAACTAACCTCCGAGCGCAAAATCAATATTTTTTTCTCCACACCGCTAAAATTCAACTTCAATAAAGTCATATTTGCAAACGATTTTTGAAAAACGAGAAGCCAAAAGAACCTCAATTTTTTGTTGGTATTTTTCTTTGATATAATCTTAATTAGTTTCAATAAAGAAATTTACTATTGTGGTCACAGAATTTGGAATATTAATTCTAGAAAAACTGTCTACTTTGGGTTTTTTACTAGAAAAACTTGCTTAAAAACATATACATATGCATTTCAGTTCGAAGCAAATCCGCCACCAATTTTAGCGCCGATTTCTCTTTTTTTGGTCTGGGGCCGAATTACGGCACACGCTATCGAATAAGTCGTATCGGAATTATGGGAATTTGGTATTACCGCTCACGATATCGAGTCATCTAGTACCACAATTCGGGATTCTCTCATCAGTAATCGATCGGAATTTCATTCGATGCATAAAGTGCTCTCTAATTCATACATGAAAGACTATCGAAACTATCTATTATCAATATTTCATTTAATAACACCATCCGGGTGACAATATTTAGCAGAATTTCGGAAAATTTAAACATAAAATATGTTTAAATTTTCCGAAATTCTGCTAAATATTGTCTTTTTTTTTACAAAGGCAAGAATTTTACCTACCAAAAAATAATGAAATAAGTATAAAGAGACACCAGCGACATCTATGAATTAATAGAAACTCGAAATTTACTAGTGAATATTCGATGATACTAGTACAATTTTCAAAAGCAATACGATACGAGAGGTCACGTATGCTGTAATTCCAAAATGGTTACTCACTCACTCGATCTCTAATGCCACTCACTCACTCGATATCGTGAGCTGTAATTCGGCCCCTGTTCTCTGTGATTTGGAAAAGGAGTATCGCTCAAATGATCTTATGCGTTATGCATTCCCTCATACATATCATCTATATTCTATACCTATGACCTTATTTTGTGATCTTTTGTGCTATTCATTTCTCATTACAAACTGTTTGCCTGTGTTTTTTTTTGCTGGTAGCAGTAGCTTGCATTGTAAAAAAAAAGTTTGAAATGTCGAAGGATTGAAAGAAACAGACATAGGCAAATGCACAAAGGGAAAGGGGTGAGAAAATAGCACCACTGCACAAATAGAATGGAATTCCTTGGTCAAGTGTTCGCAACTTGATGGGAGTGTGTTTCATTTTTTTCTTCAGCTAAAAATTTTGTATTTGACTAGGTAGTTATTTTGTGTTTGAGAACTTCTATAATTTGTTGATGACATAATACGGTTGGCATGAAAATGTATGTAGGTATAGGTGAGTAACTTATATAGGCATATAGAATTCAACTTATTTGGAATAAGATATGCGTTTGGGTAAGGTGTATGCGAAATAATTTTGTTTAACTTTGTTTCAAAGTTGTTGGTTGTACTATTCTTTCGTTATTGGTTTGTACCTATTTGTATATTTTATTTATTTTATTTTTGTTTCATATTGTGCATGTGGGAAGGCAAGCTGAGGGTGGATAAGTGTGGGTAGGTACTTATATCTATGAAAATACAAATCCGGAGGTTTATGGGCATTTAATTGCAATTCAGAGTCTTGTTTATTTCTGATAAAGAATCTTTATTTCTGTTAAAGAAGGAACTTTTTTGTATTTGAGAATTCCTTCAATTGAATTTAAAATAAACTAGCTGTGCCCGCGACTTCGTCTGCGTGGAATAGTGACTTTCGGCAGCTTTTTAGCTTTTAGGCTACTTATTTTGCAAATAAAACACGTGAACTTTAGTAAACTATTGCTTTATTATTTTATTTCAATACATTTTTGCACACGACCTTCTTACATTTTCCATTTTTTGTCAAATAAAAAGGTTTTGTGAGTTTGATACACTCTTTTAAACTAAAATGACAAATCAGTGGGAATTAAAGAAATACGGGGAATCAATAGTTTTCTCCTTTCGCTGTTTCAGTCATTATTAAATCTTTTATAATGCCGCATCCCAGATGTGTAATTTGTAGCTGTGTACAATTCTAGATTACTCATTATTGGCACTGGAACACAAACTTGCAGCCACTTCTGATAATTCTAATAAATTTAAGAAACTCTATAGGGTATGGTGTGGCTTGCTCAGTGTCCATAATATTGTCTTCTGATAGATATTCGACAACATCCCCCCCCCCCCCCCAATACTTCAAACATAACTTATTAGTTTATATGCTTAACTATCTCATTAGTTGGCGCCGAAATCGACTTTTCACTCAGTCTTTACCGATTGCCAATATTTATTTGAAGATCAAGATAGACATTTCTTCTCAGGTCAACTGTGTTATCGACAATTTGACGGAAATCACGGTGACAGAACTTTTGAAATCGGTCCAGTAGCTTCAATGTTCCCGTTTACGTTGCCGTTTCCGTAGGAATACAGCCCATGTCCTTCTTCAGGCTCAAAACTATCTCTGCACCAAAATTCATACAAATAGGTTTAATACTTTGGGCGGTACGGTAGATGGTTATAAAGAAAAACAGACCAACGGAGTTGATTTCGGATCTATAATGTAAGTTAGTACTTCCGTTCCCATGGGAATATGGGGATAAATTAAAGTTTATGTTACTTTGAGATAGTGTAGCATACTAACGGGGAAATAATTCTTGAAATCAGTTCAGTATTTTCTAGGTTCCCGTTTACGTTTGCGTTCTTGTGGGAATACAGGGATAACAAAAATAGACAGACAGGTTTCATTTCAGACTTATGATATTAGTAAAGACTCCCATTCCGGGAATATGGTAATCGTTCCCGTAGGAATATGGGGATGAGTTAATGTTTATGTTACTCGGGGATAGTGTAGCATTCTAACGGTGGAGAATTTTCGAAATCGGTGCTGTAGCTTCTAAGTTCCCGTATACGTTCCCGTTCCCGTGGGAATTCAGGGATAAAATATATAGCCTATGTCCTTCCTCAGGTTCTATACTATCTCTATACAAAATTTCATATCAATCAGTTAAGTAGTTTGGGCGGGAGACGGTAACATAGAATGTCGGACAGACAGAGTTACTTTCACATTTATAACATTAGTTAGGATAAAGTATAGTAAGTATCAGTGCCGATCTGCTATCGAACGCGCAAACACGCATCGCACTAAGTGTCCACTAAATTAAAACTTTTCTCCTTTTTCCTCCACCCAAAAAATAAGAAAAAAACCAAAAAAAAAAAAAAACAACAATAATCAATCAATAAATAATACTAAATTCCGTTCCGTGCCGCCGCAAGAAAAAACAATAGTTCTCGTTTCCAAAAACAGTGCTCTAGTAAAATAGCTAGCTGCATTCCTCCCTTGAAACAATTTAGCCGCAACACCCGCCTCGCTAGGAATGCTCATCAGTTCTGCCTTGAGCCCAACTTCGGGCGTACAGTCAAATATAGAGATTCTTATTTTAGTCGCACCACCCGAATGTGGAATGCTTTACCTGGCTCTGTATTTCCCCTGCATTACGATTTACAAAGATTAAAAAGCAACGTGAATAGGTGTCTCCCTTCAAATCCTCTCCTATTTTCCTAAATGCTCGCACTGTGTTTTTATAACTTTATAAGGGTAGTCATAACCCCTTGATGTGCACGCCAATTATAGAAAAAAAAAGTATAAAGATTAAGATTTTTGAAACTTCTAGCCTTAAAAATGGCGGTATTTCCAAAAAAAACATTCATCCCCTATTTCAACACCTTGTAGACCCGTAAAAATACTTTTGAGACCGTAGTTTTTGAATTCCCATTTCCGTTCCCGTGGGAATATAAGGATAGATATATAGCCTTTATCCTTCCGCATGTTCTAGACCATCTATGAAGCTAATTAATAAAATCTGTTTAGCAGTTTGAACGGGAGACATACGAAAAACATACCGACATAGCTACATTCGCATTTTCAATATTAGTAAAGACTCCCGTTCCCGTGGGAATATGGTGACCGTTTTCTTGGGAATATGTGTATGAGTTGAAGTTAATGGTACTCCGGGATTATGGAGCATTCCAACGGTGGAAGAATTTTTGAAATCGGTGCCGTAGTGTCAAAGTTCCCTTATACGTTCCCGTTTCAGTGAAAATATAGGAAAAAAATATATTGCCTATGTCCTTCCTCAGGTTCTGAACAATCTTTGTACAAAATTTAATTTAATTTGGGCAGGAGATGGTAACATAGAAGGGGAATAGACAGAGCTACTTTTGCATTTATAATAATAGTGAGGACCGGTTCCCGAGGGAATATTCGAATGAAATAAAGCCCATGTCCGTCCTTAAGTTCAGAACAGTCTTTGTACAAAATTTCATTTAAATCGGTTCATTAGTTTGGGCGGGAGATGGTAACATAGAACGACGGACAGACAGAGCTACTTTCACACTTACTATATAAGAAAGGAATCCCGTTCCCGTAGGAATATGTGGATGAATTAAAGTTTATGTTACTCTGGGATAGTGTAGCATTCTATCGGTGGAAAAATTTTTGAAATCGGTGTTGTAGTTTCTAAATTCCCGTATACGTTCCTGTTCCCGTGGATTAAATATATAGCCAATGTCCTTCCTCAAGTGTTAGACTATCTCTGTATCAAATTTTATTTAAATTGGTTCAGTAGTTTGGGCGGGAGATGGTAACATAGAAAGCCGGACAGACAGTGTGACTTTCACATTTATAATATTTGTACGGATTCTACATTGAGAGTTATAGTGCAATTTTCTGTAAATTATGTTGTGCTGATCGTTAGATACATGTTGAAATTTGGTTTATTCGTGCTGGTGACAAAATTTTAGCCCATTCATTCAACATAACAAAACTTGTAAAAATGTCTCAAAAATCTGTTGTGTTACATAAATCAAAAAAAAAATCGAAAATCGTTTTACAAGAAAAAGCTATGGAAGGTAACTACATATTCATAACGTAGATTATTCCTAGAGAGATGGAATTCCTTTTTTTTTTTTTTTTTAAACAAGAAGGTACCTATATGGAGGTGGTGTTGATACGGTCAAGTACATGGAGTTTTAAGTTCTGTAGTGATGAGAAAGACTTATTTATTATTATCTGTGCATATATATATTTTTTAAGAGGACCATCCCACGTGATTTGTTTTGTTTTTTTCATAAATTGCTGTCTTAAAATGTTTAGAGTACGATAGCAAAGTGATTTTTAAAAATTCGAAGTCGTTTTAAAAATACAGCTGTTAAAAAAAGTCTTATACTTTCACAGTAATAAGCGGACCTAAAACTTTTTTTCTCAGAACTGTGTTTTTCAGACTTTCCTCTCTACTATCTCAAAAACTTGTTTACCGAATGACTTGAAATTTGAAGGGTACACTCAACAAATGTACTATGTGCGCATAGAACTACTACCAACCAAATATTCCCAAATTTACGACTTTTTTTAGCAAAAGCCAAAAAAACCAACGCAAATTCGTAACTATTTTTTCAAAATATTTATCAAAAGTCCAATTTTGTATACATATATTCATTTCATAATAGTTCATGCCATGCATTTAGGATTGCAGATGAAAACGACGATAATTTTTTTTTTTGTTTTCGACAAGCCAGTTGGAGTCGTGGAGGAATTGCGAGTTCATTTTTTGAAGCGGGGTGTTCAGAGAACTATAACTCATATTCTACTTTATAATTTTAGCTTAAAATTTATATTTATCAGTCGATATATAATATATGTTAGTAAATTATAGTCAATTTAAAGATCTGTCTATTTACTGGTCATTGAAAAAAAAATGCTAAGAACTCCCACAAAAAACAGGCCGTTTCATAAGATGACTTCTTTAAATCTCAATTTGCTTGGTTATGGCCCACAATATTACTGATTTTGTTCAAATTTCAAGTGAAAAAAAAAAAAATAATAAACGGAAAATTTTTTAAATCAAATTTAACTTGAAAAATTTTGAATTTTCTTAGGGAATTCGTTGTCCTTCGATTGCAGTTTTCAAAAAACATCCATTCCTTTATTTTCTTAAAATAGGTATATCTTCTTGCAAAGGAAATTAAAATGGATACAAGTGATTGGTAAAAAAAAAATAAATAAAAATAAAATAATAAAAATAAATAAATGAAATAAAAATTAGTATTATCTAAGTTCCTACCTCCCAAGTTATCCCCTTTTTCATTAATTTTGCTGATCAAACTAAGCCAAGAAACTGATCTACATTTAAATCACACAAATGTCATGTTTTCCACATCCGCAAAAACACAAGATAAGAAATATCGACCCTGCAACATCTTCATTATTTGTAATTATGAAGCAAGCAAACTGACAAAAAAAGTAACCGGTTTTCTTACTTTCCTGACTTGACACAATATTTTTATTCTCAACCCATCCAAAAACAAGAAATCGTAAAAAAATTTCATTCGGACATATTGTGTACATACATATATCTTCGTCAGTGTGCCTTATGAATGATATCTGTTTTTTTTTTTATATGCCTACTTGCACAGCGTATGCTCGTATAATTCTCACCCCTTTGTTCTGCTTATGCAAGTGCGTAATTCTTTTCTAGTTTCTGGCTGTTGCCGAGACCAAAGAGAGAGAGAAAATAGGGAGAATTTGAAATCACACGCGACGATGGCAAGAGGGATCAGTTTTAAGGGAATAAAATGGTTTACTAATACAAGCAAACACTTTTACATGAGTTCTGAGTTCGCTAAAAAAGTCCACCTAGCCTTAATACACATTTCAATGAATCAATAGCAGCACTAAATACAATAATTTTAAACAATAGAAGAACTATACTCAATACATATAATAAAGTAGAAAACTCAATTTCAAAAATCTTACAACAACAATTATTCTTAGACCAAATAACTTAACTAAGATTTATAGAAAATAAAATTAATCAAATTCAAGATAACGTTGTATCAGCAAAATATAATATAATACACCCTAGTATATTAACATTAGAAGAACTCAATGAATATGAAATCGATTTGCACAGGTTTAAATTGATTAAAATGGGTATACTAGAATACAAAAATAAATTTCTTATTATTGCCATTAAGATCCTAGAAACTATGTAACAGTAGAACAAAAGTTAATTTTACCTTTACCCAATGATAAACATTTTGAAATTGATTACGAAAATGAATACGTTATAGAAATAAATAATAAAACATTTGTATACCAAAATGATGTAGCTTTACAACAACTAAAACCAAGCAAACATTGTATTCTAACTAAAGATTGTAAATTGAGACATAACAATAAAACCCAAATTCAAATAATAGATGATGAAACGCTAATTGTAAAAAATGCATACAACGAAGAACTAAAACATAATTGTGATGACAGGAAAATTATATTAAACAATAACCATCTCATAAATTTTTGTAATTGTCAAATATCTTTGTTAAATGAAACTTTTTATAATAATCAAAAAATTGTAAACGAAAAATATTTTTACCCAGAAAATAAACTTAATTCCTCCTTCGAAAAAACTATTACTTTTGATGACATTATTGTAAGTAATTTTGAAAACATAAAAGAAATAAAAGAGTTAAAATTGCATAAAAATATTTCATATGTAATAAATGTCAGCATGATTATAATAATTATTTGTACAACAGTAAGCACAACCTATTTTTGTAATAAAATGTATAATAAAGCATACAATGTAAAACAAGTAAATAATAGAATTCAGGAGAATTCTTTTTCAAACCGAGGAGGAGTTACATATGAAATTGCACAGTCAACAGTAGCAGGTCAATCAACGGCTGACAATTATGAAAGTGCAACATCATCAATAAAGGGTCAATCAACGGCTGACACCAAATCGATAATCGCAGCTTCAGCAATAACGGATTATAAAAGCCAACTAACGAAGCAAGCAAGACGCCCAGTAATACTTCTATAACCGATACAATTGCAGCGACGCTTTAAACGGCGGATTGTAAAGGTTCTCATTTGTAAACTATTGTGAAAGTAACATTTGTTTGGATAGAAACAAAGTATAATTGGCCGGTGGCCCATTGTTTAAAAAGAAAAGTTGTTTTTTTTTATCTCTAGTGGGCACCTAAAACGTAATTCGCGCTGCTTCCAATTCGTTTGGACTAAACGGGCCATCAGAGGCTGCTTTTCGTCGACATTTTGTTGTGAAACGACAACACGTGGCGACAACTCAAATCACCTTCAACAAACTCGAACAGTCGCAGATGGTTTGAAGTGTGCGATCATCCTGACTGACCTGAGCACTTAGTACCTTAACCATACGTCGTTCCTCGTCAGTTTCGATGTTGATTGTTGACAGGTTGATGCGGAGCATCGAAAGCCCTTTGAGTGCGTAAAAATTCAGGACCAATCCACCAAGTCTGCAATGTGGTCAGTTCTGCTGGATACACACCTCTAGACGCCAGATCGGCTGGGTTATGAAGCGTTGCAACATGTCCCCAGCAATCGATCCCCACTAACCGCTGAATTTCGGACACTCTGTTGGCCACGAACGTAGTCCATTTGGCGAGAGTGGCTCGTATCCACGCGAGCGCGATGGTTGAGTCGGTCCAAGTAAACGTCTTGATGTCGGGAACAGCCAAAACGTCCTTCGTGTACTGCATCAATTGCGCTAAAACTACTGCTCTGCAAAGTTCCAAACGTCAAAACGTGATTGTACGCTGACTTGGAGCTACCTTCGTCTTCGCCAGGAGCAAGTTGACATGGATATTCTCATCACAGTCAAGCACACGAACGTATACTACGGCACCGTATGCTTTCATTGACGCATTATAAAATCCATGTAGCTCGATATCCTTGTTGGTTTTGCTTATCTGAGTCCATCGTGGTATTCGAAGCGTCTCGATCATAGGAAGTTCTCGATGAAAAGCATCCCAATCCTTTTTCAAAGTAGTTGGAACTGGATCATCCCAATCACAACTTAGTTCCCAAAGCCGCTGCATCATTAACTTTGCCGTGATGACGCATGGTGATATCCAGCCAAGTGGGTCGAACAGTTTGGCTATGGTGGACAACATTGACCTTTTTGTTGTTGCTTCTGATCACTGCTGCACACTTTGATACGAAAAGTAGTCGTCTATCGGGAACCATTTGATGCCAAGGGTTTTGACATGATTTGACATGTTGAACGGCACCTCAAAATCTAACTCTCGATCTGCTACAGGTATGTCTTCGACGAGTTCCTTCACGTTACTTGTCCATTTTCGTAAATTGAAGCCCGCGGACGCCAGAAGTTGATTCGCTTGGTCGCGTTTTGTTCGTGCTTCTTCCACAGTATCGGGACCACTGATGAGATCGTCCACATACATGTCCTCTAGGATAACCTTCGCGCCCTCCGGCAGGTTCAATTCTTCATTTTCAGCTACCCGCTTCAAAATTTCGATGGCAAGATACGGTGCACTTGCTGTGCCAAACGTTACCGTTTTAAGCCGAAACATTTTGATTGGAGATGAACGATCGTTTCTCCACAGGATCAACTGATAGTAAGTATCCGGTGTATACACTAACACCTTGTAGAGACCCCCTATACCAAACAAAAAAACCAATAAATTTAAAATAAAAAGGATATGAATAAATTATAAACCAACATGCGGAATTCCACACGAAATCAAAAATACTATAAAAGTAGCACCCTGTATATACGTGCGTAGAATCTTATTCGAAAAGCCTATCGGCTGTGTCTTTCGTTAAGTACCAAAAAAGGAAATAGACGACATTTTCTTTCTGAGCTCTTGATTATCGATAAGCTCAATCCAAAAGTCTTTTCGATTTTGCTGCTGGCCGAGAGTGGACGTTCATCGGGCTCGTGCGTGATAAGGGATAAACGTAAAAATTATACTTAGGCTTGTCAATGTTCTATTTCTTATTAGTTCGTAAGGAAAAGGTAAATTTCCAACCTCAATCAAAGTAGTTTAATTAAAGTAATAAGAAATAAATTTATCAAAGTGATCGCGGAGAAAGGACTGAGAGTAAATTCTCCTCTACGGGCGAAATCTCGGGCCCATTCCCGAGAAATCCCAAAAGTAACACTCCCGCCAGTGCAGGTAATGTAACGCTTGAGTCAAAGCACAGAAAAATAAATAAAATACTCGTAATTGAGTCAAGTAAAATAATGAGAATCCACAGTGCAGGCACGTCACGAGGCAAGGGGATTGGCAATCGAGTGAAGGCACGGGGAGTAGCGAGAATTCTCTCCATTCCAGACGATTAACTCGGTCAGGGAAGCTACCGACAAAAGTCGTCCGCTCCACTACAAGATCGACCCGAGTTTTTTTTACAAACAGCTTACCTGTGGCCCTTTCATTGATTGGAGCCCGCAGCGTCAACCACCTACATTCAGTCTTCCACTAGCAGTCGACCGACTACGTCACCGACGTACGTCTTATTAGCAGAGCAAGAACACAGAGTGTACGTGCCGTAGCGACATCACACAATCTGTTTTTTTAAAGCCACACCAACACGACGGCAGTCGAGATCACCACCTACGTGGCGATCACTTGCAGCAGCAACTCATTGACCACTTACTCCTCCAACCTGTCCGCGCCCGAAAGCCCTAAAACCTACACTTGCGCTCTACAAGTAATGCGCTCAATCATTACGTATGATCATATAGATTGTACGCAAAAAAGTATCGATTAAGATATACATATTAAACATATTGTAAGCTCTTCTGTGGTCCGCGGTAAAATTTTACGTTGCATAACGAAGGTAATATCAAAAGGAAAAAGAAAACAAAAAGATAAGTAACAAAAAAAAATTAATCTCGAATAAGACTCGTTCAATTGCTTTAAGGTTTTGTTTTTGTATTTATCTAGTGATAAGCCTACCAGTGAGAGCTGTCCTTCAACGTATGCTGTGCACACCATCGTCGGAGTATAAGCCAACTCAAGGTCGAGTGAAAGTAAATAAACATAAGCTTACAAAAAGCATTCTGGTGAGTCCAATTTTTCTTTATTTTGAACTACAATATCTTAAATCTATTGAACGAAAAATAGTTAAGGGATGAAAAATCGAGCAATCCTTTGTTTATGCTCAACAAAAACAAAAGCAAAGAAAAGTACTCAAGAGAAAGTTTTGGAGTTTGAGTTATTGAAAACGCAGTGTAGTTTATTTTAATTATTATTGTCAAAAAGGAAAAAGAGAAAGTCGTAAAAGAGAAAGTAAGGGATGAAAAATCGAGCAATCCTTTGTTTATTCGCGCGAATTTTTAATTTTCAGAACACAAACCCATATTCCCCTTGCCAAATTTTTTTTCCGCTTCGCTTTTAGCTTCCTCTCCGATACTTAAAACAACGGCTGTAGATTTTTTTTTTAAGTTCATCACTTATGTCTTAAAATTGAACTAAATAATAACACATATTTTACACACACAGGCGAATTTCTTACTATTGCTTTATCTTATGCTCAAAACCTATACATTCGATTGTTCAAATGGCTTTTAGGCTTCTTAATCAAGTCTTTAGTTTGCGATAAATCAATTATTTAGTTTTTTTATTATTGAGAGAGTTGTATTTTCACAGACTTATCCATTTGTATACGTTCTTACGACTCACAAATCTGAGCAAATGTACCTTCATTTGTTTCGCTATATTGAAGCGAATTTATTTCAATTCAAACCGAACACGTTTGTAACAGATTTTGAAAAGGCTTTGAGGAACGCCTTACATACTGTTTTTCCAAGAGCTAAATATACAACTTGCTGGTTTCACTACTGCCAAGCTGTAAGGAGAAGAGCAGCAAAAATTGGAAAATTTGTTAGTTTCTTAAATAAAAACAAGGACGCGAAAAGGCTTTTTCAAAAGTTTCTTTTACTCCCGCTTTTGAATCCAGAAGACATGAATTCAGCTTTTGAAGTTTTGAGTACTGAAGCAACAGGCGCACCCTATATCAGAAATGGCAAGAGTGTTTTTGGGGAATTTTTGATTTATTTTAAAAATCAATGGATTGATAAGGTAAGAAAAAAATCCATTTGCTTTACGAAAACGTAGAAAAGAAAACTATTTAATATACGTAATTATAGGAAACCTGTTCAAATATTTCGGTTTTCAACACTCAAATAAGGACAACAAGTGCTCTTGAAGGTTTTAACAGCCGACTAAGCCACAAGCTCACAAAACATGGCAACTTTTTTAAGTTTTTAGATTGCTTGTTGGACGAAGACAGAATCAAATCGAGGGAGTTCAATATGTCTTTAGACGGAGCATTTGATATCTTCGAGCCCCCCAAGAAAAAATTCAAAGATAAAAGCCTCCTTATAGAACAAGCTCTACAAAAATTGGGGAAAAAAATCATTCCAATAAATGACTTTCTGAACCAAATGACGAATCAACTAAATAATATCATAACTGAAGACGCTGCAAATTTAAAAGATTTTGAGTGTGGAAATGAGGAAGGAAAAGAAGAAGAGCAACAAGAAAGTGAAGAAATCCTAAATAAGGACGATGTGCCGATCCTTTGTGTAATTTGTTGTGAAAATACACGAACGATTCTCCTGCAGCCGTGCAACCATTTCAAACTTTGTTTGAATTGTTACACACAGCTGGCGGAGAAATATACAGCAAACAATACTGCGATTCTGTGTCCAATTTGTAGGCAAATTGTTGAAAATAGCACAAGAATTTATTGCTAAAATTAATGTTTTCTATTTTTCATATTAGTATCAATAGATTGCAATTATTTGTACAAAATCTGTTTATTTTTTCTAATTTAAAATAAATTTTTTTCGAACATGCATTGCAAAATTAACTTATTGAGGTATCACGGTAGAAAAATCGTAAAAAAGCGTCAGGGTACCAAATTGGCTTTATGACGCTTTACAAAAGCGACACTGGACCAAACGCTAATGTTCGGCCCAATGTCACTTTAGCAAAGCGACATTGTACCAAATTTCTGCATTTGGCATAATGTCGCTTGGCCCTATGTCACGGCACCCACAAAATGTGTCTCCTTCTTTTAACCGTGTACACCAAAACATTGTTTCCAGGACAACGGGTCAATTAATAATGAATATCGTCTTTACAAATACAATATTATATACATATTGAGATGATATTGAGATCATAAAATGATTCGATTCTCTATCTGCTCGCCTTCACATCAGCGTTACCGTAGTAAAATTTCTTAAGGTGCCATTTTCGGTAGCCAATGGTGCCAACTGGGTGCCACCAGCCCTTCAAGGGTAGAGAGATAATTAAACTGAAGGGTGCTTCGGCAACGATGCCTTCACTCATTTAAAACCAATTCACTGAAATGCTGAAAAAAGTTGACAGTACAACTGCAACTTGATAAAAAATTTTCGCCAAAGAGCTGTCAGCGCAAATGCAGTTTGACAAAAAAGTTATCATCAAAGATGAAAATATATATAACAGTATGAAATTAACAACCCCAAAAGAGAAAACGAACAAGAAAATAAGACAGTAAAATTTTTGATTACAAAATTTTTATTTAAAATTATAAATCTTATTTGTATTTACAATATTTAAAACTTTTCATAAAAAAAATATACCTCTTGAGGTATAGCGGGGACCTCGTCAAACCCCAACTCGAAAGCTCTTGTGTTGAGAATTTTGATCAGGTACGCCATACCCTGTAGGCACCCTGAGCTAGGGTTCTGCCTAGTTAACAGCAGCTCCTCTGCTGCGGCCGTCTGCAGATGTTGCAGCTCCCAGCACTTCTCCTTGAACTCGTCCAAGTAGTTTTGGAAAACTACAAAAATATTTAGTGCCTTGGTGTACATTTTGGATTGGTTACTTTTAATGTTTAATGCGTTGGTTACTTTTAATGTTTGATGATGAAAACCCAGAAACAGTTGGTATTTATACGATTTCACTAACCATATGTCTAAGAATGTATTTAGATATGGACAACAAGTAACCACTAACCTATTTTGATAAAATTAGAGGAGTCTTTTGTAAAACATGTATCTTCTCACCACATATGATTAGCGCTCCGAAATTGTTTTTGAGATATTTTTAGGTACGGACAATAAGTAACCACTAAAAGTCATTAGAAAAAATTAAAAGGCGTCCTTTGTTCAACATGTGTCTCCACACCATATATGATAAGTATACCAAAACTGTTTTTTTTTTTTTTTTTTTTTTTGACATTATTTTAGCTATTGGTGAAAAAGTAGCCACTAGGTCATTAGAAAAATTAAAAGGCGTTTTTTTTTTTTGGTGTTTATACGATTTCACTACCCAAATGTCTAAGAATGTATTTAGATATGGACAGCAAGTAACCACTAAACTATTTTGATAAAATTAGAGGAGTCTTTTGTAAAACATGTGTCTTCTCACCACATATGATTAGCGCACCGAAAATGTTTTTGAGATAGTCTTAGGTATGGACAATAAGTAACCGCTAAGTCATTAGAAAAATTAAAAGGCGTTTTTTTCTTTTTATGAAACATGAGTCTTCACCCCAGATATGATAAGTATACCAAAACTTATTTTGACAATATTTTAGCTATGGGGGAAAAAGTAGCCACTAACTCTATAAAAAATAAAAGGCGTTTTTGTGAGGCAATTGTCTTCACACCGCAAATGATAAGAATACCAAATTTGTATTATCATTATTTTAAGCTTAATGACATGATTGAACATGCAGAATTTAGTAGATAAAAAGGAATAGATTACAGGTTTTCAGCTGCGCTTAGAGGGGTATAAGAACGGAGTGTGTTTTGGTTTTCGTGATCAGTTAAGTTCTTGATACTTAGATGCGTATAGTAACATCTAAAGTGTAATTTTTCATTCCTTTAAATTTTTGAAATACATCATCATAATGTCCTTTGTCGCTTTGAACTGTATAGCGAAAACTAACTTAGCTAAGCCTGTAAAAAGCTTAAAAGACCTTCAATTGAAGGTGAAATATAACGTTATTGGAGCGCAACGAGTTAAAACCATGTTTGGAGAACAGATTTTGGTGGAGTTAAAATATGCTAAAGTCTATCTCCCGAAGCGTTTTGTAAATCTGTTTACCGATGAACATCTGAAGAAAATGGAAGATTGTAGTATGGAGATAGTGAAACCTATATACCAAACTTTCGAAATAGCGTTCCATGAAAAGCAACCGGAGACTGATGACGAAAGTAAAGAAAATGAGGGCGAAGAAGAAGAAGAACACTTTCGAGTGCAAGGCAGTCATTTACAACGGGGTATACTTACAGAGCCTCAGGTAAATCGCTTACCGAAAAATTTACTCGAAAACCAAAACAGATCACTTTATAGAAATTGAGATATAAAAATAAAAATAAAAAATTTAAAAATTTAAAAAATCTCTCGTTTTATTATTGAATAAGGGAATTTCTCTCATTTTGGCTTTTTCGAAAACTTTTTAGAATATACGTATAGGGAGCGATGTGCAAGAAAAAGTTAAAAGATTCAACTTGACAGGCCGTAAAATCGAGTTCAATATAAACCCCGTACCCAGTAATATTGAACCAACTAACTGGATAAAAAAAGCTGTAGAAGACATGCTTGAATATGCAGTTGCTGAACTTAGCCCTACAGATAAAGTAGGTATTACTTTTTATGGTAAGAATTTTAATACAGAGCGAGGAAGTGGCTGGATAAAATATCAAGATTGTGCAAACTTAAAATTCGCGGATGTTTGGGAAATGATTTGTAAAATATTTCAAAGTAACTCTCAAGGAATGGGTACAGATAATTTTTGCTTAACGGTGACATCAGTGAAAGTACCTTTAGGATTAGGGAAAGGAAAAAGACACCCCTCATTTATGTATAATTCATTTGAAGAAGAATGTATTAAGCGAAAAGGGATTATATCAATAGAAAGCAGAGATAACTTATGTCTTCCTCGTGCGTTGATTGTAGCTAAAGCATTTGTAGACAAAGAAATGAATTTTGATCGTATTAAAAAATGTGATTCTGAGATACAGATTCAAAGAGCTTTAAAACTCGTAGAAGATGCGAAAATATCTATCCCCCTTGAAGGTTCCGGAATTTTAGAGTTGAGAGCATTCCAAAATCATTTATATGGATATAAAATCAATGTCTATGAATACGGTACAAAAGGAAGAAACGTTATTTTTGAAGGATCTACCGATACAGTCGAACAAAAAAATATAAACTTACTGTACAATAACCATCATTACAATGTTATAACTTCGTTAACTGCAGCATTTTGCTGTTCATATTTTTGTGAATTGTGTCACACACCATACAACTCGAAAAATGCTCAAAGATGTGAACTGACATGTCCTCAATGTCTACAAGCCCCGAAATGTGGTAACACTTTTAATCAAATTTTATGTAAAGATTGCAATCGAAGTTTTAGAGGAATTCTATGTTTTAACAATCATAAGGCAGCTGGATCTTCCAATGGAAATTCTATTTGCGAAAAGATAAAAATATGTGAAAAATGTTTGAAAACATTTAATACGAAACTAAGTCGAAATCATGTTTGTGAGACATATTTCTGTAAAATGTGTAAGCTGTGTGTTGCAGATAATCATTTATGTTACATTCAACCTGATAAAAGAATACCAAGATGTGAAAGTTATTTGTACATATTCTATGATTTGGAGAGTCGTCAAGAGAAGATAATAGGAGAAAAAATATTTGAGAATGAAACAGAACTTTATCCTATTAAAATACATGAACCAAACTTGTGTGTGTATCAACATAAATGTGATAAATGTATACATTCACCCAATACGTATTTCTGTCGACAGTGTAAAGTAACCATGAATGTAATAAGGAAAAAATACGAAAGAGATGAAGATGTTGTGCACAAATTTGTGAAGCATATACTCAACATACGAAAATTGTTCAAGACAGTTATTGTAATTGCTCACAACGGCCAATCGTACGATCATCAATTCATTTTAAGCTATATATTGGAAAAAACAAGCCTAAGTCCTGAATTGATCATGCGTGGAACAAAAATAATATTAATGCAAATTGGAAATGTTAAATTCATAGACTCTTTAAATTACTTTCCTATGGCACTTTCTAAACTTCCAAAGGCATTCGAACTGTCTCTAGTTTTGAAGAAGGGTTATTTTCCCCATTTGTTTAACACTAAAGAAAATGCCAACTATAATGGAAAACTACCTCCTGAGGAATACTACAGTCCAGATACAATGAAGATTGAAAACCGCGACATATTTTTAAAATGGTATAATGAACATAAAAATGATCATTTTGATCTACAGAGCGAACTTGTGGAATATTGTATAAGCGATGTTAAAATTTTGACTGAAGCTTTGCTTGAAATTTAGACAATTATTTCTCGAACAATGTAATGTAGAACCATTTTTGGAAGCTGTTACTATCGCCTCCGCATGTAATCTTCTATTCAGACGCAGGTTTCTTATACCTAACACAATAGGAATAATCCCAAAAAGGGGGTATAGATGTGTAGATAATCAATCACAAGATGCTGTCAAATGGAGGCTATGGGAGGAAAAACAACGAAAAATTGATATATGGCACGCATTTAAAGGAAGAGAAGCGATTATTAAAGGCGTGAAAGTTGATGGTTTCTGTAAAGAAAAAAATCTAATTTTCGAGTTTCACGGGTGTTACTATCACGGACACCCTATCTGTTTGAAATACAATCGCGATGCACCCTTACACGAAGATTCAAACGACACTTTAAATCGTCGATATGAAAGAACACAATATAAAATTGAGCGATTAAGAAAATTCAATTTCCAAGTCATTGAAATGTGGTTTTGTGAATTTCAGAGATTGTTAAAGACCTTGAGTAAAGATGATTTAAATTTTTTAAATACTCATACGCTGATTAACCATGCTCCGTTAAATCCACGAGACGCTTTCTATGGTGGACGGACTGGTAATTCTTTTAGTTATTATAAATGCAATGATGGTGAAAAAATACGATACATTGATGTCTGTTCTCTTTATCCATGGGTTTGTAAAATCGGAAAATTCCCAATTGGACACCCTAAAGTTCACATCTCACCTAATATGAATCTCACCGGCGTAAACGGTTTAGTCAAATGTGAAATTCTACCTCCAGAGCATCTTCTTTATCCAGTTCTTCCAATAAAACAAAATAATAAACTAATGTTTTCTCTGTGTAAAAGTTGCAGTAATGAAAAAAATCAGGAACATTTTTGTAAACATTCTGATAAGGAAAGAGCTCTTATAGGAACGTGGGTAATTGATGAAGTTTTAAAAGCAATTGAAAAAGGTTATAAATTACTTTATGTTTTTGAAATATGGGAATATGATGTAGTTCAATATAACCCGGATACCGAAACTACTGGCCTTTTTACCTTAATGATGAACAAATTTCTAAAAATGAAACAGGAAGCAAGTGGATGGCCTAGTACATGTACAACTTCTTCAGAAAAAGAAAAATATATTGACGATTTTCTTCGAAAGGAAAAAATAAAATTAGAACCGTCAAAAATTTGCAACAATGCAGGGAAAAGATCATTGGCGAAGTTAATTTTAAATTCATTCTGGGGAAAGTTTGGACAACGTGAAAATCAGCAAAAAACCTGTATTTTAAAAAATCCCTCAGACTTATTTCAGATACTTACAAACCCCTCATTGGAAGTGCTACATATTCAGACAATTAATGAACAAAATATTGTGATTAATTATGAAATGAAAGAAGAAGCATCTGAATCCTTAAGTACAGTTAACGTTTGTATCGCAGCCTACACAACAACTTTAGCTCGACTTAAACTATACAGTTACTTAGAAAAATTAGAGGATCGTGTTTTATACTATGATACTGATTCAGTCATCTACGTTAGTCTCCAATTAGAATATGAACCACCTACAGGAGAATTTATTGGCGATATGACTGATGAACTTGAAAGCTATGGCCGAGGTAGTTATATAACTGAGTTTGTAAGCGGCGGTCCTAAAAACTACAGTTATAAAGTCTTTAGCACAAAAGATAATACTGAACACATTGAATGTAAAGTAAAAGGTATATGTCTTGATTTTCAAACAAATCAACAAATAAATTTTGATAGTTTCAAAGAAGCAGTTTTGAAATCTTCTACAGACGACGATAACGATACTGGCTATATAATTACAAAATCTAAAAATATTCGAAGAACAAAAGATCATCAGGTAATAACTGTACCAGAAGTTAAATCATATAAACCTTTATCGGAAAAACGACGTTTTCTAGAAGATCACAGTTCTTTACCATATGGATTTAAACGATATAAAATAAACCAATAAAAAATTTATGTTTGTTCTTTTATTTTTGGAAAATATATTTACATTTCATTACAATTATTAGGTGAGTTTACGAACTTCTCCGGTAATAGGACTGTATTCAATAATACGATCATGAATTATTAAGCAATATACTGATGTTGAAGCAGCGATAGGTGATATTGTTTTGAGCTCGATTTTTACATCAACTGGTCCTGTTTTGATCGCTTCGTTTTGTTGAGAACAATCAATTACAAAGATTGGTGTGATTTCCTTAAATTCTTGACGAGACAAGAGTGGTTCTGGATATTTCTTATAGTACGACGGCTGAAATTTACTATACATATCATAAACAACTGCATATCGATCTAATTTAAATTTGAGATTTAGATCCTCATGAGGGTATGTCTCTGAATTCAAATGCACTTTGATATTGCTCAAATCACAATGATCAAATTTACTAGCATCTCTACTTCTTTTATTTTTTCGGTCTGTTTGCATACACAGAATAACGAATCTGGGTTTTTCAAGCGGACTGGAAGTTTTCACCGTCCAAATATGATCAGTAACTGTTGGTAGAGTGGGGTATTCGTACATTTCCCAATTTCGAAAATGAATTCTAATTGGTTTTATTTGAATTTCTTTAAGTAGTGTAAGTTTTTCCGAATCAGCTAAAGTAATGTGTGGAACTCGCCACTGCATTTTAAAAATTGTAAATTTCACGTCTTCATCCTCATCAGCGTAGAGAGCATTTTCGTTTGTTCGTGCACGAATCAGGACCAATTCGTGTTTTGCATTTATTATTACTTTTTTATAATCTTCAGCAAAACCCAATAAGTTTCTTAAAGGAACACAAAAGTTAAAAGTCCCCAATGTAGGTATAATGTTGTCTTTTCCTGTCCAAGATGCATTTTCTAAACTTCTACTTTCATTCTCATTCAAAGATAAATAATTTTTTATAGAAGATGTTGTACCGACGTTTTTAGTATACTCAATATCTACACCATTAAGTTCATAATGGATCTCCTCGAAAAGAAATGCCATAGCATTATTACATAGTTTTGTTTTAATAGTTGGTGTGTCATCTTTCTTCAAAGTTAATCCTCCTTCGATGTATATGAAACTTTCACAGGGTAAGACACAGAGGTCTTGTTGTTGTATGGGTATGCGAATCTCGTCACTTGTATTAAAGGATTGAAGAAATGGTGAGTAGCTGTGATATTCAAATTTAGATATACTGTTATCGTGAGTAATACCCTGAGTAATATTTAATATAGTGCTCATTGTTTCTGTTTTAAAATAAATCCTAGTGACAATAGAAAGTTTTTATTTTCTGCCGTAAGTTTTGGTCTTAGCAGCTTAGAGGTTCCAGTAGAACTAATTGAATGTTCTTCTTTGATATGAAATATATTACTATTATTATAGGTTAACATTGTCAATTCACCGGTGTTAAATGTAGTCGTACTGTTATTGTTTCTCCTCTAAAATTTATCAAGTCCCCGTCTTGATCTACTAGCTTCAGTGTTAACGAAGTTATTCGTTTGACATTCACAGGTAAATAGATTACATTTCGTGGTACCTCTATGATTTTATACCCTGGACCTGCTTCCGGTGAAAATTCGTGTATTGTATGTACAGGGGAGTTATTAAAATATGATCCTGAAATAATATTACACTCAATTCGTATCACATTTACCTTATTTATGTCTACAGGTAAGTCCGAAAGGTTTACTTTTTTAGGTTCGAGTATGCGCTTGCTAAACCCCAATAATTTTCCAACTGTGCGATCCTTATTGAAATAAATGATTTCATTACTAACAATTTCAGTTTTCAATGTATTATTATTAGCTTCTATATTTACACTTGAAACCATATTAAGCGAGAGCATTTTCTCAGAAATATATAAGGCAATATCATCGAGTTCATATGACCCGGTAGGAATCTCAATTACTGTACCACCTATATGAAACAAATTGTTTCGTTCGTCAACATTTGGTATAGAATTATATGTCTGAAAATCAATCAAACCACAAACATAGTTATGATCTAAGTTTAATGATGGAAAATAATCCGATGTTAAATGAGAAGAATTTCCACTTAGCGTAAGTGTCATCGCCATGACGTTAAAAAAGATAATGAAAAGGTTTTTGTATAAGATCTTTTATTTATTTGAAATAACAATCATATAAGAATCTTAAACATAAATGTCCACAGTTCACTGTGTCATAGTTCTGATACTTATGATAATTATAATTAATTCTTTCACCTAGATACTTAACTAATTCAACTGGAGGTGGGAGATTTCCAAAACTATCAAAATATTCAATGTTTGTGTCTTTTTTACAATACGCTACCCAATGTGTTCCTGGACCAGTTGAAGAATCGAGATTAACTATTCCACATTCATTTTTCAAAGGATTATTTTTTGGTAGATTATCACGCATAAACACTCCTCGAAATTGTGGACTTAAATCCTTTGCAAAATTTTCTCAAATCCATTTCATTCAGGGCACGTTTGGGTAGCGATCTTAGAAGTTTTTTGGCTGAGAATGTAAATATAGACCAAATCCTTACTTATACGGTTTTAAATGTAAACCACCTCCAATTGAAATCGCTTCCATTTTTTGGTTATGTCGTCTTTTCTCTTCCAGATCTTTTTTAGCAATGCTAATATCATTGACAGCCTTAGCAATTCCAGCAGCTCCACCTGATAAAGCTCCAAGTGCTGATAACCCCGCGAATAGAGGTATAAGAAATGGGATTACACCACCAATTTTAGGTAACGAAATAACTCGAGGAATTTTCATGCCACTATTATTCTTCGCAGTTTTCTTTGCATATGTTAGGGCGAATTTTATAGCTTTTTTGAGAGTATGTGGTTTTCTCTTTTGAAGTATTTTTCCAATATTTTTAATTGTTTTATTTAATGTATTTTTTTTTATACAAATGATTTTCGGTGTGCTTTTCGAATGTTCTCTTTTGGAAGGAGTTTTCGATTTACTTAGTGTACACCCCATACCTAATTTTAATTTAGCTTTCATAAGATTCGTAACCAGTAATGCACTTGATCGCTCAGCTACACTAGCGTCTTTCGAAATGACCCTTTTCCACGCTTTTTCAGATAAAATCTTATCTGCTATGTGACGATCAGATGTATTTTTAAATTTAGAATATGATATATCGTGTTCCTTACACGCTTGATCAAGTAAATTGATTCCAGGGTCCCCTTTAGCTAGTCTTTCTTGGAGTTTTGTCCCAGGTCCACAGTATTGATATCCGGGTAGATGTAATTCAATAGGTAAATTATTGATAGCTGAGTTTAATAAACCACCGCCATTGATGAAAGTTGATCGACTATTTGAATTTTTCGAAAAGTCCAGCATTTTATATAATTATCTACTCTCTTTTGAACAGATAATAAAGTAATGAGGTCTTTTAAATATAATAGTTAAATTTATAGATATACATTTAGTTGTTACCATCATGCGAATCGTTAAACAGCGACATCTTTTACCGATAAAGAATATGGATATACTTCAAAATAGTAATACAAAACAGAAAAAACATAGTGAACTATTACCAAATAGTATAAGAGGTTTAATTACTGGACCTTCAAATTGCGGGAAAACAAATGTAATGATGAGTCTAATACAACATCCAAACGGATTAAAATTCGAAAACATTTACATTTATTCAAAATCTCTGCAACAACCTAAGTATGAGTTCTTACAAAGAGCTATTAAACCTATCAAAAAGATGGGCTTTTTTACATTTTCCAATAATTGTGACGTCATACCACCTGAAGAGGCCAAATCAAATTCTGTATTCATTTACGACGACATTGCCTGTGAAAAGCAAGACTCTATTCGTAACTATTTCAGCATGAGTCGTCATCATCATATAGATTGTTTCTACCTTTGTCAAACGTATACAAAAATACCTAAACATTTGATACGCGACAATGCAAATTTTCTTATTATCCTTAAGCAGGATGATATGAACTTAAAACACATTTTCAATGATCATGTCAATTCCGACATGACGTTTCAAACACTTCAAAAGGTGTGCTCCGAATGCTGGAATACATCCTATGGGTTTTTAGTTATTGACAAGGATAGCCCTCGTAATAACGGTCGTTATAGAAAAGGTTTTGAATATTTCATCTTCTTCTTCTTTTCCATTTCTGGCGTTACGAGTAGTGATCTTGAAGCGATCACAACTCTCCCACTTTTCTGCTTCACACTAGTGATCCGCCTGTGGGGTACGCCGCGTTGACCTCAGAAAGCGTCGGCAAGCCTCCCGGTTTTGGATTGTTCCATGTCTGAGGCCAACCAAATGCTGCTGTTTTTGCATTTGCTTGTACCAGGAGTCAGCGTTACCGCTGTGCCACTTTAGTGTCAGATTGCCACTTTTTTTTAGGCTGTGCCACCGAGCCACCACCTTTCAGTCTGTGCCACTTTTTTAGCATTCCCCACAAGTAAAACTAAAGTTAGTAATTCACCATGTCATTTTACCATACCTATTCATATCTTTCATGCGTACAAAAGTTACTCAAAGTACTCAAAGTCTTAAAGTTCAACATAACACACACATTGAACAAAACTCATTTAAAAAACGAATCCCGAATATTTGGCACATAGGCTGTGTAAGTCACTCCTTAGCTTAAGTAAACGAATCAGCGGCCGAGGTTTTGCCGCGAAAGAGGAGTTTCGTCGAAGTGTTTCTGAAGGTTTTAGGCAAGGTGACAAACTGTTATGCGATTTCTTCAACATCATACTTGAAAAGATTGTAAGAAACTCAAACGTCCATGCTTCCGCGCGGTAAAGCCGTAAACCCTTGGTCGTTTCGAAAGAAAAATTCTCCGAATGATCTTTGGTCCCGTATGCGAAGACAATGTGTGGAGAAGAAGATACAACAACGAGCTGTATGAGCTGTAGATACCGCGACATGCCAGAAAAGTACGCATCGTGAGGCTACGATGGTTGGCCCATGTATAGCGGATGGATCCAAACGCTCCGGCTCGACGGGTTTTCGAAAGATTATTGCAGGGAAATCGCGGAAGGGTAAGTCCTCGGATATATACTTTGGTTCTGAAGCCGAAAATTGTGCTGTAAGTCAAAGATTAACGGAAAGTGAACTTGTTGAAATTAAGAAAAATATTCTAAGCTATTATAAAATACTTTGGGATGAAATATTTAATCGATTGGACATCAAAAATGAAAAACTTTCTATTTGGAGGCATTAAGACCCCAAAGTAATCAAGTCGAAATAAGAGTTCACTCCTTAAGTTCTACCATAAGTCCCGAAAAGGTAATCGAACAATATAAATTTTTTGGTTTGAAATGGGTAACATTAAAAATAGTTTGAATGAATACCTTTTTTCCGACTTATATGAATTTGTAGCAAAAATATGAACCTTGCCTCATAGCAGTGCCTGCGCTGAGAAGGTTTTTTCCAATATAACTTTGATGAAAAGTAAACTCATCAACAGATTAAAAACTGAAACTTGCGAAAATATGTTGGATTCCTTAAATTAAACGAGCTTCTTATAAAAAAAATATAGGAAAACAACCATCACAAGAAAGTAAAGTGTAATACGAATTCTTTTTAATAAGTTATTATTTATCTCTTTTTTATTATTTATTCAAACTTTTATATACTTATTTGTGTTGAGTTATCAATAAAAAATGAGCTGTTAAGTTTTTAGTTTTTATCTTACGTTGCAATAAACCTTAAAATGATTGTTAAAGTTACGTGTTTTCTTCAACTCCTATGAATTCGTTGGGATGTTTGAAATTTTTTCATACATTATTATGGTGTTGTTTCGTTTTTAATTTCAAGTGCCACCTTTTTTTCTCGAGTGCCACTTTTTTTGCTACTTTTCCAAAATATCCAACGGTAACGCTGCCAGGAGTGTTTTGGCCTGCCTTTTCTTTTTCGTCGCGAATTTGTTGAAACGTTGTACGATATTGCCTTTTGGACGGGGTTCTGCGGATCTCTCCTTTGAACATGACAATACCAACTGAGCCGGTTGTGCTGAATTTTGTCCAAGATGGACTATTTCATAAGCCTATAAAAGATTTTTACTACAGCCTCGAACTGCAGTCGTACTACACCTGTTCGAGAGTAAAACAGTAATTTTAATTTTAATTTTGGTGGGGCTACCGCCCCATTTATTAGCTTAATACAAGCTTAAAATAACTTAAACATACTTAAACTAATTAAAACTAATTAAAGCTAAATTAAACTACAGGGATGAGAAATGGTTTAAAAGGAGGACTTTCAGACAAGAACTTGAAAGATTAAGGTCGAAAAGAAAAGGAACAGAGTTAATCTTACTCATCATGCGGGTTAGGGGTTCGTTGAGACCATAGGATGTACGATGAGCAGGAAGGAAAAAAAATCGGGAAGATCTTACGTTACGGGGATTAGTGTTGAAGGAGATAAGATCTAAAAGGGGGGAGCAGTCAGTGTTACCAGTAAGAAGTCGGTGAATGAATATGATGTCAAAGACATTCCTTCTGTTTTCTAGGGAGTGGAGATTAAGGATTGCGAGACGTTCGCGGTAAGGAGGCAGGGTGAGAAAGTTTCTAACATCGTAGAGATCCCGAAGGGCAAACAGCAGAAAACGACGTTGAACACTTTCGATCCTAGAGATATGAACCGCTTGATATGGAGCCCACACTTGCGATGCATACTCTAGGAGAGGGCGAACATAGGCAATATAGAGGGATTTTGTAACAAGGGGGTTATGGAACTCTTTGGACCATCTCTTGATAAAACCAAGGGCGGAATTAGCTCTTGATATTACCTCGTCAATATGAGAACGAAAATTTAATTCGCTGTCGCAGAGAACTCCTAAATCTCGGATACGCTGCACACGGTTTATGGAAATGTTCTGAAGATAATAGGGTCTGGGGGGAGGTTTATTACTTTTACGAGAAAAAGTTATTGCATCGCATTTGGCAATGTTTAACTCAAGAAAGTTTTTAGAACACCAAAAGACGAATGAATCGAGGTCATTTTGAAGCTGGAGAGAGTCTCGATCGGAGGTGATGACTTTGAAAATTTTAGCGTCATCCGCGTAAAGTGAGATAGAAGAATATTTGATCATCTGTTCGACATCATTAATGGCAAGAATGAAAAAAAGGGGTCCGAGATGGCTGCCTTGGGGCACACCGGAGGTTGCCACGAAAGGAACTGAAAGAGTAGAACGGAAACGAACTCTATATTGGCGGTTATCCAAATATGAAGATATCCATTTGAGTAGGATAGGGCTGAATCCGAGGAAGGAAAGTTTAAAGAGGATTAAAGTGTGAGAGATTTTGTCGAAAGCTTTGCTGAAATCTGTGGTAATGACGTCTACTTCGTTTCCTTTTTCCATCGCAGAACGAGAGAAGGAAACAAACTCAACTAGATTAGTAGTTGTAGACCTTCCCTTACAGAAACCATGCTGCTTGGAGGATATCATTGATTTGCACTGGAAAGAAAGTATTTCATACAGAATGCTTTCGAAAAGCTTAGGGATATGAGAGAGTTTGGCTATGGGTCTATAGTTAGAAATTAGGTTTTTGGGGCCTTTTTTATGGATAGGTGAAATAACAGATATTTTCCATAAGTCCGGAAAAACACCACTTGAAAGGGAAAGTTTGAATAGGTTAGTGATAGGAAGGGCTAAACTCGAACAACATTTTTTAAGCAAAATAGCAGGAATGCCATCTGGACCTGGATTATACTCGTCTTTGAGTTTGAGGAGACCATTAAGAACAGTTGACTGATTAAAGCTTAGACTAGAAGGCCCTGTAGAGAAATGGCGAAGATAGGAAAAGTAAGTCTGGTCTAGATCTGGGGTTTTTTGGGCAAAAGACAGTTTAAAGTAACTTGCAAAAAAATTTGCGATTGTTGTTGGTTCGTTGGAAGATTGGCTTTCGTAGTGCAGAGAAGGAGGGAAACCATCATTTTTCTTTTTATAATTGATAAACTTATAAAACGATTTTGGCTCCGAGATTAGATTAGCTTGGGTGGTGGATGTAAGGTCATTGTAAAGAGCTTCATTGAGGTTGGAAAATTTATAAAACACTCCAATGTAATCAGAGTAATCAAAAACTGAACGGGAGCGTAGAAATTTATTCCAGAGCTTATTTCTCTTGTTTCGTAGCTCACGTAGTCTATGATTGTACCAGGGAGGGGATGTTGAGTAGGACTTATCACGCGAAAGGGGAACATAGAGATTTATGCAGTGCAACAATTTCTCGTAAAACTGACTAGTTGCGTCATTCATTGAGAGATTATTAAAGTCGAATGAGGTATTAGAGAGGATTTCATTGATTTTCTTGAAATTAGCTTTACGAAAGTTGAACGAATACTTATTTGGGCTAGGTAGATGAAAAGGTAAGGTTATAAAAAAAGAGAGAGTGAGAGGCGGGTGAAAGTTGTCAATAGTAGATAATGGGGATGTGGTTTCTGAGACAGATGAGTTAATGGGGTCGGAAGTGAAAATAAGATCAAGCTGCCGGCCCATATAGTTTTTGATATCACTCATTTGGGAAAGGCTTGAATCAGTAAGACCGTCCACGAAGACACATTCTTTGAGGGAAACGGGTGAGGGAGTGAAAGCAATTTGATCTTCTGAAGTGTTCCATTGAAGATAGGGAAGATTGAAGTCACCGAAAATGATTATCTCATCTTGTGCTTCTGAGATGTCAAGCACTGTATCGATAGCAGCAACAACCAATTTGTACGAGTCTGTTGGTTCGCCGGGAAGGATGTAGAAACACATCAGAAAGATGGACTGATTAGAGAATGTTAGTTTGATAGAGATGTAGTCTAGTAGTTTGGAAGAGGAGGATGAAACGAAGGAAGATTCGTATTTATTATGGACAGCGATTAGGACGCCTCTATTTGGGGTTTCGCTGAGGTTGTTCATCATCACGAAAGACATTAAAAAACGAAGGAAACAGCTCTTGACTTTTGATGTCCTGGGAAAGGTTTGTTTCAGTAAGTGCAAATATGTCAAAGGGAAGATTGTGAGACTGCAAGTAAACTGAGTGAGTTTTTGAACGAAGACCTCTTACGTTTTGGTAATAAAAAGACAGAGGGTGGAGATTAGAAGGGGGAAAACTGGATTCAGTGTTAGGAGCGATAGAACTTTTCTGTTTCGGAACGGATTCTTTGTAGGTAAGAGATTCTTTTGGACTGAACGTACCGAGAGAAAGCTAAGAGATCTTTGGAGACTTGCGACGAAGAGATATTCAAGAGCTCGTGGTATTTATTGTAGAGCTGCCGTAGGTGTTGAGGATCAGAAGGAAGTCCTTCCTTTTGAATAGACGCTAATACGTAGCTTTTCGTTTTACCGTCTACACACATGTCGTCTGGTTTGTCGTGAAGATATGCCAGGAACAGACGAATGTTGTCAAACACCTTACTATCTCTAAGTTTTGAGAGAGCATAACGGGACTCGGTAGACTCAGTAAGGGACTGTTGCGTGAGTTTAACAGTAGGTGGTAATAGAGGATCGAATGTTGGTGGGGAATCGAGCGGAGAGCGGGATGGGCTTGGGTTTAAAATGTGTGAACTAATAAAGTTTGGATATTTGGCGCCTGAGGTGAGGTCAAAACTAGGGACAGAAGGAGATTTTATTGGATTCGAAAAATTTAATGGAGGGGTCTGTTGATCCGGGTTAATATTGAAGGATACGCGTTGTTGAGGATGTTTCTGTGGGGGTGCGGATTGTTGTTCGTTAATTCTACTAAGAGGAACTCTTTGCTGAGAAATAGATGGGCCATGGTTATTTTTCGGATTGGGATAGGGACTGTTTGGAATCGACTTAAAAGCTGCTGGAGGTTTTAAGAGCAAGTTTGTCTTTGGCCCGGAGAAATTTGGGAAGGTTTTTGTTTTGAAAGTCCAATTGGGATTAGAACTTTTTTTAGGTTTAGGAGCATAATTAGGATTTGGTGATATTTTCGGATTAAGGGGTTTAATTGACATATTAGATCTTCTTAATTCTATACCAGAAGGGTGAAGGAATAGCCATTCGTATTTGTTAGGGATATTTATTACAAAGGATTGGGATTTACTACGTTTCTTAGATTTACAAACGACATTCAATAAATTAATACCATAATGATTTTTAAAATAATTGCGGATCCACTTCGAGTCGGCATGGGACGGAACGTTCTTGATAATGAAGGGGTTGGTTAGATCCGTTGGGTTGTTATCTTTGATTTTATTTAGTCTGCTATTCCATTCCGATAGCTTCCATATGGCGCCAAAACGATTAATAGTAGGTTCATTGGATGAAGAGGAAACAAGATCTTGAGGAGGCGGAGGAACATCTGGGGTATCTGCAGCGTCATCGCAGGCGTCCAAAATTTCCTCTAAAATAGATGTGTTGTATTGAGGTCTTGGGAGTGGTTCGGGGTCTTTGGAGGTGGCAATGTTCAGGTCTTCGAAAGTTCGCTTGATGACCGTCGGGGTTTCCTTTATATGCTCCTTAAGGTCTTCCAAATGGGACGCAATATCAAGGAGAATATTATCGTTGATTACCGGTGGGGGAGTAGGTGTTGTAGATATGGTTTGAGACTTGCTTTCGATGGTGGAACGTATCGAACTGAAGGAAGAATTGAAAACGGACATATTGGTTTTAAAGTTTTTTTCCACTATTTTTTTCATTTCGATTATTAAATCATATCCATTATCTGGCGATTTTGCATTGTTCAACGAATTAATCTGATTTTCAAGACACTTCATTCGGTTTTTGAGGTAGGTCGCGGATTGTTGACAATTATTACTTAGTTCATCGAATGCTTTGATGAGCTCATCGAATTTTTCGAACTGTGTCATACACTGCTTGTGGTAAAGTTTGTTTTTTTCTGCAGTCGTTGAAAATTGAGTCACTCAAGCATTTAATCGCAAGCATTATATGCGAGAGTGAAATATTTTTGCATTCGTCACAGTTGAAAACAAAATTATTGGAGTCTTTAAGGAAAACAAATGTTCTTTTACTTATGCCAACACAAGTCGTATGGAAACGCTTACCGCACAGACCACTACATATAACCGACTCAGCAAGATTTTCGTTGTTGACACAGTTTGGATTCGCGCACTGATGAGACATTTTGTTATGAATTGAGAATAAATTTATTTGTGACACAGAATAAAGTTATTGGCAGCGAGATTGATGTTGAAATTTGGGAGTTTTGAAAGACGGGAAAATAGCGCAAAGGTAAAAAACACGTCCGAATGGTATGAAAGCCAAAACTGAACTCAAATCAAACTGCTACAGTTAAAACCAGTTCATGTCAGTTATAACTAACTATAATTTATAATTCATAATCATGATGCAAATAAATGAAAATTTAACAAAAGAACTTATTAAGACTACCGCTGCTCTACGAAAAAAGTATAAAGCTCTGAGAAATGGTAAAGAAGCGTTCGAACTTCAACTTGAAGAAACTTTCAAACCTATTACGAAACCTCTTAAAGATATAATAGAACATTCAAAACACAAACATTCGAATAAAACCCCACAGCACAAATATTTTGAGTCTCCGAACAAGAAAGTAAAAATGAATTATAAAAATGAAAATGAGGATGCTGATGATAATAATGATGACTATAACGACGAAGATTTTAACGTTGAATTTAGAACACCTGATATCAACAATACTACTACTTCACTCATAAGCGAATCTACACCTAAAACTTCTAAGCCATCGTTAATTAAAAGTAGAACTAGTAGAAGCGATCGCGTGAGAAGAAGAAGTATTGCTCGCAACTTTGGTTTACAACTAAAGCAAAAAAAATTCGATGAAATTCCCCAGACATATATAGATTTATTTATAAATAATTCAAACTCCCTTGACGATGTGTACGGAGTGCATTTAAACGATGGTAAGTTACAAATAGGAGACAAAGAGTTTAAAATTCAAGGAAATCAAATCAAAATAAATAATAAGACCTATAACGGTACGAAGGGTTTGTTTCAAGAAAAAACCTAACATTACTTTATACAATAGTGAAGATTTAAAAGCGTATAAAGAAATAATATATACTACCAATGCCCATAGAAGATCTTACGACTCAAAGAACCTGATACTAGGTCATAGAGGATATAAGTACAAAGAAATCATAAGTAAACTACTAAATGATGATAATAATACTAGTGTCGCTACACCTTCACTTTCAATCGGTTCTGGTTTGATGCAGTTCTCAAATAATAAAAAAGACTATATCTTCTGGGACAATCCAAACGAGCTCGTAGATCGTTTAAGAATTCTTATTGCTTCACAACATGCCGGGAACAATAATCACTCTAACGAGATTGTTTCAATTATTGAAGAATTAAAAGAGGCTAATATAATTCAGTAAAAGGTATTCCCAAAAAATGAGTGTAGATAAGTTCGGTCGTTTTTCAAATAGAGCAGTGAGTGGCAGACCCGGACAGAAAGGCGAAAAAGGGGAGAAAGGAGAGAGAGGAGAGAAAGGAGAGAGAGGAGAGAAATGAGAGAGAGGAGAGAAAGGAGAGAGAGGGGAGCAAGGAGAAAGAGGATTACCTGGTCCATATGGAGAAGGATTTTTCAAAACCGTAAGCGGGGACTATAATTTAAAGAGGAAACGAATAAAAAATATTCAAGATCCCGAAGAAAGTAATGATGCTGTTTCAAAGAAATATGTTGAGGAAGTATGTAATCAGCTAAGAACATATTTTCAACTTCAAATTCAAGAATTCGAAAAAAAATTCAACAGTAATAAAAATAGTATTGAACATATTAAAAACAGTAGTGCTTAAGTTCATTTTAACGAAGTTGACAAATAAAAACCATATTTGAAAAAATTAAGTGTTTATTTAAATATACAATTTACATGATTTATTTAAAAATATCATTAAGAAGTTAGTAGATGAGAAGATATCCATGAATTGTGTTCAGAAGGAAAGCCTAACCATTTCACAAAAACTTTATTTTTTCTCCTTTGAAGCACTTTTTCTACAAGATAGGTATCAGGGAACTTAGTTTTTTGTAGCTCAAGCTCATAGAATCCACCTTTTACAGGATTAGCTTCAAAATCTTCTAAAAGATATGTGACAGGATTTGAAAGATGGACTTTTGATATTTTAAAAATTTCTGTGGTCCAATTAGGTGTATACCCCTTTTCAAACACATGTTTATATTTACTTATTCTAACAGGATCTCCAACTTTAAATTTAGGAATAACATGAAGTTTCACACGATTATATACAGTTGAGAGTAAATGTTTTTCATTTGCATGATTAACTTCTGAGGGCTTCATTTTTATTGTACGATGTGTAGAATTATTATATTTTTTAGTTAGCTTTGTTATCATGTCAATCCAACGATATGATCCATTCACACTGAATTCCTTCCACATGTGTGTTTTCAAAGTACGATTAAATCGTTCAACAATCGATGCTTTAAGAACGCTAAATGTTGAGTAATGATTGATTTGATATTGTTTCATAAGCTTTCCAAAATGTTTATTAAAGAATTCTTTCGATTGATTTTTCGGTTTTGAAATTTTGAAAAAAATTGGTTTGAAAAAAAAATTATGTTTTTTTTTTTTCAAAATTTTGACTTTGAAAATTAATATTTCAAAAACTATTCATTTTAACAACTTATTTTTTAAATTTAAATTAATGTATAGGTTTTTGGCTTTTCAAAATGCTATAGCACGACTCTGTAGGTATTACCGTTATTTTTAAATATTTTTTTTTCCATTTTTAGTGATTTTTTTCTTAAATTGCCCCTCCCGCCAAAACGGGGGAAAATGGGCCCCCCCCTCTCATACGATTTTTTGCTTGTCTAGGTCCAACCTACACACCCTATCTTTTTGTCACACCTTATGCAAATCACCCTGTACAGTAATGGCTCACTGTGTAATACCCCTTGGTTCACTGTGTACACCCCCTAGTACACACTGAACCAATTTTGGCGTACTTTTGAAAGCTCAAAATGAAGTATTTTGCATGATGTATTCTAACATTTCTCTGGTGAAATACAAAGTCAAAATATCAAACTTTAAGTACCTTGAAGATTTCCTGTACATAGACAAGTAGTTCAAATGCTACATCAAGTTAAGCGGAAATTGGTTCACTGTGGGACAGTTTACCCTACATACGAAAAATTGTTTAGAATTCGTATGTCAAAAGAAAACAGCTACCATGTTCAACCACGATAACTAAAAATAAGTTCATAGACCCCAACATCAACTCTCTGATAAAGTGACACACAACATACCACCGTTTACCCAAACTCATTAACACACACACACATTTAATAACTGAAAAAAGTAAGACGAATACCATACACAACCACAATAACTAAAAATTATTTCACTGACCTTCAAACATAAACCTCCACTTCTGATAAGGTGCATGCTTCCGCATCGTAAAAACGAATACCATACACAACCACCATAACTAAAAATAATTTCATTGACCTTCAAAACATAACCTACATCAATTCTCTGATAAAACAACTGGTAAACAATTCTCACTCATTAACACTCATGACTCACACACCAGCCGCTGATAAGGCGACACACCCCCTAAAAATTTCAGCCAATCAGAACGCTCCATTGACTTGCCCCAATACCTACTAATATTGTACTGGCAATATTATTTAATAGGCCAAAGATTCAAAATATTCACTGATCATGAACCATTGCGAAATTTTAATATAAAGAACTGCAAAAACATAGAATTACTACACATTTTAAATTTCATCTCACAATTTGAATTCGAAATTCAATATAATCCGGGTATAAACAATACAGAAGCTGATTGTCTTTCGAGAAATCCAGTCCTTTCCGAAGAAAATGATAATTATAAATCACAAATAAAAATAGTGAACTATTTAACAGTACAAAACATACTAGAAAATCAAAAACAGTTAAAATTTGATAAATACTGTAAAATAAAAAATAAAATTATATACAGAACTTTAAATAAAAGGGAGAAAGTATGGTTAACAGAGGACTATGGTATCACATTACTCAAGAAAATACATGATTCGCATGGTCATATTGGTGTTAAGCAAATGATATTAACAATTACACCAACATTTTATTTCAAAAATATGCACAAACACATTAAAATCATTTGTAAGACTTGTGAAACATGTATAAAAAATAAAACAAGAGTTGGTAATTTTAAAGCTCCATTATCGCAGTTAGGTCCAGCATCGGTTCCATTAGAGATAGTATCATTAGATACAATAGGAGGTTTCACCGGAAATAGATCCCCAAAAAAGTATTTAGATAGATAGATGAAGTGATTTTTATTCAATATTTTATAAAAAAAAACAATTAATAATATACAATATCAGATATAGCATGGCATTGCCGTCTGCCAGATTGACAAATAATTAATAATAATCAATAATAAGTTTGGTTACATTTAACCGATTCGAAATTGCAAGTATTAAAGCAAATATAAGTTTAAATTGATCACATAATGAGTAATACAAAAGGATGATAACACCTGAGTGTCTTAAAACATTTCATTAATTAGCCTTTCACGGTAAGCCAGCGTCACCTTGCAGTAATTGAAGAGCTTTGGGACTTCCATTTCATTTAAGAATGATAACATCTCATCTTCGTTTAAGACAATGCAGCCAAAATAAAATCTTTTTGTTTCTTTCAACACTGGACATCTTCCAAGAAAGTGGAACACGGCTTCTCTTTCTCTCTGATTACACAAATTACATAATACCGGAAGGTCATCTCTATGGGGAACAAAGTTGAGCCTTAGAAGTTCTCCACGTAGTCTTACCATCATTGATATTTGATCCACACTGTACTCATCTCGAAAATAGTTTTTAGGGCCCAGATTGTGACATAATCTATTGTAAATCGATCTATGCACTGAACTAGTAGCTTCTTCTATATATCTTTCGCGATATTTTACATCCACAGTCTCAATTAGATTATAGAGAGAGCTTTTCCATTCACTGATGTTTTCTAAGTTCAGATTTAGTTGAATACCACACCACTGCGCCAGCTCCAACCACTCCGCATACCAGCTAGTTCTTCGATCAATGACTTGTAGCGCTGCTTTTCTTGGTAATCTTTCGCTAGACATGTTCAAAACCTTGATTATATAGTCTATGTGCAGCTTAAGTGTGCGAATGAAAAGCGGGGAGAGTCCTGTTTCCAACATCACAATGTAGTTGGGGGTATTCGAAGGAAGACGAAATATTCTTTTCACATAAAACCTCAAAAGTGCTTCGACAGTTTCATATTTCTTAAATCCCCATACTTGAGATCCGTAAAGCATGATCGACTCCGAAACTGCTTCAAAAACACGATACTTACTACTATGGGCAATGTATTTGTTAGCGAAACATTTCTTCCATGTAGCACCAATGGCATTCTTGGCCTTGACAAGTTTTTCTTTGAAATGCTTTTCCAAACTAAGGTTTTTTGTAAAACAGACCCCAAGATAACTATAGTCCTTTACAACTTCAATACTTTCCTCGTTAAAGGACCACCTTTCATTTGAGCAGTTTATTCCACCACCATTCTTAAAAATCATTACTTTGGACTTGTTCAGGTTCACTTTTAAACTCCAAGCTTTGCAGTACCTATTTAGTTGATTAATCATCAACTGTAGCGATTCAGGTGAATAAGCGAACAAGACTATATCATCAGCGTAGAAAAGCGCCTTGATAACAGTTTCTGCGTACTTTATTCCTCCAGACAGACAGCCAGAAAGGTCTTCAATATACAGTGCAAATAAGAGAGGGCTTAAAGCACAGCCCTGACGAACTCCTGATTCGGTTTGAAACCATTCAGACATTTCCTCGCCATTCCATACCGCCGCTTTGGTATCGCCATAAAGATTTTGAAGAACTCTACCAAACTTTTTAGACATTCCTATTGTATAGAGCTTATAGATTAAGGCATGCCTGTCCACTCCATCAAACGCTGCCTTAAAATCGACAAAAAAAACAGTACAGCTTCTTCCCATTTCTCAAAAATGTTTCTGCGATGCTTCTTAGCACAAATATGTGGTCTGTCGTCGAGTATCCTGACCTAAATCCAGCTTGGGTTTCCTTTATAAGACTATTTTGGTCAATCCAGTTGCTTAGTCTTTTTTGCAGAACAGCGGTAAATATTTTGTAAGATGAGTTAAGGAAACTTATCCCACTATAATTTTCCGGGTTCCTCGTGTTTCCTTTTTTAAAGATTGGGAAGATTAGAGCTTCCTTAAACTCCTGCGGTATACTGCCTGTATCCATAACTTCATTCAAAAGCACATTAAGTTTACTTATTAACTCCGTTGTTCCATATTTGTAGAACTCTACAGGAATTCCATCAGATCCTGCAGCCTTTCCATCCTTTAAACTATTCAAAGCATAAATAATTTCTTCACTAGTTATATGCTCATCCAGCAATTGATTATCCGTGTTCGGTGCAGCATAGGCAATAGCGATATTGTTAGAAGGCGGATTCAGTAACTCCTTAAAATGCAGAAACAGGATATCCGGGGTTAAATCTTGATTTATTATAAATTTGTTTCCATTAAAAGTTCTAACTTTATTCCAAAACTTGGTTGGATTACTAGCAAGTGCTAGTTGTCTAGCCTCCGATTCAAAGTACTTTTCTTTTTTGCTCTTACATAATAGTTTAAGGTCTTTATTTGCATCCAAATATTGCTTTTTGCTGAATTGGTCATTACCAATGCGGAATGCTCTCAGCCATCCAAATGATTTATTTCGGGCATTTTTGCAATCCTCATCAAACCAGGGGGCAGTTTGTCTCGGATTATTTCGATTGTGACTGCTGCCGACAGGGTATGATGATCTAATGCAGGTTGTGACATCTGCAAAATTAGAAGCGATCTGATTTCTGAGTGAAATGTCAAGACTCCAGCGATAACTAATTGCTTTGTTTTCCACCCACTTCAATTTAGGCAGCATTGTCATAATTCTATTTCCATTCGATTCCGTGCCTTCTATTTGGAGGGTCGTTATGATGGGGAGATGGTCCGAGTACGGTACCACGGCGACTTTGAAGTCCTTAACCATATCACTCCAGGCACCGCCAGCAAGACTGTAGTCAATGACCGAGTTTCCTTGTTTTCCCACAAAGGTGAAATCTCCATGTTCATCAGAAATACTCGTACCATTTAGGATTCGTAGACCAAAAGAGTTACATAGCTCAAGTAGTTTTTTCCCTCTAGCATTGATAATAATATCCTTTGATCGTCGTATACATCCCGCTGTTTCGTTTTCCAAACCCGCTTCCAATCCTAATCTCGCATTAAAATCGCCGACTAAGAGTACGTTTGGATTATCATTGTGAAGCATAAACTCGTATAAATCGCCGAAATCATTTTCCCACTTGTTGCAGTTTAAGTATATTGGTAGAATTATGTATTTTTCGTTGGCCAAATTAACTTCCACATAAGTAATATCATCTTTGTTTTGAAATGTACAAACTAAATTTTTAATGTCTTTTTTTAGACCCAGGTATAAACCACCGCTTGCTCTCTTTCTTACATGTGACCTTATTGCAGGTATCCATTTGAAATCGAAATTCTTAAAATTACTGGTATACTTCTCAAAATTATTCTCAGTAACAAAAGTTTCATACAAAAAAACAATATCAAAACGATTAACATAACTATAAGAATCCATAAATAAGTTCTTATTGACAAGGCCTGATACATTGTATGCTAAAATTATAAATTTAAAATTTTGAATTTTTGCAGTATTTACATTTTTAACATTTTTACTAGGACAGACGGCATTTTTATTAAAAGTTTGATTTATGAACGCGCCCCTTCGTTTGAGGGCCACTGGACCCAGCTGTCGTTCCATTTCCACCAGAATCAGCTGTCACCTTCACCTCTGACATATCACCCAGTAAATGATGAAGAAACGTCAATCCATCCTCGCTGTCGCATAATAATTTGTTTGTTTTGTCATAATAAAATGATTTCCCATTAATTGTTAATGTTTCTCCTCTTATTTGCGTTTTTATATCTTTGTTCTTTGCAGTGATTTGTGTTTTCAATTTCACAATCCTTCTCCTTCGTTCTCTTGCCGCCGCCGGGTAGTCTTTATGCAGCGTTATTCTCGTACCATGAATGTTTGATTTTGATTTCAGCACGCAAATTGCATCTTCCTTGTCCTGCATTTCAACGATGACATTAGCAGTATTTCCACCAGAGTAGAGTTCCCGTACGCTCTTTACTTTGCGAGGATTATCAGTTCGAAGGAGCTCAAGACAGACCGATTTGGCCCGCTGGACAGCATCAATTCCATTTTGTTTTGGAATATGTAAAACAATATTCTGCTCGTTGGACTTCTTTTCAAGTTGCTCCACTTGCCGCTCTAATGTCATACAGCGAGACTGCATTTGCTCGAGTTGCAATTGCAGCGATTTGTTGTTTTGTTGCAAACTCCCGATATCTGCACTGATTCTTTCCATGTCAGTTTTGGTCGCCATGTTTTTAAGTTTTTCGTCGAGAATAGGTGCCATAGAAGATTGTATGAGGGCTACAAGATCATTTACCGGCAAATTTCCTACCATTTTCGGTGGTTGTGTACCTGCAGATTGATTGCTCGATACAGTTGGCGATGGTGATAGATCGGTATGCATTCTTTTGGCAGAACCATTTCCTTTGTTACTTGGTGAATGTATACCAATTGATCTACCATCAAATGCAAAAAAGTATTTGCATTTGATGGTAGATCAATTTACACGTTTCGCATTTATTTCTACGTCGAAAACACAGTCAGCGAGAGATTTTATAAATCTTGTCAAGTCAACTGAGAAAAAAGGCGACATTAAAACGATTTTTACTGATCAATATCCTGGTATTAATTCCTCGGAATTCAAAAATTATTTAAAGCACAAAAACATAAATTTGATTTTCACAGCAATAGACTGTGCATTTTCTAATGGACAGATTGAGCGAACCAACCAAACTTTAGTAAATAGAATTCGTTGCAAGATATATGAAAATAAAAATAAGCCTTGGTCAGTGATTGCTGAACAGTGTATTTCCGATTATAACAATACCATTCATACTTCAACGGGTTTCTCTCCAAATTATTTGTTAACAGGTAAGGATGACTCAATTATCCCAACGGAATTAAATAAAAATACGCTGGAAAACTTAAATTTTAATAGATCTGTAGCAATACAAAATTCTAACAGATCGCATAATATAAACAAAAAGTATTGTGACAAACACACTAAAGACATTGAATATAAAGAAAATGATTTAGTTTATATTCAAACTGGTAGCAAACTGAATAGAAATAAATTAGATCCTGTTCGAATAGGTCCTTTCAAGATTAAGAAAAAGATATCCAACTCCATTTACGAGATTGACTTTGGCAGAAAAAAGAGAGACTTGAAAATTTTTCATAAAAGCAAGATGATTCCTTATTCTTCTTATCCATACGAATTCTCTCGGGGAGGGGGATGTAAGTTTGTTGCCATCTAACATACAAACTTAGCCACCATTATGACTACATTTGCCACATCTCGTACTTTGATAAAAACTACTTGCTTTATTAATAACTAGTGTAAATGATTTTACTTTTCAATTATTAATATTTTGTTGTGATATATAATTTTTTATTCGTTTTCAATTGTTCAAGAAGTTGGGTTACAGAACCCTAAGCCGACATAATTGTTGATTTAGGTAATTAAAAATTATTGTTAAATTATTTTATTAATCTATAATTAAATTATAATAGTTCTGTTCTACATCAACTTGTGTCGTTATTGACCGATTGGATTAATTAAAACCATATAAGTTTCAAGCTATAAAAACTGAAACTTACATATATGTATATTTCATCGATCAAGACAAAAGGAATGGACTGTATAGTATTAGCACAATTAAACGTTCTCAATGGTGGTTGCTGGCAAACTGAAAATATCGAGAGCTAAGCAAATGCCCTCGATGCTACAAAAGAATTTAGGCAATCACCTCTTATGTATAAAAAATTTACATTGCATTGAAAGCATAGGTCTATGTAAACTCGGTGCGGGTGCATAACTTCATAGGTCATAACTTCACATGGGTCATAATTTCACCTATAGTATGTTATAATTTCACTTTTTTCGGGTGAAGTTATGTCCCACCTTAGGTGAGCAACAATTTCACCTGAAATTTGTGTGAAATTATTTCCCACCTACATTGTAAAAAATCTTTAGAAATCCAATCAGTCAAAAGCCAACAAAAATTATAAATTGTAATCACGAAACTCAAACAAATTTCTGTCCACAAATTGGAACAAATGAACATATAGCTCTTCAGTTTTATGGCTTGCCAAGACGTACAAAAATGGATAAACCTATGATAGAAATATTGATATTTGAAGCTCTTTTTTCGTAGTATACACAGTTTGAATTTGAAAATGTGTTCAAATATAGTGTAGCTTTCATAAATCAATTATTGAAATTACGAACTTCGACATCATATATTTTCAAAAACAGATCTCTCGTTTTAGTAAATTATATTATATAGAAATAGTGTGAATAAACAAGCGAAAAAAAAATTGCGCAATTTTTTTTCGGTCGCTTTACTACTTAGCGCCAACAACGCTTGTTTATTCACACTATTTCTATATAATATAATTTACTAAAACGAGAGATCTGTTTTTGAAAATATATGATGTCGAAGTTCGTAATTTCAATAATTGATTTATGAAAGCTACACTATATTTGAACACATTTTCAAATTCAAACTGTGTATACTACGAAAAAAGAGCTTCAAATATCAATATTTCTATCATAGGTTTATCCATTTTTGTACGTCTTGGCAAGCCATTAAACTGAAGAGCTATATGTTCATTTGTTCCAATTTGTGGACAGAAATTTGTTTGAGTTTCGTCCATTTTCATTTATGACGGACTTTGAAGCTGCAATGAGAAATGGTCTTAAAAAAGTGAAATTATGTCCCACCTTGTGTGGGAAATAACTTCACACAGAAGTGAAATTCTGGCCCACAAAAAAGTGAAGCTAATTCCCACCTAAGGTGGGACATAACTTCACCCGAAAAAAGTGAAATTATAGCCCACTAGAGGTGAAATTATGACCCATGTGAAGTTATGACCTGTGAAGTTATGCACCCGCACCGTAAACTCTATGCACTAAGTGTTGCTTGAGAATAACAAGTGGATTAAGATAACGATTTACACAGATAAGCTTGAACAACCAACCATGGATTAAGATGCTAGAAAAATTAATAGGGTATTATACGATATGTTTGGCAAGTGAAATTAATTAACGTTAGGTATTGTAAACACCTAATGTATAAACAACGAAAGAGTAATCAATTTGGGTGCCGGTAAATGAAGGGGCCCCTACTCATAAAGATAGTATTGTAATATCATTGTATTTGTATTGAAATTATTATATACACTGGTCTGCTTTTACTTCATCGACAGCAACCAGCAGTCAGTCTATTTTTAAAACCGAAAGAGAACTGACGTGTGAATAAAGTAGTGTGAATAAAGTAGTAAAGTATAAAAAGTATACATTATTTGTTTTATTGAAAAGAAGTTGGAATATATTATAAATAAGAAAAAACGAGTTTATCGGTCCTTACAAATCAGAACTGGGATTTGAATCAACCCTATTTCAAGAAAAACGAGTGTAACCCGAAAAAAAAAGAAAAAACAAACGATCGCATCGCAGTTGTGAAAAGAAAAAGAGAGAATTAAATAAATTTGCAAACGAGTGTCAATGCGTATAAGACGCACATACAAAATAAAGGAAATTAACCGACGCGACGCGCGAGTAAGAAAAGGAAAAATAACAATGGAGAACGAAATGTGTAAAATGTATACTGCGTCGCAATTAAAAAAGTGGCTTCAACGGTTAGGCCAACGCACCACAGGCAGCAAAAGTGAGTTGGTATTGCGCCTGCTGTCTGTGCCAGAAAACGAACGGGGTGAAGTTCCATGTGTCGAGAAAAAACACACACATACAGACACCAGAGATGTAGCAGACGACGACGACGATAATGAAGAACTATCTTCTGATGACGATACGATTGTAGGAGATAATGTGCAATCAAACGAGAGGGGAAATAAAGAGAGAAATGCTAAAACGAGTGAGGCGAATTTGGATGATGGCGAAAACAAAGAACAAATGAAAGACATAGAACGAGAGTTGGTATACACGAAGAGACAAATGAAATTACTACGAAGAGAGATCGAGTTACAGATGAGAGAAAACTCACTGTTAAAAAAAGAAAACGAAATGCTAAAGAGAGAAAATGAAATGATGAAGAAAAATTCACCAGAAGAAAGTCAACAGAGCAAATATTTTAACAGCGGTGTTAAAGAGCTGTTACCAGATTTTGACGGTGATTGTTTTTCCCATTGGGTAACTCAATTAAAAAATTTAATAGCAGCATATAATTTGGATGACAAAAGCACAAGGATTCTAGTGTCCTGTCGGTTGAAGGGAAATGCCTTGAAATGGTTTCATTCGAGGACTGATTTAGTGCAGATGACGACTGAAGAGATTATAAATGAGATGTCCAAAATGTTCAAGACAAAAGAGAGCCGATTGAATATGAAGAGAGAGTACGAAGGAAGAAAGTGGCAGCCATCCGAGTCGTTCCAACAATACCTCTACGATAAGACTATTTACGCCAACAAGCTATCTGTAGAGGAGGATGAGCTACTCGACGATCTCATCGAGGGTATTCCTGATAGACACATGAAGATGCAGGCACGGATGCAGTGCTTCGACACAATAAGCGAACTGGCAGAGGCATTTAGGAACATCCAATTACCTAATATGAAGGCGGTGCCGAGTAAAATTGCAGTGGAAACATCAAGTCGAGCAGTGGTCGCGGCTAAGCCAGAAGTTAAGCCAGTAAGATGCTTCAACTGCAACTCGTTGGGACACATAGCGACGGAGTGCCGCAAGCCAAAACGCCAACTAGGAGCTTGTCATATCTGTGCAGAGATGGGTCATCTTGCTGCGGCATGCCCAAAAAGAAAAGCCGTCGTGGTACACCATTTTGACCGATGTGAAGAAGACGATGATGACGATTATGTAAGAAAAATTATTTTTAATTTTAAGATTAATTATTTACAACATAAGATTTTAGTAGGCACCCTTCTAGATACCGGCAGCCCCATAAGCATTATAAAGAAAGAATTCGTGCCAGAAATATTTATTCATCAATATTGTCAAAATATCAAAATATTTGATCAAGATTATGGGTATAAATAAAAGCATATTGAAGATAATTGGTTTAGTTGATGTAGTAATTATTTATGAAGAAAAGGAAATAAATTTGAACGTTTTTGTAGTTGACAATGAAACTATGCAAGTTGCAGCTATACTAGGAAGAGATTTTTTGAAATATGCACATCTTAGTTTGTTTAAAGAAAAGAATTTAGAGGATGAATGGAATTTGAATAAAGAAAAAAAAAATCAAAAGATAAGTGCAGATGAGAGTAGATATGAAAACGAGTGTACAAACTTAATGAATATAGAAATTGAAGAAAAAACGAATGAAATAGATTTGTGGAGTAACGAAAATTTATCTATTAAAGAGAAAAATGATTTTAGTGAAATGTTAAAAAATTTTATGTGCTGCAAACGTCCCGAGTGTCCCGAAATTGATTATGAAATGAAACTTAGATTAGTTAATGAAAAGCCCTTCCATTGCCCTCCAAGAAGGTTATCCTATTTGGAGAAAACACAGCTTCAAAGTATTTTGGATGAGCTAATGCAGACAGGTGTAATTCAAAATAGTAAGTCAGAGTATGCATCACCTATAGTTTTAGTAAAAAAGAAAACTGGTGACATACGATTGTGCATAGATTTTCGAAATCTTAACAAAATGACTTTAAAAGATAATTACCCATTACCTTTAATAGATGATCTTTTAGATAGGTTGGTAAATAAACAAATATTTTCACTCTTAGATTTAAAAAGTGCGTTTTATCACGTGAAGATAGAAAAAGAACCGGTGAAATATACCTCTTTCGTGACCCCGTTGGGGCAATATGAATTTTTGAAAATGCCATTTGGGCTTAGAAATGCCCCTTCAACATTTCAGAGGTTCATCAACGAGGTGTTTGAAGACCTTATCCGGGAAGGGAAGATTACTATTTACTTAGATGATATTATGATAGCCACAGAAACCGTTGATGAGCATTTAGAAATACTGAAGGAAGTTTTTAAGAAATTAGTGCGGAATAAATTAGAACTAAGGCAAGACAAGTGTAGATTTTTAAAACCCGAAATTCAATATTTAGGATATATAATCTCTAAAGAGGGTATAAGACCAGATAAGAAAGGAATAGAGTCCGTAAAGAATTTCCCATTGCCAAAGAGCGTAAAAGAGGTACATAGCTTTTTAGGACTATGTTCGTATTTCAGGAGATTTGTCAAGGGGTTCTCGTTATTGGCTGAACCTCTATATAAATTGATTAGGAAGAACGTAGAATTCAAATTTGATACAAATGAAATTAAAGCGTTTGAAACTTTGCAAGCCAAACTGGTTGAGTCTCCAATATTGGCTATCTACAACCCAAGAGACGAAACGGAGCTGCATTGTGATGCGAGTTCATTAGGATTTGGAGCCATACTCTTACAAAAGAAGAAAGACGGGCTGTTCCATCCGATCTTTTACTTTTCTAAAAGAACGACTGACTGTGAGTCCAGGTATCATAGTTTTGAGCTAGAAACTCTAGCTATCATCTACGCACTGAAACGATTTAGGATTTATCTACACGGTTTGAAATTTAAGATTGTTACTGATTGCAATTCGCTAACGCTTACTCTGAACAAGAAGGAAATAAATCCAAGAATTGCGAGATGGGCACTCGAGTTGCAAAACTACGATTACATTCTGGAGCATAGGAATGGTAGCAAAATGCAACATGTGGACGCGCTTAGTCGGGTTTGCAATATATTAGTACTTGAAGATAACACTTTTGAGCAAACTTTGTCGATTTGCCAAAATAAAGATGAGTGTATACAAAAGATTAAAGAGAGATTACAACGAGAGGAAGACAATAGGTATGAGTTACGAAATGGATTGATATACAGAAAGATCGGACAAAACATTTTATTTTTTGTCCCTAATAGCATGGAAAGAAATATATTATATAAGTACCATGATGAAATGGGGCATGTAGGTTTCGAGAAAGTGTTAGAAAATATAACGAGGTCGTATTGGTTCCCAAAAATGAGAGAGAAGATTCATGAACATATTAATAATTGCTTGAAGTGCATAGTGTTTTCGGCGAAAACCGGTAAGCATGAAGGGTTTCTTCATAACATACCCAAGGGCGATGTACCGTTCGATACAGTCCATATCGACCATTTTGGTCCTGTGACCCTCAAGGCGTCAAAGAAAAAGTATGTCTTTTTGGTTGTGGATGCATTTTCGAAGTTTACGAAGTTGTATGCGGTACGTTCTACTGGTACGAATGAAGTACTGACCTGTTTGAAATCTTATTTCTCATGATATAGTAGGCCTAAGGTAATAGTATCGGATCGAGGGAGTGCATTCACCTCGAGTAGCTTCGAAGAGTTTATAGAAGGAAACAACATTAAGCACGTTAAGATCGCTACAGCCTCACCTCAAGCTAATGGACAAGTGGAACGCGTAAATAGAAGTTTGGCCCCTATGCTTGCTAAGACAACTAAGGGTGGTACAGAGTCTACATTAGACAAGATCTTACCGAAAATTGAATTCGTTATGAATAATACGTTGCACCAGAGTACAGGTATGTGTGCAAGTGAAGTGAGAGATAATAGATCAAATGAGAGAAGAGTTAGAGGAAATTAATGAAGATACCAAAGAGAGAGATTTAGTAGGAATTAGGAGAAGGGCGTCTGAACGAATAATGAAGAAGCAAGATTATAATAAGCAAATTAAAGATAAGAACAGAGTTAGTAAAACATATGAAGTTGGTGATTATGTCATGGTTAAAAACTTTGTGAGCCAACCAGGAGTCTGTAAGAAGATCATTCCAAAGTTTAAGGGGCCGTATGAAGTACAAAAAATACTGCCAAATGATAGGTACTTAATAAAAGATGTAGAAGGATTCCAATTGACTCAGATACCTTATTCAGGGATATGGGAGGTGGGTAATTTGAAACCGTACATGAATTCAGTAGACAGGTCAATCGGGACGATTGTAAATCAGGACGGCCGAATTGTAAACACCTAATGTATAAACAACGAAAGAGTAATCAATTTGGGTGCCGGTAAGTGAAGGGGCCCCTACTCATAAAGATAGTATTGTAATATCATTGTATTTGTATTGAAATTATTATATACACTGGTCTGCTTTTGCTTCATCGACAGCAACCAGCAGTCAGTCTATTTTTAAAACCGAAAGAGAACAGACGTGTGAATAAAGTAGTGTGAATAAAGTAGTAAAGTATAAAAAGTATACATTATTTGTTTTATTGAAAAGAAGTTGGAATATATTATAAATAAGAAAAAACGAGTTTATCGGTCCTTACAGTATTGACAAAATAATTATCATTTATAAATTAGATCAAAATGTGCAAAAAAAAAACAAGAAAAAATACATTTCTAAACAGAAGGGATTAAACCAAATCCTAATAAAATAAAAGAAATCGACAATTTACAAATACCAAAAACAGAAAAACAACTCAAGGGCTTCTTAGGAATGACAAGGTATTATAGGAAATTCATTAGGGATTACGCTAAGATCGCATATCCAATGATAAAATACTTTAAAAATGGTGAAATAATCAATACCAAAGATCACCAATATATTTCAGCGTTTGAGAATCTTAAAGAATTAATTATCTCACACCCAGTTTTAAAATACCCTGAACATGACAAAGCATTCGTAGTCACAACAGACGCAAGCAATTACGCAATTGGCGCTGTTCTCTCCCAAAGTGGACACCCGATATGCTTTGTATCAAGAACGCTTAATAAACACGAGCAAAAATATAGCGTAACGGATAAGGAATTTCTTGCAATAGTATATTCGGTTAATTATTTTAGACCATACTTGTATGGAAACCATTTCAAAATTATAACAGATCATATTCCCATCAAAAACAAAATTATAACAGATCATATCTCAACAGCAAATATAAAGGTAAAGAATTTTCACAGCGAAACCAAAGATGGCTCTTGAAACTTCAAGAGTATAACTTTGAAATAGAGTATTTGAAAGGTAGGGAAAATAAAGTTGCAGACTTTCTCAGCAGATTAGAAAACACAGCTAAAATCAACGAAGATAATAACTCAGAATCGAACATGGAACTTACAAACACAGTTCATTCAGTCGAAGAACAACAACTGGATCACATAGGGATAAAAGAAGAGATAGTTAACAAATATAAAACGCAACTAATTTTAACATACGGTACAATAACTAAGGAAATAGAAATATTACACGAACGAAGAATCATACATCTCAATCCTCTTGAAGGAGTAGATAAAATAAAGGATGTTCTTATTAGATTTGTTAAGAAAGGTACAACAGGAATATATTCAGATGTAGAAGACCATGATTATAATAAAGTTCAACAAGTCATAATTCAATTATTTTCTATGAACGATAAAATAAAATTTATAAAATGCACCAATAGGGCAACCGAAATCAAAACCGAGGAGGAAATCCATAAACAAATTTCCTCATACATACAAAAGAATCTATGCACAGCGGAATAAATGAAACATATTATAACTTAAAAAATAAAATTTTTTTTCCCAAACTTCAAGAACAAATACAATTAACAATTGCAAATAGTGCCAAGAAATTAAATACGATAGGAACCCCATTAAACCAGAGTATAACTTAACTGAAACCCCAAAACATAAAAATGAAATAATACATTTAGATATATTTCATATTGAGAAATAGGCATTCCTAACTATAATTGATAAACTTACAAAATTTGCAGTAGGGTATGTAATAACTGAAATAAATTGGAGAAGTAAAAAAGCAATTATTATAGAACATTTCTCGAAATTCGGTAAACCAAAAAAATAATATCGGATAACGAATTTAAATCAGAACATAGTTTAGATTTTCTTAACAGAAGTGAGGTTGAAATACATTTCACAAAACCCAATAGTCACACAGGAAACTCAGATGTTGAAAGATTGCATTCAACAATTATAGAAAAAATAACAGGCATTGAAGAAAAAGATTTATCAATAGAAATGAAACTACAATTAGTTCTAGATAATTATAATAACAGATATCATTCCACGATAAAAACCACACCTAAGATAGCTAAAGAAGAAACCGATGAATTAATACTTAGTGAAAGAATCGAACAAATGAAACTTAACAAAATTAACAAACTTAATGAAAAGCGCGAAACTTACTCAGAAAAAAGAGAAATAGGACCTATAAGAAATTACAAAAATGTTCGACACAAAGAACAACCCAGATATAAAATTAAAAATCTTGATAACGTACACATTAGCAATATAAAAAGACCTTTTAAATTTTCAGGTAATAATCTTCCTAATACTATTAGTAACATAAACAACACACAGTACACTTCACACAACACAGATCAATGAACAAACAGGATTCTTAAAAATAAAATTTAAGGATGTTGAAATAACTAACCAAACAAACACTATTTTACACATAATTAACCCACAAGAACTAATGAAAACAGTTTCATTCATACAAACAAATATAAAACATTTAAACAGTGAAAACAAAGAAATAATTACTAAAGAAGTAGGAAAACTAATAGCGAAAATTAGATCAATCATGCCTAGAGAACAGACAAGATCAAAGAGAGGATTGATTAACTTAATAGGAAACACAGAAAAATGGCTCTTTGGAACCATGGACAATGAAGACAGAGAAGAAATTTGGAACTACTTAAGCACAGCAGTAGAAAATAGTCACAATGCTATAGAAACAATTAACCAACAGATCAAAATTAAGGCTAAATGTCCCTTGCATTTTTCGTTAAAATTTGAAAGGTGCGTTGACTTATTGCTTCATAACTTTCGCAATTTTCTTTATAATTTTATGAAACAAAATGCATTGTAAAGATGATAAACACACAAACATTTGTGTATCATTCAAATGCTGAAAGTTATTTCCTAACGGTTTTTATAGGGACCGGAAGCCGTTTTTTTTATTGAAAATTTCGATTTGTTCACTATTTTGGTCGGGGCATCCGTATTTATGAACTTTTTATTTTTTTCCTTTTCTTTTTATAACTAGAAAAAATATATGCAACTAACCTCCGAGCGTTTTTTTTCAAATTTTGTCTCCTTATATGAAAAAAACCTTCGTCAATTTGTTGTAATTTTTCGGTTTTCAGCATACTCTTATAGTAATAACTTTGGCGTTTATTAATATTTTTTCATGAAATAAAAAGCAAATAGTAGATAGATATCAGGCTCATCATATAAAATCATTGGTAATAGTTTTAAGTGTTTTGAAACAGGTGTTATGATGAGAAGTTGGTGAAACTGCCTTTTTTTAGCTTATAAAGCATGGGGCAAGGCGTGGGTGTTTTCAAGTACATATATATATACATTTTTTTGAAGGTAATAAAGCTCCTCAACTAACCTCCGAGCGCAAAATCAATATTTTTTTCTCCACACCGCTAAAATTCAACTTCAATAAAGTCATATTTGCAAACGATTTTTGAAAAACGAGAAGCCAAAAGAACCTCAATTTTTTGTTGGTATTTTTCTTTGATATAATCTTAATTAGTTTCAATAAAGAAATTTACTATTGTGGTCACAGAATTTGGAATATTAATTCTAGAAAAACTGTCTACTTTGGGTTTTTTACTAGAAAAACTTGCTTAAAAACATATACATATGCATTTCAGTTCGAAGCAAATCCGCCACCAATTTTAGCGCCGATTTCTCTTTTTTTGGTCTGGGGCCGAATTACGGCACACGCTATCGAATAAGTCGTATCGGAATTATGGGAATTTGGTATTACCGCTCACGATATCGAGTCATCTAGTACCACAATTCGGGATTCTCTCATCAGTAATCGATCGGAATTTCATTCGATGCATAAAGTGCTCTCTAATTCATACATGAAAGACTATCGAAACTATCTATTATCAATATTTCATTTAATAACACCATCCGGGTGTATTTTATGTTTAAATTTTCCGAAATTCTGCTAAATATTGTCTTTTTTTTTACAAAGGCAAGAATTTTACCTACCAAAAAATAATGAAATAAGTATAAAGAGACACCAGCGACATCTATGAATTAATAGAAACTCGAAATTTACTAGTGAATATTCGATGATACTAGTACAATTTTCAAAAGCAATACGATACGAGAGGTCACGTATGCTGTAATTCCAAAATGGTTACTCACTCACTCGATCTCTAATGCCACTCACTCACTCGATATCGTGAGCTGTAATTCGGCCCCTGTTCTCTGTGATTTGGAAAAGGAGTATCGCTCAAATGATCTTATGCGTTATGCATTCCCTCATACATATCATCTATATTCTATACCTATGACCTTATTTTGTGATCTTTTGTGCTATTCATTTCTCATTACAAACTGTTTGCCTGTGTTTTTTTTTGCTGGTAGCAGTAGCTTGCATTGTAAAAAAAAAGTTTGAAATGTCGAAGGATTGAAAGAAACAGACATAGGCAAATGCACAAAGGGAAAGGGGTGAGAAAATAGCACCACTGCACAAATAGAATGGAATTCCTTGGTCAAGTGTTCGCAACTTGATGGGAGTGTGTTTCATTTTTTTCTTCAGCTAAAAATTTTGTATTTGACTAGGTAGTTATTTTGTGTTTGAGAACTTCTATAATTTGTTGATGACATAATACGGTTGGCATGAAAATGTATGTAGGTATAGGTGAGTAACTTATATAGGCATATAGAATTCAACTTATTTGGAATAAGATATGCGTTTGGGTAAGGTGTATGCGAAATAATTTTGTTTAACTTTGTTTCAAAGTTGTTGGTTGTACTATTCTTTCGTTATTGGTTTGTACCTATTTGTATATTTTATTTATTTTATTTTTGTTTCATATTGTGCATGTGGGAAGGCAAGCTGAGGGTGGATAAGTGTGGGTAGGTACTTATATCTATGAAAATACAAATCCGGAGGTTTATGGGCATTTAATTGCAATTCAGAGTCTTGTTTATTTCTGATAAAGAATCTTTATTTCTGTTAAAGAAGGAACTTTTTTGTATTTGAGAATTCTTTCAATTGAATTTAAAATAAACTAGCTGTGCCCGCGACTTCGTCTGCGTGGAATAGTGACTTTCGGCAGCTTTTTAGCTTTTAGGCTACTTATTTTGCAAATAAAACACGTGAACTTTAGTAAACTATTGCTTTATTATTTTATTTCAATACATTTTTGCACACGACCTTCTTACATTTTCCATTTTTTGTCAAATAAAAAGGTTTTGTGAGTTTGATACACTCTTTTAAACTAAAATGACAAATCAGTGGGAATTAAAGAAATACGGGGAATCAATAGTTTTCTCCTTTCGCTGTTTCAGTCATTATTAAATCTTTTATAATGCCGCATCCCAGATGTGTAATTTGTAGCTGTGTACAATTCTAGATTACTCATTATTGGCACTGGAACACAAACTTGCAGCCACTTCTGATAATTCTAATAAATTTAAGAAACTCTATAGGGTATGGTGTGGCTTGCTCAGTGTCCATAATATTGTCTTCTGATAGATATTCGACAACATCCCCCCCCCCCCAATACTTCAAACATAACTTATTAGTTTATATGCTTAACTATCTCATTAGTTGGCGCCGAAATCGACTTTTCACTCAGTCTTTACCGATTGCCAATATTTATTTGAAGATCAAGATAGACATTTCTTCTCAGGTCAACTGTGTTATCGACAATTTGACGGAAATCACGGTGACAGAACTTTTGAAATCGGTCCAGTAGCTTCAATGTTCCCGTTTACGTTGCCGTTTCCGTAGGAATACAGCCCATGTCCTTCTTCAGGCTCAAAACTATCTCTGCACCAAAATTCATACAAATAGGTTTAATACTTTGGGCGGTACGGTAGATGGTTATAAAGAAAAACAGACCAACGGAGTTGATTTCGGATCTATAATGTAAGTTAGTACTTCCGTTCCCATGGGAATATGGGGATAAATTAAAGTTTATGTTACTTTGAGATAGTGTAGCATACTAACGGGGAAATAATTCTTGAAATCAGTTCAGTATTTTCTAGGTTCCCGTTTACGTTTGCGTTCTTGTGGGAATACAGGGATAACAAAAATAGACAGACAGGTTTCATTTCAGACTTATGATATTAGTAAAGACTCCCATTCCGGGAATATGGTAATCGTTCCCGTAGGAATATGGGGATGAGTTAATGTTTATGTTACTCGGGGATAGTGTAGCATTCTAACGGTGGAGAATTTTCGAAATCGGTGCTGTAGCTTCTAAGTTCCCGTATACGTTCCCGTTCCCGTGGGAATTCAGGGATAAAATATATAGCCTATGTCCTTCCTCAGGTTCTATACTATCTCTATACAAAATTTCATATCAATCAGTTAAGTAGTTTGGGCGGGAGACGGTAACATAGAATGTCGGACAGACAGAGTTACTTTCACATTTATAACATTAGTTAGGATAAAGTATAGTAAGTATCAGTGCCGATCTGCTATCGAACGCGCAAACACGCATCGCACTAAGTGTCCACTAAATTAAAACTTTTCTCCTTTTTCCTCCACCCAAAAAATAAGAAAAAAACCAAAAAAAAAAAAAAACAACAATAATCAATCAATAAATAATACTAAATTCCGTTCCGTGCCGCCGCAAGAAAAAACAATAGTTCTCGTTTCCAAAAACAGTGCTCTAGTAAAATAGCTAGCTGCATTCCTCCCTTGAAACAATTTAGCCGCAACACCCGCCTCGCTAGGAATGCTCATCAGTTCTGCCTTGAGCCCAACTTCGGGCGTACAGTCAAATATAGAGATTCTTATTTTAGTCGCACCACCCGAATGTGGAATGCTTTACCTGGCTCTGTATTTCCCCTGCATTACGATTTACAAAGATTAAAAAGCAACGTGAATAGGTGTCTCCCTTCAAATCCTCTCCTATTTTCCTAAATGCTCGCACTGTGTTTTTATAACTTTATAAGGGTAGTCATAACCCCTTGATGTGCACGCCAATTATAGAAAAAAAAAGTATAAAGATTAAGATTTTTGAAACTTCTAGCCTTAAAAATGGCGGTATTTCCAAAAAAAACATTCATCCCCTATTTCAACACCTTGTAGACCCGTAAAAATACTTTTGAGACCGTAGTTTTTGAATTCCCATTTCCGTTCCCGTGGGAATATAAGGATAGATATATAGCCTTTATCCTTCCGCATGTTCTAGACCATCTATGAAGCTAATTAATAAAATCTGTTTAGCAGTTTGAACGGGAGACATACGAAAAACATACCGACATAGCTACATTCGCATTTTCAATATTAGTAAAGACTCCCGTTCCCGTGGGAATATGGTGACCGTTTTCTTGGGAATATGTGTATGAGTTGAAGTTAATGGTACTCCGGGATTATGGAGCATTCCAACGGTGGAAGAATTTTTGAAATCGGTGCCGTAGTGTCAAAGTTCCCTTATACGTTCCCGTTTCAGTGAAAATATAGGAAAAAAATATATTGCCTATGTCCTTCCTCAGGTTCTGAACAATCTTTGTACAAAATTTAATTTAATTTGGGCAGGAGATGGTAACATAGAAGGGGAATAGACAGAGCTACTTTTGCATTTATAATAATAGTGAGGACCGGTTCCCGAGGGAATATTCGAATGAAATAAAGCCTATGTCCGTCCTTAAGTTCAGAACAGTCTTTGTACAAAATTTCATTTAAATCGGTTCATTAGTTTGGGCGGGAGATGGTAACATAGAACGACGGACAGACAGAGCTACTTTCACACTTACTATACAGGGTGATTCGCATAAGGTGTGACAAAAAGATAGGGTGTGTAGGTTGGACCTAGACAAGCAAAAAATCGTATGGGAGGGGGGGTCCATTTTCCCCCGTTTAGGCGGGAGGGGCCATTTAAGAAAAATATCACTAAAAATGGAAAAAATATTATTTAAAGATAACGGTAATACCTACAGAGTCGTGCTATAGCATTTTGAAAAGCCAAAAACCTATACATTAAATAAAATCTCAAAATAAGTTGTTCATTTGAATAGTTTTTGAAATATTAATTTTCAAAGTCAAAATTTTGAAAAAAAAACATAATTTTTTTTCTTCAAACCATTTTTTTTTTAAATTTTACGTAATTAAGTAGTATTTTTCTGGCTTATTTTCAATGCTCTTACTTATTTTTGATCAAACACAAAAATCGGATGCCAAAATAACCTGTAGTTTTTGAGAAAACCAAAAATTACAAAAACGACTTTAAAAAAAAATTTTTTTTTTGAAGTTTTTTTTTTCGTTATTGGATTCTTAAGTGAATTTAAGAAATAAAGGATGAATTTTCTCTTTACTTTTTTTCACTTTAGAATCACTTAAGAATCCAATAACGAAAAAAAAACTATAAAAAAAACAATTTTTTAAAAAGTCGTTTTTGTAATTTTTGGTTTTCTCAAAAACTACAGGTTATTTTGGCATCCGGTTTTTTGTGTTTGATCAAAAATAAGTAAGAGCATTGAAAATAAGCCAGAAAAATACTACTTAATAACGTAAAATTTTGAAAAAAAATGGTTTGAAGAAAAAAAATTATGCTTTTTTTTCAAAATTTTGACTTTGAAAATTAATATTTCAAAAACTTATCAAATGAACAACTTATTTTGAGATTTTATTTAATGTATAGGTTTTTGGCTTTTCAAAATGATATAGCACGACTCTGTAGGTATTACCGTTATTTTTAAATAATATTTTTTCCATTTTTAGTGATTTTTTTCTTAAATGGCCCCTCCCGCCTAAACGGGGGAAAATGGACCCCCCCCTCCCATACGATTTTTTGCTTGTCTAGGTCCAACCTACACACCCTATCTTTTTGTCACACCTTATGCGAATCACCCTGTATAAGAAAGGAATCCCGTTCCCGTAGGAATATGTGGATGAATTAAAGTTTATGTTACTCTGGGATAGTGTAGCATTCTATCGGTGGAAAAATTTTTGAAATCGGTGTTGTAGTTTCTAAATTCCCGTATACGTTCCTGTTCCCGTGGATTAAATATATAGCCAATGTCCTTCCTCAAGTGTTAGACTATCTCTGTATCAAATTTTATTTAAATTGGTTCAGTAGTTTGGGCGGGAGATGGTAACATAGAAAGCCGGACAGACAGTGTGACTTTCACATTTATAATATTTGTACGGATTCTACATTGAGAGTTATAGTGCAATTTTCTGTAAATTATGTTGTGCTGATCGTTAGATACATGTTGAAATTTGGTTTATTCGTGCTGGTGACAAAATTTTAGCCCATTCATTCAACATAACAAAACTTGTAAAAATGTCTCAAAAATCTGTTGTGTTACATAAATCAAAAAAAAAATCGAAAATCGTTTTACAAGAAAAAGCTATGGAAGGTAACTACATATTCATAACGTAGATTATTCCTAGAGAGATGGAATTCCTTTTTTTTTTTTTTTTTAAACAAGAAGGTACCTATATGGAGGTGGTGTTGATACGGTCAAGTACATGGAGTTTTAAGTTCTGTAGTGATGAGAAAGACTTATTTATTATTATCTGTGCATATATATATTTTTTAAGAGGACCATCCCACGTGATTTGTTTTGTTTTTTTCATAAATTGCTGTCTTAAAATGTTTAGAGTACGATAGCAAAGTGATTTTTAAAAATTCGAAGTCGTTTTAAAAATACAGCTGTTAAAAAAAGTCTTATACTTTCACAGTAATAAGCGGACCTAAAACTTTTTTTCTCAGAACTGTGTTTTTCAGACTTTCCTCTCTACTATCTCAAAAACTTGTTTACCGAATGACTTGAAATTTGAAGGGTACACTCAACAAATGTACTATGTGCGCATAGAACTACTACCAACCAAATATTCCCAAATTTACGACTTTTTTTAGCAAAAGCCAAAAAAACCAACGCAAATTCGTAACTATTTTTTCAAAATATTTATCAAAAGTCCAATTTTGTATACATATATTCATTTCATAATAGTTCATGCCATGCATTTAGGATTGCAGATGAAAACGACGATAATTTTTTTTTTGTTTTCGACAAGCCAGTTGGAGTCGTGGAGGAATTGCGAGTTCATTTTTTGAAGCGGGGTGTTCAGAGAACTATAACTCATATTCTACTTTATAATTTTAGCTTAAAATTTATATTTATCAGTCGATATATAATATATGTTAGTAAATTATAGTCAATTTAAAGATCTGTCTATTTACTGGTCATTGAAAAAAAAATGCTAAGAACTCCCACAAAAAACAGGCCGTTTCATAAGATGACTTCTTTAAATCTCAATTTGCTTGGTTATGGCCCACAATATTACTGATTTTGTTCAAATTTCAAGTGAAAAAAAAAAAAATAATAAACGGAAAATTTTTTAAATCAAATTTAACTTGAAAAATTTTGAATTTTCTTAGGGAATTCGTTGTCCTTCGATTGCAGTTTTCAAAAAACATCCATTCCTTTATTTTCTTAAAATAGGTATATCTTCTTGCAAAGGAAATTAAAATGGATACAAGTGATTGGTAAAAAAAAAATAAATAAAAATAAAATAATAAAAATAAATAAATGAAATAAAAATTAGTATTATCTAAGTTCCTACCTCCCAAGTTATCCCCTTTTTCATTAATTTTGCTGATCAAACTAAGCCAAGAAACTGATCTACATTTAAATCACACAAATGTCATGTTTTCCACATCCGCAAAAACACAAGATAAGAAATATCGACCCTGCAACATCTTCATTATTTGTAATTATGAAGCAAGCAAACTGACAAAAAAAGTAACCGGTTTTCTTACTTTCCTGACTTGACACAATATTTTTATTCTCAACCCATCCAAAAACAAGAAATCGTAAAAAAATTTCATTCGGACATATTGTGTACATACATATATCTTCGTCAGTGTGCCTTATGAATGATATCTGTTTTTTTTTTATATGCCTACTTGCACAGCGTATGCTCGTATAATTCTCACCCCTTTGTTCTGCTTATGCAAGTGCGTAATTCTTTTCTAGTTTCTGGCTGTTGCCGAGACCAAAGAGAGAGAGAAAATAGGGAGAATTTGAAATCACACGCGACGATGGCAAGAGGGATCAGTTTTAAGGGAATAAAATGGTTTACTAATACAAGCAAACACTTTTACATGAGTTCTGAGTTCGCTAAAAAAGTCCACCTAGCCTTAATACACATTTCAATGAATCAATAGCAGCACTAAATACAATAATTTTAAACAATAGAAGAACTATACTCAATACATATAATAAAGTAGAAAACTCAATTTCAAAAATCTTACAACAACAATTATTCTTAGACCAAATAACTTAACTAAGATTTATAGAAAATAAAATTAATCAAATTCAAGATAACGTTGTATCAGCAAAATATAATATAATACACCCTAGTATATTAACATTAGAAGAACTCAATGAATATGAAATCGATTTGCACAGGTTTAAATTGATTAAAATGGGTATACTAGAATACAAAAATAAATTTCTTATTATTGCCATTAAGATCCTAGAAACTATGTAACAGTAGAACAAAAGTTAATTTTACCTTTACCCAATGATAAACATTTTGAAATTGATTACGAAAATGAATACGTTATAGAAATAAATAATAAAACATTTGTATACCAAAATGATGTAGCTTTACAACAACTAAAACCAAGCAAACATTGTATTCTAACTAAAGATTGTAAATTGAGACATAACAATAAAACCCAAATTCAAATAATAGATGATGAAACGCTAATTGTAAAAAATGCATACAACGAAGAACTAAAACATAATTGTGATGACAGGAAAATTATATTAAACAATAACCATCTCATAAATTTTGGTAATTGTCAAATATCTTTGTTAAATGAAACTTTTTATAATAATCAGAAAATTGTAAACGAAAAATATTTTTACCCAGAAAATAAACTTAATTCCTCCTTCGAAAAAACTATTACTTTTGATGACATTATTGTAAGTAATTTTGAAAACATAAAAGAAATAAAAGAGTTAAAATTGCATAAAAATATTTCATATGTAATAAATGTCAGCATGATTATAATAATTATTTGTACAACAGTAAGCACAACCTATTTTTGTAATAAAATGTATAATAAAGCATACAATGTAAAACAAGTAAATAATAGAATTCAGGAGAATTCTTTTTCAAACCGAGGAGGAGTTACATATGAAATTGCACAGTCAACAGTAGCAGGTCAATCAACGGCTGACAATTATGAAAGTGCAACATCATCAATAAAGGGTCAATCAACGGCTGACACCAAATCGATAATCGCAGCTTCAGCAATAACGGATTATAAAAGCCAACTAACGAAGCAAGCAAGACGCCCAGTAATACTTCTATAACCGATACAATTGCAGCGACGCTTTAAACGGCGGATTGTAAAGGTTCTCATTTGTAAACTATTGTGAAAGTAACATTTGTTTGGATAGAAACAAAGTATAATTGGCCGGTGGCCCATTGTTTAAAAAGAAAAGTTGTTTTTTTTATCTCTAGTGGGCACCTAAAACGTAATTCGCGCTGCTTCCAATTCGTTTGGACTAAACGGGCCATCAGAGGCTGCTTTTCGTCGACATTTTGTTGTGAAACGACAACACGTGGCGACAACTCAAATCACCTTCAACAAACTCGAACAGTCGCAGATGGTTTGAAGTGTGCGATCATCCTGACTGACCTGAGCACTTAGTACCTTAACCATACGTCGTTCCTCGTCAGTTTCGATGTTGATTGTTGACAGGTTGATGCGGAGCATCGAAAGCCCTTTGAGTGCGTAAAAATTCAGGACCAATCCACCAAGTCTGCAATGTGGTCAGTTCTGCTGGATACACACCTCTAGACGCCAGATCGGCTGGGTTATGAAGCGTTGCAACATGTCCCCAGCAATCGATCCCCACTAACCGCTGAATTTCGGACACTCTGTTGGCCACGAACGTAGTCCATTTGGCGAGAGTGGCTCGTATCCACGCGAGCGCGATGGTTGAGTCGGTCCAAGTAAACGTCTTGATGTCGGGAACAGCCAAAACGTCCTTCGTGTACTGCATCAATTGCGCTAAAACTACTGCTCTGCAAAGTTCCAAACGTCAAAACGTGATTGTACGCTGACTTGGAGCTACCTTCGTCTTCGCCAGGAGCAAGTTGACATGGATATTCTCATCACAGTCAAGCACACGAACGTATACTACGGCACCGTATGCTTTCATTGACGCATTATAAAATCCATGTAGCTCGATATCCTTGTTGGTTTTGCTTATCTGAGTCCATCGTGGTATTCGAAGCGTCTCGATCATAGGAAGTTCTCGATGAAAAGCATCCCAATCCTTTTTCAAAGTAGTTGGAACTGGATCATCCCAATCACAACTTAGTTCCCAAAGCCGCTGCATCATTAACTTTGCCGTGATGACGCATGGTGATATCCAGCCAAGTGGGTCGAACAGTTTGGCTATGGTGGACAACATTGAACTTTTTGTTGTTGCTTCTGATCACTGCTGCACACTTTGATACGAAAAGTAGTCGTCTATCGGGAACCATTTGATGCCAAGGGTTTTGACATGATTTGACATGTTGAACGGCACCTCAAAATCTAACTCTCGATCTGCTACAGGTATGTCTTCGACGAGTTCCTTCACGTTACTTGTCCATTTTCGTAAATTGAAGCCCGCGGACGCCAGAAGTTGATTCGCTTGGTCGCGTTTTGTTCGTGCTTCTTCCACAGTATCGGGACCACTGATGAGATCGTCCACATACATGTCCTCTAGGATAACCTTCGCGCCCTCCGGCAGGTTCAATTCTTCATTTTCAGCTACCCGCTTCAAAATTTCGATGGCAAGATACGGTGCACTTGCTGTGCCAAACGTTACCGTTTTAAGCCGAAACATTTTGATTGGAGATGAACGATCGTTTCTCCACAGGATCAACTGATAGTAAGTATCCGGTGTATACACTAACACCTTGTAGAGACCCCCTATACCAAACAAAAAAACCAATAAATTTAAAATAAAAAGGATATGAATAAATTATAAACCAACATGCGGAATTCCACACGAAATCAAAAATACTATAAAAGTAGCACCCTGTATATACGTGCGTAGAATCTTATTCGAAAAGCCTATCGGCTGTGTCTTTCGTTAAGTACCAAAAAAGGAAATAGACGACATTTTCTTTCTGAGCTCTTGATTATCGATAAGCTCAATCCAAAAGTCTTTTCGATTTTGCTGCTGGCCGAGAGTGGACGTTCATCGGGCTCGTGCGTGATAAGGGATAAACGTAAAAATTATACTTAGGCTTGTCAATGTTCTATTTCTTATTAGTTCGTAAGGAAAAGGTAAATTTCCAACCTCAATCAAAGTAGTTTAATTAAAGTAATAAGAAATAAATTTATCAAAGTGATCGCGGAGAAAGGACTGAGAGTAAATTCTCCTCTACGGGCGAAATCTCGGGCCCATTCCCGAGAAATCCCAAAAGTAACACTCCCGCCAGTGCAGGTAATGTAACGCTTGAGTCAAAGCACAGAAAAATAAATAAAATACTCGTAATTGAGTCAAGTAAAATAATGAGAATCCACAGTGCAGGCACGTCACGAGGCAAGGGGATTGGCAATCGAGTGAAGGCACGGGGAGTAGCGAGAATTCTCTCCATTCCAGACGATTAACTCGGTCAGGGAAGCTACCGACAAAAGTCGTCCGCTCCACTACAAGATCGACCCGAGTTTTTTTTACAAACAGCTTACCTGTGGCCCTTTCATTGATTGGAGCCCGCAGCGTCAACCACCTACATTCAGTCTTCCACTAGCAGTCGACCGACTACGTCACCGACGTACGTCTTATTAGCAGAGCAAGAACACAGAGTGTACGTGCCGTAGCGACATCACACAATCTGTTTTTTTAAAGCCACACCAACACGACGGCAGTCGAGATCACCACCTACGTGGCGATCACTTGCAGCAGCAACTCATTGACCACTTACTCCTCCAACCTGTCCGCGCCCGAAAGCCCTAAAACCTACACTTGCGCTCTACAAGTAATGCGCTCAATCATTACGTATGATCATATAGATTGTACGCAAAAAAGTATCGATTAAGATATACATATTAAACATATTGTAAGCTCTTCTGTGGTCCGCGGTAAAATTTTACGTTGCATAACGAAGGTAATATCAAAAGGAAAAAGAAAACAAAAAGATAAGTAACAAAAAAAAATTAATCTCGAATAAGACTCGTTCAATTGCTTTAAGGTTTTGTTTTTGTATTTATCTAGTGATAAGCCTACCAGTGAGAGCTGTCCTTCAACGTATGCTGTGCACACCATCGTCGGAGTATAAGCCAACTCAAGGTCGAGTGAAAGTAAATAAACATAAGCTTACAAAAAGCATTCTGGTGAGTCCAATTTTTCTTTATTTTGAACTACAATATCTTAAATCTATTGAACGAAAAATAGTTAAGGGATGAAAAATCGAGCAATCCTTTGTTTATGCTCAACAAAAACAAAAGCAAAGAAAAGTACTCAAGAGAAAGTTTTGGAGTTTGAGTTATTGAAAACGCAGTGTAGTTTATTTTAATTATTATTGTCAAAAAGGAAAAAGAGAAAGTCGTAAAAGAGAAAGTAAGGGATGAAAAATCGAGCAATCCTTTGTTTATGCTCAACAAAAACAAAAGCAAAGAAAAGTACTCAAGAGAAAGTTTTGGAGTTTGAGTTATTGAAAACGCAGTGTAGTTTATTTTAATTATTATTGTCAAAAAGGAAAAAGAGAAAGTCGTAAAAGAGAATTTAAGAGAGAAAAACGAAAGATAAAGTGAATCAAAAAAGAAAACAAAAAAAGAGTATACATTAAAGAGGAACTGCAACATAAGGTCATGCACCAACATAATTGCTAGGAAATATTAAATTAAATTTGAATTTAAAGAAAACGAGATTATACGCGGTAATGATATATAGAAATCCACAGAGAGCGTTGAATACATAAGAATGTGTTAGATATTAAGAGATGCATAATCGATACAAAATAAAACCTATGGAACTTTTAAAATGAGATCTACATTTTTTGTTTTCGTCAGTTATAAATTTTTTTGAATGATGAGTAATGATTAATTAAATTATATTGTGGTGCTGGAAGGGGGCGTAAAATGAGAGTGTATATTCGACGGATAGCGGGTGAAGCTTATTGATTCTTTCCGGCTTTAGAATAGGGGCTAGTGTCATAAAAGGATTTTGCGAGACATTAGCCAAGGATGGTCTGAGTTCATCGAATTCGACTGAGGGGGGGGGGGGGGCAACGCAAAGGAAACTGATACCATCTAATAGTTTCCAAACATTATTGATCAGAATAATTAAACAATCTTATCTAGTTTTCATTTGTGGTTTGAGTGGTTGTGTATATTCATTATAGAAATCAGGCATGTAAAAATTAACGGGTCCGGCTTAGTAGTGCAAGATCCTACGCCTCCGTCGAGCTAATGTCGCGCGATCGCAAGCATGCCTGCCGCACTTCCCTACCCGGACAACCTAGTCTACGTCCTTTTGAACCTAAAAGGGTTCCTGTTCCTTTTTTTGATTTAGTGGAAAACGTATCCGTGCATATCGTAGAATAGGGTCAACATATACCGTTACACAGGTGGCGCCCAAAGTGGGGCAACGGAACAACAATTTTAATAATAAATTCTTGTTTAAAATACAAGTTTTGAATATTCTAGATAAAATTTTTGTCATGACATACAATTGGTTGAACGTCCTAGTAATTTCTTTATTACGATGAATTCTCTAAACTCCAACTAAGTTGACCTAACTGTAGAGTTTTGTTCTTAGTTAGTTGCAACTATCTTTTGGTTTTGAGGTTTTAAACCAATATTCGATTTGAATTGTGGCGACCGGAATTATCGGTTTTTGAAACCACTATTCGTCAGCTGCGCTACATTCAGCATCGAAAGTTGAAGAAAACAATTTATTCCATCCTGAAGGAGTTCTTGAGACGACTCGAAATGTCAGTACTGGCTACTACTCTTCGCAATGCGCCTCGGTTCTGTTTCAGTGATTTTTGACTTTAAAATATCGTACCATCTACATCGTTGCTTTACTAATTTAATACACTACTATTTTCAAACTTAACAAAGGTGAGAACCATAAACATAATGCAAATTTCAATATAAAGATAATTTTCGTCTTCAAGTGAGAAATAATTTAATTTCATTTGACATTGCGCTTTAGATTTTTTTTTTTATTGAAAGTTGTGGGCTTAAACATACTTATGGTAGATATGTTTATTTATTCTGAATAAGCCGTCGAATTAATTACTCATTGCACAAACCCTAGCATTTTTATGAATAGAATAAAACCAAACAAAACAAACTTAATTGCCAATCAACATTAATCCTTTTGTGGAAAGATTACAATTACACCCTTTTTTTTATTAATATACTGTAACTATACGTAAACAAATATTAGAAATTTTAGAAAAAGACTAAAATTTTCAATACTTAAAATGGGCCCAAGAACAAGTAAAGCTCATAACATTAGATCAGGCAATGTTCCGCCAACACCTGTTCAAGAAGAACCTTCTAATGTTAACACTAATGATCTTCCGTCTGGCTCAAATGCGGGTAGAACTATTGACAACCTTCGCGTTGAAAATAACGAAAACCTCGCAGAGCATATCCAATCAGTACTTAACGCGGCGAGTGGGCTAAGTAGAACTGAGGATCTTCGCCGAAGAAAAGAAGAATTTGCAAAAGAAAAGGAGGAATTACAACAGTTGTTTGATACTACTGTTCGCAAGTATTTAAATGCGCCAACTCCTACACGGAACCAAACCGAAGATTACGATGTCATTCGACAGCCAAATCCTCGAGAAATTAGAGCTACGCTACATCCTTCAGCCTCAACTCAAGCCTCTCGAGCAGAGCAAGAGTACAGTCAGAACGTACAAAATTTTCTAAATCGGATTGAAAACCTTGACTTAAATTCTGAAACACCCATTGTCGCGCCATCCAATGTCATACTTCCCACGGCTACTGGTAGTGCCACGTCCGCTTCTACATCTAAACGGGTAGATTACCATAAATGGGGTCTGAAATTTGATTTAAAGAAAATGACTGTAGATGATTTCATATTTAGACTGAGTAGGTTGAGAGAATGTTACAACACAACATGGCAAGAAGTGTTTTTAAATTTTCATCAGTTCGTTACGGGTGATGCGGAAACCTGGTACTGGTTATATCTACAGGCACATCCTAACACCGACTGGTCTACTTTTCGAGTGGCGTTATTCGAACAATTTAGAAGTTTGGAGACGGACTCCGAATTATCTCGGATTATGTTTGACCGACGTCAAGGGGTTAACGAAAACTTTGATGATTTTTTCAGTGAGATACAAAAACTCAATACTCGTCTCTATAGACCAAAGACTCCGCGAGAGCTTATTGATCTTTTAAAACAAAATGTGAAGAGACGAATAGGGGAGCTTATCATAACCTTTTATACAAACAGCTTGCCGGAAATGGTACACGTATGCAGAACCATTGAAAGGTATATAAACAAACAAGATGCTGCCCGGTTAAAAGCATGTCCGCCCACTAATTTTCGAAAACAGGTCGCCGAGTTAGACTTGGATTCAGATCCTTATGATCCACTGCCGCAGATTGAGGCAATGTCTTATACTCAGAAAAAAATTGACACATTGTCGTATTTGTGCTGGAACTGCAGGCAAAAGGGTCATTCGTACAGAGAGTGCCCAAGCACACAGGTAACATTGTTCTGCTATAAGTGTGGCTTCCAAAACTCAACATCTCCTAATTGTCCGAGATGTACGGGAAACCGGAAGCGGGGCGATCCAACTTCCGGGGAGAGTTGCCCCCAGGCGAAGAACCCGGAAAACTAAATAACGTTAAACCAAATTCGGATACTCACACAAGTAATAAATCTAACTTACCGGACCTATCTAAAATAAATACACCCGATTCCGAAAGAAAAGGGGTAGATGACTTAAAGTTAAATAATCCACGATATATAACTCTAACAAAGAGACCACAGGGAATAGCAAATGATCCTATTCCCAAAGAAAAACCTAAATCTTTTCATGAACGGCTTCAAAATTATTATCAAGTTAGAGATCGTATTTTCAATACAAAACCATCTGAACGAATATTAAAACTTCGGGGACGATTCAAGGAAAAAACCGAGGTGTTTAAAGCAATCTCTGCAACTTGTATCAGTGATGGCAGTGATAACGATCCGCGTCCATATGCAACCATTTCCATTTTTGGCAGAAACATGTTAGGTTTACTGGACACTGGCGCCAGTATAAACGCGCTTGGAGCAGGTTGTGTAGAATTGTTAGAAGACGTGGGGGTTTCGTTTAGATCGTTCAAGTCGAATGTTCGAACCGCCAGCGGGCAACAGCAATCCATTGTTGGCGAAATATCCACTGATGTTACTTTTAAAGGTAAAATGCATAAGGTTACCTTCCATCTCGTACCGTCGTTAGAGCAACAGGTATATTTAGGGATAAAATTTTGGGAGTTGTTTGACATTTTTCCAAAATTTCTCTGAGAGATTACAACAAATAGTTCTGTAAATGAGCGTGATCCGAATGCACACGAATTATCAACGGAAGAGGCCGTTGTTTTGAAAAACGTGATCCAATTGTTTCCATCCTTTGCTAAGTGTGGACTGGGACGAACACATCTAGAGGAGCACTTTATAGATACAATTAGTACTGAGCCCATAAAGCAAAGACACTATCCCGTGTCTCCAGCGGTGCAGAAGCTGATGTATGATGAGTTGGATGAGATGCTGAATTTGGGCATTATTGAAGAGAGCAATAGCTCGTGGAGCTCGCCGATTGTCCTGGTACAAAAACCTGGGAAAAATCGTTTGTGCCTCGACTCTCGGAAAGTCAATAAATGCTCGAAAACAGACGCTTATCCACTTCATCATATGGAAGCACTGCTGAGTCGAGCTTCAGATACACACTTCATCTCAAGTGTAGATTTGAAGCACGCCTTCTGGCAGATACCGCTGGAAAAGTCTTCGCGGGAAAAGACTGCATTTTCGGTGCCAGGCAGGCCCCTTTATCAATTTGTGGTTATGCCATTTGGTCTACACGGCGCAGCCCAAAGGCTATGTCGACTTATGGACAAGGTGGTCCCGCACGAGTTGAGACAAAAAGTGTTTGTGTATTTGGACGACCTTTTGGTGATTTCGAGTTCTTTTGAAGAACATATAGGCGTCTTAAAGGAATTAGCTGAATGTCTGCGAAAAGCTGGACTAACAATAAACTTAGACAAATCCAAGTTTTGTTTTAAGTATCTTAAATATCTCGGTTATATAGTAGGAGGTGGGTGTCTTAAGACAGATCCCGACAAAGTTGCGGCGATCCAAGAATTCCCTGTACCAAAAACTGCTCGACAAGTTCGTCGATTTCTAGGACTGTCCGGTTGGTACAGGAGATTCATAAAAAACTTTTCAGCCATCGCCACACCGATTTCGGACACGCTTAAAAAGGGGAAAACTTTCACATTTGGACCTGAAGCCATGGAAGCTTTTAAAGAGCTCAAACACGCTCTTACGACAGATCCTGTTTTGATAAATCCCGATTTTTCAAAACCGTTTACAATTTTATGTGACGCTTCGACTTATGGGATAGGTTGCGTTTTATGCCAAGTAGATGAAGATGGGGTGGAGAGGCCGATCTACTACTACTCGCATAAGCTCAACGCGGCACAACGCAATTATAGTGTTACGGAGCTGGAGTGCCTAGCGGCCGTCTTGGGCGTTGAGAAATTTAGGTCGTATGTTGAGATGCAGGAGTTCAAAATAGTGACTGACCATGCGAGTCTGAAATGGCTCATGGGTCAAAAGGACTTAAGTGGACGTCTTGCTAGATGGAGTCTAAAACTCCAACGTTTTTCGTTCGAGATAGAGCACCGAAGGGGTTCACAGCATGTAGTACCGGATGTACTCTCTCGAGTTCATTGTGTAGATGAGATTAGTTCTAAAAATATAGATGATGTTAGCTCCTTCGATGTGCTACACGTCAATATCCTAGACCCATCTTTTAAGTCTGATGAGTATGTTAGATTGATTGAAACGGTGGAGAGAAATAAAAGTCAACTGCCAGATCTTCAAGTGACAGAAGGTTTTGTTTATAAGAAGGTCAAATTCGGTACAGGTAATCCAATTGAGGATGACCAAACATGGAAATTATGGATACCTTCGGCAATGACATCTCACTTGGTTCGTTTGGCACATGATCCACCCAAGGCTTCGCATGGTGGAGTTGCGAAAACGCTGTATCGCCTTCGCGACCGTTTTTACTGGCCTAATATGGCGGCTCAAGTCAAAACGTACATCGCGGATTGTAGTGTTTGTAAGTCATCGAAAGCTCCGAACTCAACTCTTAGACCGCCAATGGGACAAGCGTTCGTGGTGGAGCGACCTTTCCAACACGTATTCATCGACTTTTTAGGCCCCTATCCCCGTTCAAAACAAGGTAATGCGTATATGATCATTTGTCTAGACCAACTCACCAAATTTGTGGTTATCCAACCTTTACGCAAGGCTACGAGTGATTCAGCCATAAAATTTGTGGAAGAACATGTTTTTTCAATTTTCGGTATACCCGAATCGTTGCTCTCCGACAACGGGAAGCAATTCACAAGTAAGGACTTCTCAAAACTTTTAATCTCATATGGAATAAGGCATGTAAGAACGGCTTCGTATTCGCCACAGGCGAATGCCAGCGAAAGAGTATACGTTCATACATCGCCAAAGAACCTAATCAATCCAACTGGGATCGACATATTTCGTCCATAGCAAGTGCGTTGCGAACAACCACCCATGGCGCTATAGGAATGTCCCCGCATGAAGCACTCTTCGGGCAATCGAAAATGGAACATGGGAACGATTACCTTCTTCTTAAGAAACTCAAAGCACTCAATAACTCCGAAATAGAAATCTTACCAAAAACCTGCAAAATGAACTTAATTCATACACACTTAAAAGACTCTTTGGCAAGTAGCCACAAAACTTATGAGAAGACATATAATTTGCGAAGTAAGCACAAACAGTTTGCTGTCGGACAAAAAGTGTTTAAAAGAAATTTCGTTCAGAGTGATAAAGCAATGAAGCGGAATGCTAAGTTATGCCTAAAATTTACCCCAGCGGTAGTTAAAAGCGTCCTCAGCAACAACTTATATGAACTCACTGACTCTAGAGGCAGTATACTTGGAGTATTCCATGCAAAAGATATACGGATGTAAAGAGAAAAACAATCTGATAATAAATACCACTACTGTAGAATCGAATGATGGTCACGCTTTTTCCAAAGCTAATGGTCCGTGTCATTTAAATTTTATTAAATCGAGTTTACAAAATTGAAAAGTTTTGTAGGCCCCCTATACCAAACAAAAAAACCAATAAATTTAAAATAAAAAGGATATGAATAAATTATAAACCAACATGCGGAATTCCACACGAAATCAAAAATACTATAAAAGTAGCACCCTGTATATACGTGCGTAGAATCTTATTCGAAAAGCCTATCGGCTGTGTCTTTCGTTAAGTACCAAAAAAGGAAATAGACGACATTTTCTTTCTGAGCTCTTGATTATCGATAAGCTCAATCCAAAAGTCTTTTCGATTTTGCTGCTGGCCGAGAGTGGACGTTCATCGGGCTCGTGCGTGATAAGGGATAAACGTAAAAATTATACTTAGGCTTGTCAATGTTCTATTTCTTATTAGTTCGTAAGGAAAAGGTAAATTTCCAACCTCAATCAAAGTAGTTTAATTAAAGTAATAAGAAATAAATTTATCAAAGTGATCGCGGAGAAAGGACTGAGAGTAAATTCTCCTCTACGGGCGAAATCTCGGGCCCATTCCCGAGAAATCCCAAAAGTAACACTCCCGCCAGTGCAGGTAATGTAACGCTTGAGTCAAAGCACAGAAAAATAAATAAAATACTCGTAATTGAGTCAAGTAAAATAATGAGAATCCACAGTGCAGGCACGTCACGAGGCAAGGGGATTGGCAATCGAGTGAAGGCACGGGGAGTAGCGAGAATTCTCTCCATTCCAGACGATTAACTCGGTCAGGGAAGCTACCAACAAAAGTCGTCCACTCCACTACAAGATCGACCCGAGTTTTTTTACAAACAGCTTACCTGTGGCCCTTTCATTGATTGGAGCCCGCAGCGTCAACCACCTACATTCAGTCTTCCACTAGCAGTCGACCGACTACGTCACCGACGTACGTCTTATTAGCAGAGCAAGAACACAGAGTGTACGTGCCGTAGCGACATCACACAATCTGTTTTTTTAAAGCCACACCAACACGACGGCAGTCGAGATCACCACCTAAGTGGCGATCACTTGCAGCAGCAACTCATTGACCACTTACTCCTCCAACCTGTCCGCGCCCGAAAGCCCTAAAACCTACACTTGCGCTCTACAAGTAATGCGCTCAATCATTACGTATGATCATATAGATTGTACGCAAAAAAGTATCGATTAAGATATACATATTAAACATATTGTAAGCTCTTCTGTGGTCCGCGGTAAAATTTTACGTTGCATAGCGAAGGTAATATCAAAAGGAAAAAGAAAACAAAAAAATAAGTAACAAAAAAAAAATTTATCTCGAATAAGACTCGTTCAATTGCTTTAAGGTTTTGTTTTTGTATTTATCTAGTGATAAGCCTACCAGTGAGAGCTGTCCTTCAACGTATGCTGTGCACACCATCGTCGGAGTATAAGCCAACTCAAGGTCGAGTGAAAGTAAATAAACATAAGCTTACAAAAAGCATTCTGGTGAGTCCAATTTTTCTTTATTTTGAACTACAATATCTTAAATCTATTGAACGAAAAATAGTTAAGGGATGAAAAATCGAGCAATCCTTTGTTTATGCTCAACAAAAACAAAAGCAAAGAAAAGTACTCAAGAGAAAGTTTTGGAGTTTGAGTTATTGAAAACGCAGTGTAGTTTATTTTAATTATTATTGTCAAAAAGGAAAAAGAGAAAGTCGTAAAAGAGAAAGTAAGGGATGAAAAATCGAGCAATCCTTTGTTTATGCTCAACAAAAACAAAAGCAAAGAAAAGTACTCAAGAGAAAGTTTTGGAGTTTGAGTTATTGAAAACGCAGTGTAGTTTATTTTAATTATTATTGTCAAAAAGGAAAAAGAGAAAGTCGTAAAAGAGAATTTAAGAGAGAAAAACGAAAGATAAAGTGAATCAAAAAAGAAAACAAAAAAAGAGTATACATTAAAGAGGAACTGCAACATAAGGTCATGCACCAACATAATTGCTAGGAAATATTAAATTAAATTTGAATTTAAAGAAAACGAGATTATACGCGGTAATGATATATAGAAATCCACAGAGAGCGTTGAATACATAAGAATGTGTTAGATATTAAGAGATGCATAATCGATACAAAATAAAACCTATGGAACTTTTAAAATGAGATCTACATTTTTTGTTTTCGTCAGTTATAAATTTTTTTGAATGATGAGTAATGATTAATTAAATTATATTGTGGTGCTGGAAGGGGGCGTAAAATGAGAGTGTATATTCGACGGATAGCGGGTGAAGCTTATTGATTCTTTCCGGCTTTAGAATAGGGGCTAGTGTCATAAAAGGATTTTGCGAGACATTAGCCAAGGATGGTCTGAGTTCATCGAATTCGACTGAGGGGGGGGGGGGGCAACGCAAAGGAAACTGATACCATCTCATAGTTTCCAAACATTATTGATCAGAATAATTAAACAATCTTATCTAGTTTTCATTTGTGGTTTGAGTGGTTGTGTATATTCATTATAGAAATCAGGCATGTAAAAATTAACGGGTCCGGCTTAGTAGTGCAAGATCCTACGCCTCCGTCGAGCTAGTGTCGCGCGATCGCAAGCATGCCTGCCGCACTTCCCTACCCGGACAACCTAGTTTACGTACTTTTGAACCTAAAAGGGTTCCTGTTCCTTTTTTTGATTTAGTGGGAAACGTATCCGTGCATATCGTAGAATAGGGTCAACATATACCGTTACAACCTGCCTATACATCTTTTCGATGTCAACCGTAAACGTTATTCTGTGGGCTCGCCATCGAAGAACCAGAACAATAATGCTCGACTGTGATTTTGGGCCCACCAAAAGTCGATCATTGAGCGAACTTCCATCCAAAGTCTTCGATGTTGCGTCGAACACGACCCTCAGTTTCGTGGTGGAACTCGATTCCTTGAAAACTGCATGGTGAGGCAAAAAATAGTGGTATTGGGTTGCCAACACCGAGTCGCCGAAGTGAATTTCTTCCATATGCCTTAGGGTTGCATATTCCTGTATGCATTTGGCATAATCTGCCCGAAGAGTTGGGTTCTGCTTATCTGGAAAACATCCACTTTTGAACGGCAGCTTCACTTCATAACGCCCGTCGGGAAGGCGTCTCGTGTGTTCATCGAAATGCGCGTCGCATGCGATGTTCTCCTCAGTTTCATGTGTCTGGAACGGCAATTCTTCCATCTCCCAGAATCTCTGCAGCTGAGAATTCAGGTCAGCAGTCTGCACAAAACTGCGTATTTGCGCGGGGATGTTCCGCTTGAGCTTTCTCTAACACAATCCTCCCAAACTGCGTCTTCTGAGCGGTTGGTTCGACTCCATCTGCAGGTTTTCTCACTTCTGGAAGGAGTAGATCGGCATATACGTCGCTACCGAGAAGTATATTAATTGGTCCAGGAACGTGGAGATTTGGATCTGCCAACGTTAACCATTTAAGGTGTTGCCATTTGTCAGGTATCATTTGTTGGGCTGGGAGATGGCCAGTCAGTGACTTGAAGACCAGTGCCCGCACCGCGCCTCCATAAGTTGAGTTGCATGGCGCAAGCTCAATATCCACGCAAGTTTGCGTTGTGCCACTGCTGACCAACCCTAACCCTGTCGTTTGAAGTTTCCGTTCTGTGTCTTCACGGTGACAACGCGTATAAAACCATCCTTTCCCACGTGAGTGTTCTCGATTCGGGCAAGGCTCCAACACGTCGGTGCGAGTCGCTCATCCTTGAGCAAGACTAGGTCTCCTATTTTGGTAGCTTCTTGTACTTCAGTCCATTTCGGACGTTGCTGCAATCGCGCAAGATATTCGGAACTTCACTTTTTCCAAAACCCTTCCGCCAGCGTTTGTACTCTTTTCCATCGGTCAATATACGTGATGTTGTTATCGAGTTCGCCTTGTGGTACAGCATGTAAAGATTCGCCTACAAGAAAATGCGCAGGAGTTAGCGCATTCAAATCATCTAAGCTGTCGGAGAGCGGGCATAAGGGTCTCAAATTCAAGCACGCTTCTATCTGAGTTAGAAGCGTTGTGAGCTCCTCAAAAGTAAGCCTTTCGGTTCCAGCATCTCGCTTTAAATGGAATTTCACCGATTTCACTCCCGCTTCCCATTATCCACGAAAGTGTGGAGAAGCTGGGGGAATAAAGTGCCAATTTGTTCCGTGATTTGCTAGGTTTTCGGCAATTTCTTTAAAATCGTGCTTTGCGTCTTTCAACATTTTGGCTAATTCGTTATTAGCGCCGACGAAATTCATTCTACAATCGCTGTAGATTTGTTTGCAGCTACCTCTCCTGGCAGCAAACCGTCGAAATGCTGCTATAAATGCTTGGGTGGTCAGGTCCGACACGACTTCCAAGTGAGTGGCTTTTGTTGCCAAACAGATAAATACAGCAAAATATCCCTTTAGTATTTTAGCACCTCGAGCTTTCCAGCCTTTTATTTCGATGGGTCCTGCGTAGTCAACTCCAGTATGACTGAACGGTCGTGACATCTGGACTCTCGGTGCAGGTAGATTTGCCATCAACTGCTGCATTTCCGATGCCTCTTACCGGTAGCAAGAAGTGCATCTATGAAGTTGATATTTTACGCTTCTTTGTATCTGGCCGATCCAATACTTTTGACGGATGTAATTGAACATCTGTTGGATGCCGCCATGCAAAGTGTTCTTATGGGCATCTCTGACAACCAGGTTGGTAAAATGGTGACTGTTTCGAAGAAGTATCGGATGTTGCGTAGAGAATTCTCCAAGCGTCCTCCAACTCTCAAAAGTCCTTCAGTATCAGGGAATGCGTTCAACGTCTTGAGTTACTTGGGCATTTTCGATGTTTCGACGATTTGTTGAAGCTCTATTTTGAACATCTCTTTCTGTGCGGCCTTCACGTCTACGACACTCGCTGCTTCCAATTCGTTTGGACTAAACGGGCCATCAGAAGCTGCTTTTTGTCGACATTTTGTTGCGAAACGACAACACGTGGCGACAACTCAAATGACCTTCAACAAACTCGAACAGTCGCAGATGGTTTGAAGTGTGCGATCATCCTGACTGACCTGAGCACTTAGTACCTTAACCGTACGTCGTTCCTCGTCAGTTTCGATGTCAACAGGTTGATGCGGAGCATCGAAAGCCCATTGAGTGCGTAAAAATTCAGGACCAATCCACCAAGTCTGCAATGTGGTCAGTTCTGCTGGATACACACCTCTAGACGTCAGATCGGCTGGGTTATGAAGCGTTGCAACATGTCCCCAGCAATCGATCCCCACTAACCGCTGAATTTCGGACACTCTGTTGGCCACGAACGTAGTCCATTTGGCGAGAGTGGCTCTTATCCACACGAGCGCGATGGTTGAGTCGGTCCAAGTAAACGTATTGATGTCGGGAACAGCCAAAACGTCCTTCGTGTACTGCATCAATTGCGCTAAAACTACTGCTCTGCAAAGTTCCAAACGTCGAAGCGTGATTGTACGCTGACTTGGAGCTACCTTCGTCTTCGCCAGGAGCAAGTTGACATGGATATTCCCATCACAGTCAAGCACACGAACGTATACTACGGCACCGTATGCTTTCATTGACGCATCATAAAATCCATGTAGCTCGATATCCTTGTTGGTTTTGCTTATCTGAGTCCATCGTGGTATTCGAAGCGTCTCGATCATAGGAAGTTCTCGATGAAAAGCATCCCAATCCTTTTTCAAAGTAGTTGGAACCGGATCATGGCAATCACAACTTAATTCCCAAAGCCGCTGCACCATTAACTTTGCCGTGATGATGCATGGTGATATCCAGCCAAGTGGGTCGAACAGTTTGGCTATGGTGGACAACATTGACCTTTTTGTTGTTGCTTCTGATCACTGCTGCACACTTTGATACGAAAAGTAGTCGTCTATCGGGAACCATTTGATGCCAAGGGTTTTGACATGATTTGACATGTTGAACGGCACCTCAAAATCTAACTCTCGATCTGCTACAGGTATGTCTTCGACGAGTTCCTTCACGTTACTTGTCCATTTTCGTAAATTGAAGCCTGCGGGCGCCAGAAGTTGATTCGCTTGGTCGCGTTTTGTTCGTGCTTCTTCCACAGTATCGGGACCACTGATGAGATCGTCCACATACATGTCCTCTAGGACAACCTTGGCGCCCTCCGGCAGGTTCAATTCTTCATTTTCAGCTACCCGCTTCAAAATTTCGATGGCAAGATACGGTGCACTTGCTGTGCCAAACGTTACCGTTTTAAGCCGAAACATTTTGAATGGAGATGAACGATCGTTTCTCCACAGGATCAACTGATAGTAAGTATCCGGTGTATACACTAACACCTGCCTATAGATCTTTTCGATGTCAGCCGTAAACGTTATTCTGTGGGTTCGCCATCGAAGAACCAGAACAATAATGCTCGACTGTGATTTTGGGCCCTCCAAAAGTCGATCATTGAGCGAACTTCCATCCAAAGTCTTCGCTGTTGCGTTGAACACGACCCTCAGTTTCGTGGTGGAACTCGGTTCCTTGAAAACTGCATGGTGAGGCAAAAAATAGTGGTATTGGGTTGCCAACACCGAGTCGCCGAAGTGAATTTCTTCCATATGCCTTAGGGTTGCATATTCCTGTATGCATTTGGCATAATCTGCCCAAAGAGTTGGGTTTGCCTCCAGTCTCTTCTCCAAGTGCAGGAATCGTCGGACCACGCTCTGCTTATCTGGAAGACATCCACTTTTAAACGGCAGCTTCACTTCATAACGCCCGTCAGGAAGGCGTCTCGTGTGTTCATCGAAATGCGCGTCGCATGCGATGTTCTCCTCAGTTTCATGTGTCTGGAACGGCAGTTCTTCCATCTTCCAGAATCTCTGCAGCTGAGAATTCAGGTCAGCAGTCTGCACAAAACTGCGTATTTGACGGGGATGTTCCGCTTGAGCTTTCTCTAACACAATCCACCCTACCTGCGTCTTCTGAGCGGTTGGTTCGACTCCATCTGCAGGTTTTCTCACTCCTGGAATGGGTATATCGGCATATACGTCGCTACCGAGAAGTATATTAATTGGTCCAGGAACGTGCAGATTTGGATCTGCCAACGTTAGCCATTTAAGGTGTTGCCATTTGTCAGGTATCATTTGTTGGGCTGGGAGATGGCCAGTCAGTGACTTGAAGACCATAAGTTGAGTTGCATGACGCAAGCTCAATATCCACGCAAGTTTGCGTTGTTTGAAGTTTCCGTTCTGTGTCTTCACGGTGACAACGCGTATAAAACCATCCTTTCCCGCGTGAGTGTTCTCGATTTGGGCAAGGCTCCAATACGTCGGTGCGAGTCGCTCATCCTTGAGCAAGACTAGGTCTCCTATTTTGGTAGCTTCTTGTACTTCAGTCCATTTCGGACGTTGCTGCAATCGCGCAAGATATTCGGAACTCCACTTTTTCCAAAACCCTTCCGCCAGCGTTTGTACTCTTTTCCATCGGTCAATATACGTGATGTTGTTATCGAGTTCGCCTTGTGGTACAGCATGTAAAGATTCGCCTACAAGAAAATGCGCAGGAGTTAGCGCATTCAAATCATCTAAGCTGTCGGAGAGCGGGCATAAGGGTCTCGAATTCAAGCACGCTTCTATCTGAGTTAGAAGCGTTGTGAGCTCCTCAAAAGTAGGCCTTTCGGTTCCAGCATCTCGCTTTAAATGGAATTTCACCGATTTCACTCCCGCTTCCCATTATCCACGAAAGTGTGGAGAAGCTGGGGGAATAAAGTGCCAATTTGTTCCGTGATTTGCTAGGTTTTCGGCAATTTCTTTAAAATCGTGCTTTGCGTCTTTCAACATTTTGGCTAATTCGTTATTAGCGCCGACGAAATTCATTCTACAATCGCTGTAGATTTGTTTGCAGCTACCTCTCCTGGCAGCAAACCGTCGAAATGCTGCTATAAATGCTTGGGTGGTCAGGTCCGACACGACTTCCAAGTGAGTGGCTTTTGTTGCCAAACAGATAAATACAGCAAAATATCCCTTTAGTATTTTAGCACCTCGAGCTTTCCAGCCTTTTATTTCGATGGGTCCTGCGTAGTCAACTCCAGTATGACTGAACGGTCGTGACATCTGGACTCTCGGTGCAGGTAGATTTGCCATCAACTGCTGCACTTCCGATGCCTTTTACCGGTAGCAAGAAGTGCATCTATGAAGTTGATATTTTACGCTTCTTTGTATCTGGCCGATCCAATACTTTTGACGGATGTAATTGATCATCTGTTGTATACCGCCATGAAAGGTGTTCTTATGGGCATCTCTGACAACCAGGTTGGTAAAATGGTGACTGTTTCGAAGAAGTATCGGATGTTGCGTAGAGAATTCTCCAAGCGTCCTCCAACTCTCAAAAGTCCTTCAGTATCAAGGAATGCGTTCCACGTCTTGAGTTACTTGGGCATTTTCGATGTTTCGACGATTTGTTGAAGCTCTATTTTGAACATCTCTTTCTGTGCGGCCTTCACGTCTATGACACGCACTGCTTCCAATTCGTTTGGACTAAACGGGCCATCAGAAGCTGCTTTTCGTTGACAGTTTGTTGCGAAACGACAACACGTGGCGACAACTCAAATCACCTTCAACAAACTCGAACAGTCGCAGATGGTTTGAAGTGTGCGATCATCCTGACTGACCTGAGCACTTAGTACCTTAACCGTACGTCGTTCCTCGTCAGTTTCAATGTCAACAGGTTGATGCGGAGCATCGAAAGCCCATTGAGTGCGTAAAAATTCGGGACCAATCCACCAAGTCTGCAATGTGGTCAGTTCTGCTGGATACACACCTCTAGACGCCAGATCGGCTGGGTTATGAAGCGTTGCAACATGTCCCCAGCAATCGATCCCCACTAACCGCTGAATTTCGGACACTCTGTTGGCCACGAACGTTGTCCATTTGGCGAGAGTGGCTCGTATCCACGCGAGCGCGATGGTTGAGTCGGTCCAAGTAAACGTCTTGATGTCGGGAACAGCCATAACGTCCTTCGTGTACTGCATCAATTGCGCTAAAACTACTGCTCTGCAAAGTTCCAAACGTCGAAGCGTGATTGTACGCTGACTTGGAGCTACCTTCGTCTTCGCCAGGAGCAAGTTGACATGGATATTCCCATCACAGTCAAGCACACGAACGTATACTACGGCACCGTATGCTTTCATTGACGCATCATAAAATCCATGTAGCTCGATATCCTTGTTGGTTTTGCTTATCTGAGTCCATCGTGGTATTCGAAGCGTCTCGATCATAGGAAGTTCTCGATGAAAAGCATCCCAATCCTTTTTCAAAGTAGTTGGAACCGGATCATCCCAATCACAACTTAGTTCCCAAAGCCGCTGCATCATTAACTTAGCCCTGATGACGCATGGTGATATCCAGCCAAGTGGGTCGAACAGTTTGGCTATGGTGGACAACATTGACCTTTTTGTTGTTGCTTCTGATCACTGCTGCACACTTTGATATGAAAAGTATTCGTCTTAAATTGAAGCCCGCGGACGCCAGAAGTTGATTCGCTTGGTCGCGTTTTGTTCGTGCTTCTTCCACAGTATCGGGACCACTGATGAGATCGTCCACATACATGTCCTCTCGGACAACCTTGGCGCCCTCCGGCGGGTTCAATTCTTCATTTTCAGCTACCCACTTCAAAATTTCGATGTCAAGATACGGTGCACTTGCTGTGCCAAACGTTACCGTTTTAGGCCGAAACATTTTGATTGGAGATGAACGATCGTTTCTCCACAGGATCAACTGATAGTAAGTATCCGGTGTATACACATCGCCTATACATCTTTTCGATGTCAGCCGTAAACGTTATTCTGTGGGTTCGCCGTCGAAGAACCAGAACAATAATGCTCGACTGTGATTTTGGGCCCTCCAAAAGTCGATCATTGAGCGAACTTCCATCCAAAGTCTTCGCTGTTGCGTCGAACCCTCAGTTTCGTGGTGGAACTCGATTCCTTGAAAACTGCATGGTGAGGCAAAAAATAGTGGTATTGGGTTGCCAACACCGAGTCGCCGAAGTGAATTTCTTCCATATGCCTTAGGGTTGCATATTCCTGTATGCATTTGGCATAATCTGCCCAAAGAGTTGGGTTTGCCTCCAGTCCCTTCTCCAAGTGCAGGAATCGTCGGACCACGCTCTGCTTACCTGGAAGACATCCACTTTTGAACGGCAGCTTCACTTCATAACGCCCGTCAGGAAGGCGTCTCGTGTGTTCATCGAAATGCGCGTCGCATGCGATGTTCTCCTCAGTTTCATGTGTCTGGAACGACAATTCTTCCATCTCCCAGAATCTCTGCAGCTGAGAATTCAGGTCAGCAGTCTGCACAAAACTGCGTATTTGACGGGGATGTTCCGCTTGAGCATTCTCTAACACAATCCACCCTAACTGCGTCTTCTGAGCGGTTGGTTCGACTCCATCTGCAGGTTTTCTCACTACTGGAATGGGTATATCGGCATATACGTCGCTACCGAGAAGTATATTAATTGGTCCAGGAACGTGAAGATTTGGATCTGCCAACGTTAACCATTTATGGTGTTGCCATTTGTCAGGTATCATTTGTTGGGCTGGGAGATGGCCAGTCAGTGACTTGAAGACCGGTGCCCTCACCGCGCCTCCATAAGTTGAGTTGCATGACGCAAGCTCAATATCCACGCAAGTTTGCGTTGTGCCCCTGCTGACTAACCCTAACCCTGTCGTTTGAAGTTTCCGTTCTGTGTCTTCACGGAGACAACGCGTATAAAACCATCCGTTCCCGCGTGAGTGTTCTCGATTCGGGCAAGGCTCCAATACGTCGGTGCGAGTCGCTCATCCTTGAGCAAGACTAGGTCTCCTATTTTGGTAGCTTCTTGTACTTCAGTCCATTTCGGACGTTGCTGCAATCGCGCAAGATATTCGGAACTCCACTTTTTCCAAAACCCTTCCGCCAGCGTTTGTACTCTTTTCCATCGGTCAATATACGTGATGTTGTTATCGAGTTCGCCTTGTGGTACAGCATGTAAAGATTCGCCTACAAGAAAATGCGCAGGAGTTAGCGCATTCAAATCATCTAAGCTGACGGAGAGCGGGCATAAGGGTCTCGAATTCAAGCACGCTTCTATCTGAGTTAGAAGCGTTGTGAGCTCCTCAAAAGTAAGCCTTTCGGTTCCAACATCTCGCTTTAAATGGAATTTCACCGATTTCACTCCCGCTTCCCATTATCCACCAAAGTATGGAGAAGCTGGGGGAATAAAGTGTCAATTTGTTCCGTGATTTGCTAGGTTTTCGGCAATTTCTTTAAAGTCGTGCTTTGCGTCTTTCAACATTTTGGCTAATTCATTATTAGCGCCGACGAAATTCATTCTACAATCGCTGTAGATTTGTTTGCAGCAACCTCTCCTGGCAGCAAACCGTCGAAATGCTGCTAAAAATGCTTGGGTGGTCAGGTCCGACACGACTTCCAAGTGAATGGCTTTTGTTGCCAAACAGATAAATACTGCAAAATATCCCTTTAGTATTTTAGCACCTCGAGCTTTCCAGCCTTTTATTTCGATGGGTCCTGCGTAGTCAACTCCAGTATGACTGAACGGTCGTGACATCTGGACTCTCGGTGCAGGTAGATTTGCCATCAACTGCTGCATTTCCGATGCCTTTTACCGGTAGCAAGAAGTGCATCTATGAAGTTGATATTTTACGCTTCTTTGTATCTGGCCGATCCAATACTTTTGACGGATGTAATTGATCATCTGTTTTATGCCGCCATGCAAGGTGTTCTTATGGGCATCTCTGACAACCAGGTTGGTAAAATGGTGACTGTTTCGAAGAAGTATCGGATGTTGCGTAGAGAATTCTCCAAGCGTCCTCCAACTCTCAAAAGTCCTTCAGTATCAAGGAATGCGTTCAACGTCTTGAGTTACTTGGGCATTTTCGATGTTTCGACGATTTGTTGAAGCTCTATTTTGAACATCTCTTTCTGTGCGGCCTTCACGTCTATGACACGCGCTGCTTCCAATTCGTTTGGACTAAACGGGCCAGCAGAAGCTGCTTTTCGTCGACATTTTGTTGCGAAACGACAACATGTGGCGACAACTCAAATCACCTTCAACAAACTCGAACAGTCGCAGATGGTTTGAAGTGTGCGATCATCCTGACTGACCTGAGCACTTAGTACCTTAACCGTACGTCGTTCCTCGTCAGTTTCGATGTCAACAGGTTGTACGGAGCATCGAAAGCCCATTGAGTGCGTAAAAATTCAGGACCAATCAACCAAGTCTGCAATGTGGTCAGTTCTGCTGGATACACACCTCTAGACGCCAGATCGGCTGGGTTATGAAGCGTTGCAACACGTCCCCAGCAATCGATCCCCACTAACCGCTGAATTTAATTTTTTATTATAATGTTTTGCAACTTGAAAATTTGCAAACTTGAAATTTTGTATACTAAAATTTGTAAACTTAAATATTTATTTCTTTTCTTCTTTTTGTTTTACGTTCATATATTTTCCATAAATCAGTTATAAATTTATTACTTTTTCCGTTTGTTAATTTCCTAAACTTTATTCTTCATTTTTTTTCCCTTCTTTTAAATAATAATGTTTTTTCTTTCAATTTTTCAAACTTTGTTCACCCCACACAAAGTAAACACGAATTATAAAGTAAATCTTTTATTAATGTGGCATCATCACAATTATTGTTAATTCAAAGATGCCACTAACTATGTATTCTAATTTTCGCAACTATAAATACTTAGATCCTTATTAAAACTGTAAATATTTAATTATTTTTAAGTGAGAATGGAATAAAGATACAAAATACAAAAAAAAATACAAAAAAATTTTGGACACTCTGTTGGCCACGAACGTAGTCCATTTGGCGAGAGTGGCTCGTATCCACGCGAGCGCGATGGTTGAGTCGGTCCAAGTAAACGTCTTGATGTCGGGAACAGCCAAAACGTCCTTCGTGTACTGCATCAATTGTGCTAAAACTACTGCTCTGCAAAGTTCCAAACGTCGAAGCGTGATTGTACGCTGACTTGGAGCTACCTTCGTCTTCGCCAGGAGCAAGTTGACATGGATATTCCCATCACAGTCAAGCACACGAACGTATACTACGGCACCGTATGCTTTCATTGACGCATCATAAAATCCATGAAGCTCGATATCCTTGTTGGTCTTGCTTATCTGAGTCCATCGTGGTATTCGAAGCGTCTCGATCATAGGAAGTTCTCGATGAAAAGCATCCCAATCCTTTTTCAAAGTAGTTGGAACCGGATCATCCCAATCACAACTAAGTTCCCAAAGTCGCTGCATCATTAACTTAGCCGTGATGACGCATGGTGGTATCCAGCCAAGTGGGTCGAACAGTTTGGCTATGGTGGACAACATTGACCTTTTTGTTGTTGCTTCTGATCACTGCTGCACACTTTGATACGAATAGTAGTCGTCTATCGGGAACCATTCGATGCCAAGGGTTTTGACATGATTTGACATGTTGAACGGCACCTCAAAATCTAACTCTCGATCTGCGAGTTCCTTCACGTGACTTGTCCATTTTCGTAAATTGAAGCCCACGGACGCCAGAAGTTGATTCGCTTGGTCGCGTTTTGTTCGTGCTTCTTCCACAGTATCGGGACCACTGATGAGATCGTCCACATACATGTCCTCTCGGACAACCTTCGCGCCCTCCGGCAGGTTCAATTCTTCATTTTCAGCTACCCGCTTCAAAATTTCGATGGCAAGATACGGTTCACTTGCTGTGTAAAACGGTAACGTTTGGCGTTTTAAGCCGAAACATTTTGATTGGAGATGAACGATCGTTTCTCCACAGGATCAACTGATAGTAAGTATCCGGTGTATACCCTAACACCTGCCTATACATCTTTTTGATGTCAGCCGTAAACGTTATTCTGTGGGTTCGCCGTCAAAGAACCAGAACAATAATGCTCGACTGTGATTTTGGGCCCTCCAAAAGCCGATCATTGAGCGAACTTCCATCCAAAGTCTTCGCTGTTGCGTCGAACTCTCAGTTTCGTGGTGGAACTCGATTCCTTGAAAACTGCATGGTGAGGCAAAAAATAGTGGTATGGGGTTGCCAACACCGAGTCGCCGAAGTGAATTTCTTCCATATGCCTCAGGGTTGCATATTCCTGTATGCATTTGGCATAATCTGCCCAAAGAGTTGGGTTTGCCTCCAGTCTCTTCTCCAAGTGCAGGAATCGTCGGACCACGCTCTGCTTATCTGGAAGACATCCACTTTTGAACGGCAGCTTCACTTCATAGCGCCCGTCAGGAAGGCGTCTCGTGTGTTCATCGAAATGCGCGTCGCATGCGATGTTCTCCTCAGTTTCATGTGTCTGGAACGGCAATTCTTCCATCTCCCAGAATCTCTGCAGCTGAGAATTCAGGTCAGCAGTCTGCACAAAACTGCGTATTTGACGGGGATGTTCCGCTTGAGCTTTCTCTAACACAATGCACCCTAACTGCGTCTTCTGAGCGGTTGGTTCGATTCCATCTGCAGGTTTTCTCACTTCTGGAATGGGTATATCGGCATATACGTCGCTACCGAGAAGTATATTAATTGGTCCAGGAACATGGAGATTTGGATCTGATGTTGTTATCGAGTTCGCCTTGTGGTACAGCATGTAAAGATTCGCCTACAAGAAAATGCGCAGGAGTTAGCTCATTCAAATCATCTAAGCTGTCGGAGAGCGGGCATAAGGGTCTCGAATTCAAGCACGCTTCTATCTGAGTTAGAAGCGTTGTGAGCTCCTCAAAAGTAAGCCTTTTGGTTCCAACATCTCGCCTTAAATGGAATTTCACCGATTTCACTCCCGCTGTAGCGGTAAAATTTACCGCTACAAAAAGTATCCTTCGGATCCTTTTCCGTATTCCTTCCTCTTCTTTGTTTTTGGGTGTGGCTGCATAATTCTGAGAGAGTTAGGGGCAACCAAGGTTCCATCAGCCTATGTGGCAAAATCGGTCAAGCTAGACCAGAAAAGGGACAGGCGGTCCCCAACGAACATTGATGAACGTGCAGACGGGCGGTCTCACGAAAAACACAAAAACTGCCTAATGGAACCTGGCAAAACACCCAAGGCAACACAACAACACTCAATACAAACATCAATGGTAGATTATCAATTCCTACCCAACGTTTTACGTCACTTTGACAAAATTAGTATGGCCTTCTGCCCAACCTAAACTTACAATCAACTTTTAACAAAAATTTAATCGTTACTGACATAAAAGAAGAATCACTTATAGACGTGTTTCCGATTTTATTCTAACTTTCTTTTCTTACGATCTGGACGAAGGTCTACGGACAGTACTTCGAACTTTCGAACTAAGCTTCTTCTGTCTTGTGTTCTCCGAGAAAATATCTTCTTCGTATTTTAGTTTGGGCCGGTTTGGGGCTGGGGACTTTGCGCGAGTAAATAATTTTTCGGAGTAAGTCTTTCGTTAGGGGTTGAACTCGTTCACTAGGCTACTGGTGATCACATCACCTGAACGCAAAGGACCGCGGGTAGTTGATTCGTGACATCTCACTCGCACATCCTAGCCTAATGGCGGGATGCTGCAGTAAAAGTGAGACCGAACAACACCACGCTTAAAGGTCTGACGAGGATGGCCGGAAGGCCGATGCCGCATGGATGAGAAAAACCGGCCATCTTGATGGTCCCTTGATTCTTGAGATTGGAAGAAGAAAGACCTAAAAGAAAGCGTTCGAGGACTTATAGCGATTATTGTTTTTGAGATTCGAGATTTTTCTTTAGACTTGAAGTTGGGAGAAAATTTGCCTAAGCCGATTGTGCGAAAAAGGAAAAATTCCAGTTGGGGATTTTTAGGAAAAGGAAATTTGAGAGTTCTGATCGGAGAGGATATTTACCCGAGGAGTCCAGGATAGTGTGCTAGAAGAGCTAAGTATTTTATTTTATTACGTTTCAATAGTGCTTATTTTTATCATCTCGGAAAGTCCTTCTTTTTCAAGGATTTTTCGAGTATTCATAGAGTCGCCTTATTTGGGTAAAGACTCAGACCCGCTAGACCTTCGTCGTCTTACCGTTTTGTTTCTTTCCCGAGATTGCGGGACTCGCGACCGTTTTCCTCTATTTCTACCTCTACCTTTTTTTATTTTCGGAAACTTTCCATAAGCTATTCTTCTTCGTGTACAAACGACACACTAATTTGTTTGCTATTTAACTTTCTACAACTTTTCTTTATTTCGAGAATTGGCCTCCTGCCAACCTCGGAAAAGTTCTGTACTTTTTTTTATCTTGAAAAGATTCTGGTTTTAGTCCAGGTTTCGACCAAGGTTTTATCCAGACACCCCTTTTATTCCAATAAAATTAATTAAACTTCCCTTTGGGAATTCCAACATATCTTCTTTTTATTTATTTTCCGTCGTCAAGGTTTGGAAATTTACCTCATCAAAAATTTTCTGGCGCCCACAATTTTGAGGACACCCTGTCCTTCAAATTAAATATCTTACCTATTTTATTAAGAAACTATAAATCTTCGATTAAATTAATTTCCACTTGATCAACCTATCGAACACACCCAGCTGAGCTAACCGCGGTGGCAGCATATACTTGTTGCTGGATGCACCTTTTTTTTTTTTCTTGCTGTAGTGCGTTCCTAAATGGCTTCCATGTTACGCGATGTAACATCGGGTAACATTATGTCATTCCTAAATGCAAAAAAGTTACGATATGTAACATCGTGTCGTTCCTAAATGCAATGTTGAACTGTCAGAATGTTACGTTTCGTAACTTTTTCCAACTCATCTCTGGGACTTGAGTTTCGATGTTGATCTGTCAAACCCCTTTCAAATTGTTGTTGGTCAGAATTGTTTTGGTTTTTTTTTTCATTAATCTTCCAAATTCTGTGAACAGTTATTGATTTTCAATCTTGTTCATTTCAGAATTCATTTTTCTTCATTAATAACAAGTTTCCTTTAGCTGGGTTCGTATTTTAAGAAATACTTTATTCATATTTTTGACAGACCAACAAAGTGTAACATCGAGTCGTTCCTAAATGAAATCCTGATTTTGTAACAAAGTCAAACATACACAACAACAACGATGATTTTGACACTACAACATCGCGTAACATGGAAGCCATTTAGGAACGCACTACTGGCATTTCATCTCATCTGTCATTCTCATTTTACTATTTACTTCCTTGCTGCACGCCAGCCGGCTGTGTATAATTTTAGATTAAATTTTTACTTGTTTTGTACGCGGTTTTTAAAGTCTCGCAATCATCATAAAGTTAATTTGTTAAATAGATAATAGAGTATAAAATAATATAAGTAATACCCTCAAGAAGGAAGTGCCGGTGAAACAACAAAAATTGGTGTAACAAATTGGCACCCAACGTGTCGGGCCTGTGTGGAAAAATTTTGTTGAAGGGTATCGTTCTGTCTTCTGTGAAGTTGTTTGTGATATTTGTTCTTTTTTTTGCTTGATTTATTGTACTGCTGTGCTTTCTTTCCCGATTTAGGTTCCTGCATTTGCAACATCAAATACGAATACCCATCAACAATTATTGTCTTCAATCAAGAAACATACAAGTGGTTTTTTTTATTCTGGAAATGAAGTTTGGTTTAAGTATACACACACACAGTGGTATACTTTCAAGTAAGACTTTTTTTGATTACCTTTTATTTCTTTTTGATTACTGTCACAGCATACAATTATTCCAGTAATTTTATTTATTATCTATTCTACTGACCATACATATATATCTACCTACCTATTTATTAGTATCATCTTGTGTTTGCTTCCCGTTTTTTTTTTCATTTAATTTAACCTACGGAAGTTTTTTTGCGTACATATATATTAACTTACCTACATACGATTTTCATATTGCCTTGATTTTGTTTTTTTTTCTCTTCTGCTTTGTTTGGGTCTTAGATTAATAAAGAACAAGATGGAAAACCACTGTTGTATCGACAATTTGAAGTATTAGAAGTAACTCCTTACCGACTGGTGGGGGGAAGTTAATAATAAGTCAAATTGTTTATGGCTCGCTGTTCTAGTAGCAAGTGAATTATTTATTTCCTATTCAAGATATTTATACAACTTAACTGCTAGCTAGGCAATAAATAATTCGAGATACAGACAAACAATATATACATAATTGAAATGGAAAGAAATGCAATGCAAGCAATACAATGCAATGCACTGCAACGGCTCCGAGCACGAGAACGCTGATAGTTGCAGGAGGTGTCATATTTATTCGCCAACTGGTGGTGACGTTCATTAACCTGTTGGTCATTCACCTGCTGTTGTTTACTTGGTTTGTAGTGTAGAATTCGGTCGTTTGCATTTGTTGTCACAACATGCTGGGCCCCTCAAAATGAAGATACACAGAAGTCGATGTCGTCAAAGGATGTTTGTGTGTTACGTCGTTGTTTCTTCGTCTTGTTGAGACTTCGCATTGGAATAGTGGTGATGGTTGGTGGTGCAAGTGGCTGATCTCTTTTTCGAAAGATGATGAAGATGATAACAGCTACGATAACTATTATAGTAAGAAAGCCAGTGACTCCAAACAGTGAATATTGGTGAACTCGATGGGTACTGAATTCATTCAATATATATTCCTGATTTTTTTGAAGGTTTATTGCATTTTCCAATGTAGCAAACTCTATCGAAGTGTTTGATGGCAGCATCGACTGTTTCTCTCTTTTGAAGTTAAACGAAGTTAACGTCTCAGAAAGATTGAATGACGGTAGAAATGATGATTTTAGTCGGCTTGACATTGTTTGCTTTCCAACAATTGTCGTGGTTTGGTCATGAATTATACATTTTGCTGGTAGCTTAATCAGACCACTCCCTCGCAGTGTAAAGGGCTCAGTATTGTAATCACAGTTAATATTAACTGTGGTTGAATTTGGAGTGCTGTATATCCATGCGTTTGGTTGATGCATCTCAATCCAGTACAGCCTTGGTGATATGTCCTCAATCGTGCATGAGTCCATAATTTTCTTGTGTTGTATAATGTTTGTTTCACAAACACTAGTTGACGCTCCGGTTGTATACAGAGGATGCTGAAGTGGGCACCAGAAGATGTCGGAAGGCCTTATTTTACAAAGTAGGAATTCATCTTTGTTGATTGGATAAACATGGTTGCCTTGTAAGTTTACCATTAAATAGTCCGATGATGGAACAATTCGTGTAAAGCGTTCATTGTGATTTGTTGGAACTGACAATACTTTGTATAGTTTGAATTCTTCATTATACAACAACGGGAGACTGATCTCAATTATGATATTGTTGTTCGTCACTCTAGCTCTTGGGCTTACAATTTTATACAGCTGCAGTATGGATTCGTGATGTCTTTCGCCAGGAATCATTAAAGACTTAGGGATATTCTCATGAATCTTAGTCAACTCATTTTTGAATTGTCGGACTGAAAGGATAAGAGGGTGTATTCTTCCAGCATGCGTTGATAGCAGAATATCAAGCAATATGCTCTGGGTTGCTTTATAATTGATCATAATAAGTATCCCGTTAAGAGCAGTTGCTGAAAATCTCTCCATGTACTCGAATTTACTTGTTTCGTTTTCCAAATTCGTGACAATAGAACTTAGTAACATAATTTGATTAGAATTTTTCGATTGTTCTTTCTTGAAAATATTGACCGTGGAATCAACAATAGTTGTTTGATTTTTCATGAGTTGTAGCAAGTGTTTTTCATTTTCTTGAACAGCTTCTATTGTTTGCTCATATTTCTCAGCAAATCTTTGATCAAGTATTCCGAACAATTCATTAGTGACTGTTCCAATAAAGTCAAATGGTGATCGTCTTTGCCTTTTTAATGAATCGTCGTTTGCGTGTAAGAGAATTTCATTGTTGAGCTCTATTTGTTGAAGTTGATATTCAAATTGGTTCAGTATTCCTTCGCACTTAATAGAATCTAGTTCCTCCATTCCCGATGACGAACATACTCTCTCCATTTTTGAAACAATTTCCTTGTATGCTTCGTATTCCTGCCAATAGTTCGTCAAATTAAAGAAAACAATTGTCTTCCATGAGCTTGAAATCAAATTTGCCTGTCCCACATCTTCGAAGTATATTCCAGGGTGTGTTTGAAATGGAACTATCTCGACATCGTAGGGGACTGGAGTGGAGCCGACTATGTTGAGAAAGGCAAACAAAGTGCATAAAGAAAGAATTTTATGTGAGCGATTTGTGGATGTATTGACTTGTCTCACTTCCCTATCTTCCTCATCATTTTCTATTGGTAGTTTACATAACTTTGTTATGGGTCGCTTGAACTGTTTATTGTTACTAAATACAGTTGCAGCCCGAACACCGTTGTCACTCCCAGGATGAACTTCTGATATCCTTCCCATCATCCAGGTGGTCGGTGGTAGCCGGTCTTCCTTGATAAGAACTATATCGCTAGTTTGAATGTTGTCTACTTTTTGTTTCCATTTAGGCAATTGTTGAAGCTGTGACAAATATTCTGATGACCAGATTTTCCAAAAGTCTTGAGTCATTTTTTGTATGAGTTGCCAGCGTGAGCGGAACGTTTTCTTTTCATCAATGGGTTGTTCGGGTACAGCATTCAGAGAACTTCCGATTAGAAAATGTCCCGGAGTAAGTATCGTAGTGTTGTCAATATCGTTTTCGATTGCCGTAAGTGGTCGGGAGTTTAGGCATGCTTCTATTTGAGTCAACAATGTCGAAAGTTCCTCAAATGTTAACATGGTGTCTCCAATTATTCGTTTTAGGTGAAATTTTGTGGATTTAACGCTTGACTCCCACAAACCGCCAAAGTGCGGTGCTGCTGGTGGTATGAAATGCCATTGCATTTCATGTTTCGTAAGCATTGATGATGCGTCTACTACACCGTACTTAATGGCTGCTCTCACTTGTTGTTGGATTTCCTTGTTAGCTCCAATGAATGTAGTTCCATTGTCACTGTAGAAATGTGAACATATCCCTCTTCTTGATGTGAACCGCTTCAATGCTGCTATGAATGCTGCTGAAGTGAGGTCACTCACAAGCTCGATGTGAACTGCTTTTGTAGCAAAGCAGACAAATATAGCGATGTAGCCCTTAGTTGACCGGTTTCCTCGTCCTTTTGAGATCAGTATTTGAATTGGTCCAGCATAGTCAACACCCGTATGTGTAAAGGGTCTTGATTGTGTCACTCTTGCTGCTGGAAGTAGCCCCATTTGTTGAGTATTTGGTTGAGCAGCAAATCTAAAGCATCTTATACATTTATTTATTACTTGTCGGACACATCTTTTTGCTTGTATAATCCAGTAGCGTTGTCTCAATTTAGCCATTGTAAGTCGAATACCACCATGCAGTGTGCGTTCATGGGCATCTTCTACTAATAGTTTTGTGAACCACTCTTGATGTGGTAAAATGATAGGATGTTTCTCTGAGCTAGACAGATCCGCGTTTTGTAGCCGCCCGCCCACAACAAGGATGTTCTCGTTGTTCAGAAACGGGTTCAGAGATAGTACCTTACTCTTTTTGTTGATCGCCTTCCCATCTCGTAAAGATTCTAGTTCCTTGGAATACACCTTCTCTTGTAGATACCGTATGATTCCTTTACTTCCATCGCTCAATTCCCTTGTTGTTAGGTTACCCGTTTCCGATGGTTTCTTCTTTAGTTTGTTTTTGCAGTTCGATATGAATCGTCTGCAATAAGCAGCGACTCTTATTAGCTTTGTGTATGAAGAAAATCTCTTAGTCAGGTCGTCAATTTCTTCAACTCTAATTGTTAAAACCCTTTTTGCTTCGGGTATATCGATCACTGCGATTGGCTGTTGGTTATTTAACGGCCATTGTTCAGAATCGAATTTCAGCCAATAAGGTCCATTCCACCATAAATCATTGGTTGCCATCTGTTCTGGAAGGCATCCTCTTGAACCATCATCAGCTGGATTATCAGTTGACCGAACATGTCTCCAGCAGCTAACGTTTACTGCCTCTTGTATTTCTGAGACTCGGTTCGCAACAAATGTTTTCCAGGTCGACGGACATTTTTGTAGCCAGGCCAACGTTATTCTCGAATCTGTCCAAGCAACTATGTTTTTAACTTGGCACCCAAATGTCTTCATTGTTTCTGCCAGCAGCTTTGATAACAGGTGAGCACCACATAGTTCCAATTTCGGAAGAGATTTTTTTTTTCGGATTGGGGCCACCTTTGTTTTTGCAGCTACAATTGTTGTAGCAAAGAAACCCGTTGGTAGAGCTATCCTGGCATAAACTACTGCTGCATATGCTTCCTCTGAAGCATCACAAAATCCATGAAGCTCAAATTCTTGAACCTTTGTGGAGTTTATCCACCTTGGAATTCGAATGTCTTCCACTGCAATCAGGTTTATCTTTAGTTTGTTCCACTGTTTTTGCAGTTCGGTTGGAAGTGGTTCGTCCCATTGTAGCTCTGCTTGCCAAATACGTTGCATTAAAATTTTGGCACTGACAGTTACTGGAGCCAACCATCCAAGAGGATCGAATAACTTGGCTATTTCGGACAATGTTTTGCGTTTGGTAAGTATTTCCTTAGTTATTTTTGTATCGACGTTCACCTTGAATTGAAATGTGTCACTTAAAGGATTCCAGTGTATACCCAAAGTTTTTATAGTTTCGTCTTTCATCACGTCTTTGTTTTGTTGATTTCGTAACTCAATCGGTATATGTTGTAGTAGTTTTCTGTTGTTTGCAGCCCATTTTCGAAGCTGAAAGCCTGCTCCCTTAAGCATCTCGTCAAGTTCTTTCTGAGCTGCCCTGCACTCCGCGATGGTATCTCCTCCAGACATAACATCATCAACATAGAAGTCATTGTTAATTATTTCTGCAGCGGTCGGATAGTTGGATTGTTCGTCCTTAGCTAGTTGTTGAAGAGTCCTAATAGCCAGATAAGGTGCTGATGCTGTACCATACGTGACAGTCGTTAGTTTGTACTCTTTAATAGGTTGGTTGTTAGAACTGCGCCATAATATCCTCTGGTAATCTTGGTGTTCTTCGTGTAATTCAATTTGGCGGTACATTTTTTCAATGTCCGAAGAAAAAACATATTTATATTTTCTCCAACGCGTCAAAATTGTAGTTATGTCGTCTTGGAGCTTAGGGCGTATCAGCATTAATTGATTTAAGCTTACTCCAGTCGTTGATTTTGCTGACCCGTCAAAAACAACACGAAGTTTGGTTGTTGTACTTGTAGGTTTAATAACGGCATGATGTGGCATATAGAAAATATTGTTTTTGTTGGATGAGTTGTTACTGACTTTTACCATGTGCCCCAGGTTGAGAAACTCGTTTATAACTTGTGTATAATCGTTTTTTAGTGTAGGATTCCTGTTAAGCTGCAACTCCAGCTGTCGAAATCTAGCTGTAGCTCTATTTCTTGATTCACCAAGTGGATTTGTTTGGATTAGTTCTTCGTCGAATGGGATCTTCACAACATATCTCCCATTGTCCTTTCGGTAGTGTGTATCCTTATAGATTTGTTCGCACCGTTTATCTTCCGGCTTTTGGAATTTTGGTTGATTAACCTCTTCTATCTCCCAAAATTTTTCTAGTTGTTGATCAATTGATGTAAGTGCTACTAGTCCAGTAACCCTGTATGTGTCGGGAATGTCGTTTGATGTTCGTCCAGAAATCAGCCAACCTAACTGTGATCTTTGAGCGATTAGTGATCTAGCAGCGACTCGTTTAATACCACTTAACATGATGTCGCCATATGTATCAGCTCCAATTATCATATCAATTGGCCCAGGAATATTGAATGTTGGATCAGCAGGCTCTAGACGATCGAACTTTTCAACTTGTTTAGTGTTTGTTTGCTTCGAAGGTAACTGCCTTGTCAGTTTTGACAGCACCAGAGCTTCTATTTTTAGCTTAAAACTCGAAGCAAAATGTGGCATTATGGTCACATCTACCTTATTAGTAGCAATTCCTGCTTTTGTTGCTCCTAGTCCGCTGACTTCAACACAAACGTCCTGTTTCTTAAGTTTCAGTGTCTGTGCAACCGACTCGGTGATTAGCGAGGCTTGGGATCCAGGATCGATAAGTGCTCTGACTGTAACGTACTGTCCTTTGTCATTATTAACTTTTAGAATTGCCGTTGCGATTAAAACATTCTGGTTCTGTTCGCTATGATTTATTTGTGCGGATGATCTTGCAGCTTCTATCAGTTCTGTTTGTTTTGGCCTATCAGTCCATTCCATGTGAAGAAGTGAATGATGTTTCTTGTTACAATGTTGGCAATTTTTCTTGCTAAAACATTGGATCTGTTTGTTATGCCTCAAACAGTTCAGGCAAAGCTTTGCCTGCTTGCACTGTGTCCATCTTTCTTTTGGCGATAATTTTAAAAACTTTTGACATGCGTATATTTTATGGTCTCCTTTGCATATTGGACACTGAATAACTTTTGCATCTATGATGAAGTTACGGACTCCAGATCTTGGTTCCTCAAATGAGTACTTTTGTTTTTTGTTTGTTGACATTACTTCAAGAGCTTGGTAACGTCTTTCCAGAAAGTCGAGGAGAGTCTTCATTTTCGGCATTTTATTTGGCTCCTCTAAACCTTGTTCAAACAAATTTCTTGATTCTGTGTCAAGTGACTTTGTAGTCATATGAACAATCATAGGACCCCATGAAGAAGTGTCGTAGCCCAAATTTTTTAGTGCCGCTAGTCCCTCTTTAATGGCATCCAAGCTGTTTTTAATGGAAGACGCTGTTGGAGCGCTATTGTGTCCAGATTTGAGCATCTTCTCTATATGCATAGACACTATTTTTCGCTCATTGTTGTATCTACTTTTTAAGATCTCCCAAGCGCTATTATAGTTTTCACTTGAAAACGTTAGATGCTTTATGAGTTGCAGGGGCTCTCCTTCCAAATGAGTTTTTAAATACTCCATTTTTTCAGTCGTTGTTAAATTGGCCTTGGCGTGTATTATATTGAGGAACAGGTCATAAAACTGCTGCCACTCCAAATAATTACCCTTAAATGTCGGTATTTTAAGTCTTGGAAGCATTGATTCAGTCTTATGTTCCTTCGGCTTGTTGTTACTACTGGAGAGTTTTGATGCCATTGTATTGAGAAATCTGTTGACCTCTTGTTTGACATTTTTATATTCCTTATTCGTTACATAAGGTTTTTCAAGGTCTTCTTCAGATGAATTGCAGATGAAGTCTTCATGTAATTCAGTGAATGTTCGCAACTGCTCCAGCAGTATTTTTTGTTGAAAGTCGTAAATGTCCTTTTAATATTCATCGAATGTTTGTTCAAATTCTTCTATGTTCTCGATAATGGCCGTTATCCTCAGCTTTAACTTTGTCAACCGTTGACCTTGTACGGTAGTTGAATTCTTGTCCGGCTTTGCGGTGTCGGCTTTGTAGGCAGAGGCATTAGATGTCTTTTCAACTTTCTTTGAAGTTTCTGCAGTGGTAGCATCTTGAGGGACTTCAGGCCTTTCCATTTCCTTCGAAGCTTGTGCGATGTTCTTTGAAGTTTCTGCAGTGGGAGCATCTTGAGGGACTTCAGGCCTTTCCATTTCCTTCGAAGCTTGTGCGATGTTCTTTGAAGTTTCTGCAGTGGGAGCATCGTGAGGGACTTCAGGCTTTTCCATTTCCTTCGAAGCTTGTGCGACACTTGGATCTATATTTTCCAATTCTTGTTTGAAACCTTCGTACAGTGATTTTACTCTGTTGTACGTATCCCTTTGTATGTAGGGTGTATCAAATTTTACAAAGGGAACTATTTTAATATGGTTTGCGTGAAATTCAGACCAACATTTTTCGAGGCGTTCTAGCCTTTCTTCTTTGTATTTCTGTGTTTTTCTGGAGGCACTATCCTTGCCGAAGTTTCGACATTGCTTTTCGATTTCTTCTCTCAAGGCCTTTTGCTTCGAGCTTATAATAAACACATCTGTTTCGTCCAACATCTTAGTTTTTTGTTTGAATTGTCTTGTTCTATATTGTAGATAATCTTATAGATAGCGACAGTAGTTTTTTCGTACTTTGATTGCGTTGTTTTTGTAACTTTACTTTTCACTAGCCAATGTTTGAAGCCCTGGCTACGCTTTTCACTAACCAATGTCTAAGCCCTGGTTACGCTTATTTGCTCACTTTTCACTAGCCAATGTTTGAAGCCCTGGCTACGCTTTTCACTAACCAATGTCTAAGCCCTGGTTACGCTTATTTGCTCACTTTTTACTAGCCAATGTTTGAAGCCCTGGCTACGCTTTCTTGTTCATTTCCTCGAAGGACCAAATGTTGTATCGACGATTTGAAGTATTAGAAGTAACTCCTTACCGACTGGTGGGGGGAAGTTAATAATAAGTCAAATTGTTTATGGCTCGCTGTTCTAGTAGCAAGTGAATTATTTATTTCCTATTCAAGATATTTATACAACTTAACTGCTAGCTAGGCAATAAATAATTCGAGATACAGACAAACAATATATACATAATTGAAATGGAAAGAAATGCAATGCAAGCAATACAATGCAATGCACTGCAACGGCTCCGAGCACGAGAACGCTGATAGTTGCAGGAGGTGTCATATTTATTCGCCAACTGGTGGTGACGTTCATTAACCTGTTGGTCATTCACCTGCTGTTGTTTACTTGGTTTGTAGTGCAGAATTCGGTCGTTTGCATTTGTTGTCACAACAACCACACTAACACATTGATACCTCCCCACAAGCTGGTGCACGCACTCATTCACAAAATTTCACTAGCACTACTTTATATTCGGATCTCAACACTGGGCTTACACAAAATCTCACTAGCACCACTTTATATTCGGATCTCAACACTGGGCTTACACAAAATTGTACCGTAGTATTGGTATTCTCGTCTGGGAACCGGTTTTTGTTTTTTTTTTTTTTACTTTTAGTCACCTTAAGGCTACGTCTGGCAGAATTTTTGGAATTAAAACTTTTTTTTGGGTTTGTAAATAAAATTTATTTGTAATTATATACTTTTTAAGTATTTGGAAATAAAAATTTAAGTATCAAAATATTAAAATATTTTCTTTTTTGTTAAACATTTCTCTGAGTAGCCTCCTCCCTTCTATTTCCTCTTTTTTTAAAAACGTTTCTTAAAAGAAATAGACAGAAAAGTATGATTGTTAAAAAAATTAAAGACATAGCCAAAATTAATGGATATACTGAAGAATTGATTGAAGATTTAACAATTGCACATAGAAGAAAACAAGAATTGAGAAATTATACAACTTTAGATCTAATAAGGAATGAAGGAAATGACGAAAAGAAATATTCAAAATTTTATTTCTATCCAGAAATAACATCCAAGATAAAACCAATCTTTAATAAATATAATATCCGTATGAGTGAGTGCAGCGAAATAAAAATAAAAAATCTGATTGGAGGATCTAAGGATAAAATTGAACAACTTCAAAAGTCAGGAATTTATTCTATCGGATGTAATGATTGTGCAAAAGAATATATAGGACAGACAAGAAGACCTATTCTAAAAAGATTTAAAGAACATTTTGCACATCTTAAATATAATGAAAAAGAAAAGTCAAGTGTTGCAGAACATATGCTAGAAAATAGTCATAGCTTTAGTTTGCAAAATTTAAGACTAATAAGGAATGTAAATAGCAATTATGAATTAGATGCTTTTGAATCATTTTACATATTTAAAAACAAAAATAATCTAATGAATAGTGATGATGGACCAATCAAAGATTCAATATTCAAAAAATTTTTTAATAGATTCAACTCAACTCAACTGTAATTTTGTTTAGAAACATTTTTGTTTATTATTAGTTTTTTGACAAATTATTTAATTTAATTTAATTTTATAAATCTCACTGACGATGGAAGCATTGCTTCTGAAATGTACATCTGAGGAAATAAAATAAGTGTTTTAACTGTTAAAAGCTTAACTAATCTTTTCATTTAAAAAAATATATACTAAAGCAATACAGTAACCAATAAATTTGAATTCATTTTTCATTTGTTTGATGAAAGAGATTCCAACTTAAGTTTTCGATTCTCTTCTTGAAGCTGTGTTGAAAATTTAAGAAGTTAATTAATTGAATTAAAAAAAAAGACAAAAGTAAAATAATTGAAAGCGGATATCAAACTATGTAGACATTTTTTGAAAAACTTATCTCAATCAAAATATTGAAATGCAGAAATCTTGTAGATATTATGGAGAGCTCAGAAAGCCTTCATTCATCTCTGTAGCACAATTATTTACAAAGCACCAACACTTTTAGTTTTAATTTTTTTGAACAAATTGAAAGTGGACATTAAACTATGTACACATTTTTAGAAAAACTTATCTCAGTCAAAATATTGAAATGCAGCAATCTTGTAGACATTATGGAGAGCTCAGAAAGCCTTCATTCATCTCTGTAACGCAATTATTAACAAAGCACCAGCACTTTTAGTTTTCAATTTTTCTTAACACAAAAAAAAATTAAAACTTAAAGTGTTGGTGCTTCGTTAATAATTGAGCTACAGAGATGAATGAAGGCTTTCTGAGCTCTCCATAATATCTACAAGATTGCTGCATTTAAAGATTTTGATTGAGACAAGTTTTTAAAAAAATTTCTACCGAGCTTTTAATAAAAACAAAAAATTAAAACTAAAAGTGTTGGTGCTTTGTTAATAATTGTGCTACAGAGATGAATGAAAGCTTTCTGAGCTCTCCATAATGTCTATAAGATTGCTGCATTTAAAGATTTTGGCTAAAATAATTTTTTCAAAAAATGTGTGCATAGTTTCATGTCCACTTTCAATTTGTTCAAAAAAATTAAAACTTAAAGTGTTGGTGCATCGTTAATAATTGCGCTACAGATATGAATGAAAGCTTTCTGAGCTCTCCATAATGTCTACAAGATTGCTGCATTTAAAGATTTTGGCTAAAATAAGTTTTTCAAAAAAATGTCTACATAGTTTTATATTTAAGTTTTGGTATTAATAAAAAGTTAAGACAAATAACCGAGCTGAGGGAGTGAATCACAATATAATGAGTCCCAATAGAATCGGTATAGTTGCATTCTTATGAGTTTTCACATTTTGGCCAGCTTTACAAAAAAAAATTGAGTTTTTAAAAAACTATAACTTTGGTGTTGTTCAAACCCTGCCCTTAAGAATTTTTCAGTGTGGTGAAAATTAAATTTCAGGTTATGTTTTAAATTGACAAGCAAAAACAAGTAAACAATAATCAGAGTTACAAAGTTTCAAACAAAAAAGTTTGTGCTCTAAATTGTGTTTGTCATCAAGCGTTGACGATTTTTTCTTTTTCAGAATTAACATGACTTTCATTTCAGTAAAAGGAGTATATTTAGTTCCGATGAAGTTGTTTGCTGCAACTGCTTTAAAATCTCTAAAGAAAACATCAAAAAAAAGCTAAGGAGTACCAAGGACATTTACAATTTAAGCAGGAACTTCATTTCAATAAAAAGATTTAGTTTTTTTGGTGCAATTTAATAAGTGAAAGCATAATGTTCATTTGTAGTAAAAATATATCTTTCATACTTATAATACATTCTTTCTTGTTGTATCTAAACATGCAATTTCATTTTATGACGACAATTAAATTCATTTTGCATTGTACACATTTGTTCTTCTTTCTTTTTGTTAAATATATGATTGGTTATTATTGGTCGTTACACACAGCACAGGTCAATCTTTTCGAATGAAGTGTTACACCCATTTGCCAGTTCTCAGTGTGCTTTCAATAATTTTGCCTTCTAGATCTTCAAGATACGTTGTGTATCTCATTTTGAAATAGTTGACTCCTTCCATTTCTTCTTTGTCAGAATTCTGCAATACCAATCAAACAAATGAGTGTTTGGTTTTTTCTCAGAATGTAATTGATTTGACTTACCCTCGTCCACTTTCAAAAATAGTTTTTAGAAAGATTGGTAGCAATACTAGCAATGACAGAGGAGAAAAAAAATGAGCAATAAAGTTTAGACCTTCTACACTTTCCGTATTACGCGTTTTCTCTTTTCTCGTTTCGATGGAAGCTATGGACTGTGTTCAACTTAGTTTGTTTAGTTTGGTTTGTCTTCTTCTTTGACCTCATTCAGTGGTTGAACTATGAGTTTGGGGTGGGCATTGACTTCCATTGCATGTTCTACGGTTTCATCCGGGTTCTCTTCAGATTTGATTTCAGGTGGTGCGTGAGCTGTATTTTGAAAGTAGTCGACGGGTCGGGAAACAAATTTATCCTGACAATTATCCTTTGTGCACAGATAGCAGGAATCTGAGTGTATTCGTTGAAGTACTTTGAGAAAAACAAACGTGAACAGCAAATTGAAGGAACGCAAAAATAATATACATGACACCAGCGTTTAAATGATAGTCTGCAAACAAAACTTTCGGTTCCATGCCTCGAAAATTGCACTGTAACCTATAAAAAACAAAAACAAATAATAAATCAATGAAAAACTTTATTCTCGTACCTTTCGTTCGTAAATTTTTCAACGTTTAAGTTCTTTTTTCGATTTTTGTTTTGCTTCAACTTATGAACTGAAAATTACAGAGGAGATAACTTCTTTATTCCTCAAAGGCTGAAAATAAATAAAATGATTGAAATCTGAAACGTCAAATTAAAATAAACTCACCACACATACACCACACCACAACTTTTTTGCGCCATTTTTTTCAGCTCACACGTATTCACAGATAGATGCTGCGATTACAAAAACAACAATGTAAACAAATGGAAGTTGCGGGGCAAGAGAGGTAATGGTTTTCCATCTTGTTCTTTATTAATCTAAGGTTTGGGTCTAGGTGTCGTGTATCAATATACAGTGCGTTAAGCTTTATTAGGTGTTGTGTGTGTGAAACCCAGTGTTTCTCAAACTTTTAGCTTATAGTGGAATTCTGTGTGGTTTGTGTCTCGGAGAGATATTAACCAAGTGTAGCTGAGACACACTTTTGTACCAAAGGTTAACTTTTATTTTGGGTTTGGGTATAGATTTTAAGCGAAGACAACCTATATATCGTTACATCTGTTTTAAATTTGAATTTTGGTAGTAAATTTCGGTAGTCTTAGACAACTATTTTATTTTTGGGAGGTTTTAAGAGAAGAGGAAATACTTTTTGAAAGGAGTTAAGCTTTTTGAAAATAAAACATTATTACATTGAACGTTTTGCAGTGGTTGAGTGTGAACAAGGTTTTGGTTTAAATTTTTTTTTGTCTTTCTTCAGAGTGGAATAATTTGAGCGTTTACATAGCAGTGATTTGAGTGAGAACAAGTTTTTGTTTTCAATTGTTGTTCTTGAGAATTAAGTCGAATAATTTGTTCGTTTGCATAGCAGTGGTTTGAGTGTGAACAACGTTTTGGTTTAATTTTTTTTTGTCTTTCTTCAGAGTTGAATAATTTGATCGTTTACATAGCAGTGATTTGAGTGAGAACAAGTTTTTGTTTTCAATTGTTGTTCTTGAGAATTAAGTCGAATAATTTGTTCGTTTGCATAGCAGTGGTTTGAGTGTGAACAAGGTTTTGGTTAAATTTTTTTTTTTTGTCTTTCTTCAGAATTAAGTTGAATAATTTGATCGTTTACATAGCAGTGATTTGAGTGAGAACAAGTTTTTGTTTTCAATTGTGTTCTTGAGAATCTAGTCGAATGATTTGATCGTTTGCTAGCAGTGGTTTGAGTGAGAACAAGGTTCTGTGTTCAGTCGTTTTTTTCAGTAGTAAGTTGAATAATTTGAACGTTTAGCAGTGGTTTGATTGAGAACAAGGTTTTGTTTTCAGTTGTTGTTTTTCGGAGTTGAGTCGAATAATTTGAACGTTTAGCAGTGGTTTGATTGAAAACAAGGTTTTGTTTTCAAGTGTTGTTTTTTTGGAATTAAGTCGAATAATTTGAATAGTTTGAAATGAATATTGGACGTTTATCAGCAGACGAACTGGCATATGAGATGCAGATTCGTGGTCTGAAAGTGGGTACAGTGGAAGTGATGAGGAAAGCCCTCAGATCTTCAAGAGTGTTAGAGTCTCGGGGTACACTGGAAAACTCAAAGAGTTATCCGTTTAGCTTTGAGGAAGATAGAGAGGCGGTGAAAGCAAAGACGGAAGAGATTAGGGTTCTTTTGGAAGATTCTCCGAAAGATCCGAAATCTTCAGAGTGCGTAAAGATCATTACAAAGATTGAGTGGGCGTTAGGCCGTATTGGTAGGGCAGTTTGTGAGGGCGAGAGTGATGAAGAAGTGCAGAGCGAATTAAAGAATGAGTTGTTGATTTTGTTAGGTGTACTCATGGGTGATAGTGGAGATAGCGACTTAGAGGATGAAATTCCGAAGAAGGTCGTAGCATCAGGAGTCGCAGGTGGCCGCTCGGTGAGCATAAGTCCATCACGAAGTAATGCAACGAATGCGAATTTGGGAAGATTTTGTGAGGAAGCAAGTGGTAGTAGAACAGGGCGTACGAATGAAGGATTGAATGGTAGGTGCAATGTGTTGTCGAATGAGAGGTTGTCGGTTGGTCGTGTTAACGAGGAAACTCGACGTGAGAGCGAGAGTGAGGCTCGTATTAGAGAACTCGAAAGAGAAATTGAACTAATACGATTGTTGAGAGAGAGTGAGAGGGAGACTAGAGTGAATAGGGAAACTGGAGGAGTGAACAGGGAACAATCAGGGAATTCAGTGGGGGATGCGATTGTTGAAAGAGTACCAGTAGAGAATGTGGATCGTAGGGTGATTTTTAGAGAGAAAGAACGTGTGGGAAAATGGGGAGTGAAGTTTACTGGTGAGTCGGATGGCTCATCAGTGAATTCATTCCTAGAACGGGTGGAAGAACTGCGTATAGCGAATGATGTGTCGGAGGCACATTTATTCAAGTCTGCGACTGAATTGTTGTGTGGAAAAGCCCTCTTATGGTATAGGACTGTAAGGAGTGAGCAAAAGAACTGGCAAGAGCTTGTTCAAGAAATCAAGGCGGAGTTCCTTCCTGCGAACTATGATGATCTTCTCTTGGAGGAGATTAATCATAGATCCCAAGGGAAGGACGAAACCTTCGGCGCATACCTCGCCGTTATGAGAACCCTTTTTAGGCGGTTAACAGAACCATTGACTGAGGGAAGAAAACTAACCATCCTAAAGAAAAACGTCGACCCCTTCTATCAGCAACAAATTGCTCTCGCGAAACCGAGTTCAGTTAAGGAGCTAGCTATTTTAGGTAGGGAACTAGATACGCTTAGGACTAATATGGAAAATTTTACCCCTCCTTCTAGGTCGAAAAATCTTCTGGAACCAGAATGTGGATATTGGATAAGCAGTTCGACTCAACATCGTGTTGCGGTGGTTGAACCTGCTCCCGATAAACCACCACCTAGGGTCGTTAGGTGTTTTAATTGTAACAGGGAAGGTCACTTTGCTTCCGCTTGTTCTGTTCCTAAGAAATGTTTTGGTTGTGGTACAGTTGGTGTGTCTCGTAAGGATTGTCGTCGGTTTTCGGGAAATGGGCAGCGGACTCTCGCATCAGCAGGGCGAGAGCTCCGACGGAAGTAGATAGGTCGCCTGCTGGCGATCAGCTGGTAAAGCAAATTCAGTTAGGTTTCACTTTAGCGGCAAACGATAGGGACTGTAGGCCATATTTAAGGGTTAACATTTATGGGATAAAATCCATCGTTGGTGGTGAGGGATGGAAGATTTTAATAGGATTAGGGCTTAGTTTAGGGAAAAGTAACATCGGGTCAGTAGCGTTAGCAGATGGGGCGGGTGTAGGTGTGGAAGGCAGCTTATGCCTACCAATGAAAGTTGAGAGTAAGGCTGTTTTGTTAGAATGTCTGGTGATTCCGAAACTCCCACAAATCCTTATACTTTTTGCAGATTTCTGGGCACTGACGGGCATAGTTCCGGATTTAAGGTCAGGGATGTGGAGTTTCTCGAATCAAGAGAGCTGTGGATCTATAGTAGCTATTAGGGAACAATCCGATTTAGAAGAGTGTGAGAAACTTAAGTTGCAGAATGTTGTGAGTGAGCTTTTTAAGTCTATGTCTGAGGGTTTGGGATGTAGGAATTTGGTCGAGCACAAGATTAGGACCTCCGCGGAACCAATAAAGCAAAGGTACTACCCTGTATCCCCTGCGATACAAGGGCATATCGATAAGGAGTTGAAAGAGATGCTTGAAGCTGGTGTGATAGAGAAATCAAAGAGTGCCTGGGCATCACCGATTTTGCTAGTGAAGAAGAAAGATGGGTCTTTTCGGTTTTGTGTGGATTACCGAAAATTGAATGAGGTCACAGATAGAGATGCGTATCCCCTTCCCTTTATATCCGCAATTCTTGAAAAACTTCGTAACGCAAAGTATTTGTCATCCTTAGATATCACGTCTGCCTATTGGCAAATACCCATGGAGGAGGAGTCTAAAAAGTTTACAGCGTTGACAGTTCCGGGCAGAGGGCTCTACCAATTTTTGAGAATGCCTTTCGGCTTACACAACTTGCCGGCAACGTGGCAACGCTTCATTGACGATGTTCTGGGTCCCGACTTGGAACCATACGTCTTTGTATATCTCGACGACATTATTATAGTTACCGATTCCTTCGAGAAACACCTAGAAATATTAGAAGAAGTCTTTAAGCGGATTAGGGAGGCAGGTCTAAAAGTTAGTAGAGAGAAGTGCAACTTCTGTAGGCCTTCCTTGAAGTTTTTGGGTTACGTCGTCGACAGGAATGGTCTCCATGTCAACCCAGAAAAAGTGGAAAGTATGGTAAAGATTCCGGCGCCCAAAAATGTAAAGGAAGTTAGGAGCTTCGTAGGAACAATTTCGTGGTAGGTTAGGTTAGGTAAAATGGGCTGACGGTTGATCTTATTACCATCACACTTAGATCAATGTAGATCCGTTGTGATACCCTGACGTATTGTAACGTCCCAGAAACCTATGATTTTATGTCTGTTCAGTGTTTAACCATTTTGTGTTCTTAGTGAAGTTTAACAGGCTGCTCTTTGGAGCGTCTGATAATTCTTCTAGTTCATTAAAGAAGTAATTTCCTAGAAATTTTTTCCTAGTATGACAGAGTGCTGGGCATTGACAAAGGAAGTGACTAGTGTCCTCATGTTCATCTTCGTCATTGCATCCTCTGCATAGGTCATCGGTGCAAAGACCCATTTTCTTTTTGTGATAACCAAGTAGGTTATGTCCAGTTATGATACTGATAAGCGTTCGCAATGAAATTCTATTCAATGATAGCAGCTTTTCAGATTCTTTCTTATCATATTTCGGCCATAGTTTCCTGGAAGTAACACAGGAATCTAGGCATTCCCATCTTTCATTGGATTTTCGCATTATTTTGTTACCAATGATCTGTTTCATTTCACAGGGTGGGATCCTGATTGATTCATCAATGAGAGAAGGGTCAAGTGCTGATCCTTTCCTCGCTAGTTCGTCCGCTTTTTCGTTTCCCGGTATACCACTATGACCGGGGACCCAGCAGAGTCTAACGTTATGCTGTGTGCCAAGAACCCTTAGCTCTTCGCGACAGCAAGAAACAAGCCTTGATTTGACAAGAGTGGCAGAAATCGCTTTTATTGCTGCTTGGCTATCAATGAAAAAAGTGATATCAGCATGTGATAGCGCCATCATGGACACCTGTTTTGCAGCGTTTGTAACTGCCAAGATCTCGGCTTGGAAGACGCTGCTGTGATTAGGAAGTCTGAATGAACTGGCAAGTTTTAGGCTTTCTGAAAAGAAACCTGCCCCTGTTCCAACTTCCATTTTTGAACCGTCGGTATAGATTGCTATAGACGTTTCGTGAGGTGTTTCATTCTCCCAATCTTGTCTATTGGGGAAGCTAGTTGTGAAGGATTTTTTAAAGTCCAAGTATGGAGTTATGTAATCCGTGCAGATATTGTTATCTGCGTATCTTGATAAAATCTGTGCGTGTCCTATTTGGCTGGTTTTCCAGACATTACATTGGTTTAGTCTAAGTGCACTATTTGCTGCCGCTTCTTGAACGTAGAGATCAAGAGGTGTGAGATTGAGTATTACTTCCAAACTCGCGGTCGGTGTAGTTCTCATTGCACCAGTTACGCAAATACAGGCAGATCTTTGAACTTTGGTTAGGGTTTTTAAATGCGTGGATTTTTCCAACGCCTTCCACCAGACCAAGTTGCCATAAGATAGGATAGGTCTAACAATGGCAGTATACATCCACAGGATGATCTTGGGATTTGGTCCCCAGTTTTTGCCAAAAATCCTGTTGCACGAATATAGTGCTATCATAGATTTCTTATATCTTTCTTGTATATTGGGACTCCAATTTAGTTTTTTGTCTAAGATCACACCCAGGTATCTGGCTTGATCAGAGATTTTAAGAGGGGTCCCATTTAGTCTTGGTAACTCGAAAGTAGGTATTTTTCTTCTATTTGTAAAGAGTACCAGCTCTGTTTTGAGGGGGTTCACTGCAAGGCCGCACCTTTTTGTCCAAGCGCTTACCTTGGTTAGTGTGTAGTTCAATTGTGCGCTAATAGTGGAAGGGAATTTCCCCGTTGCCAGAAGAGCTAGATCATCGGCATAGGCGACCACTTTTACGCCATCATGTTTGAGAGCTACGAGGATCTCATTCATGACCAGGATCCAGAGCAGGGGTGAGAGGATACCTCCTTGTGGGGTTCCCCTTGACACACACTTTTTCAAGTTTGCACCTCCCAGTTCACTGTGGATCTGACGTTTTGTTAGCATATTCATGATCCAATTTGTTATTGTTTCTTCAACTTCTAGATCATTTAGGGCCTTCTTAATTGCACTGTTCTGTACATTGTTGAAAGCTCCTTCAATGTCCAGGAAAGCTGCCAGAGTGTATTCCTTATCTTGCAGCGTTTTTTCTATGGTTCTTACTACACAGTGAAGTGCTGTTTCCACACTTCTTCCTTTTGTGTAAGCATGTTGAAAGGTGGATATTACTTCCGGTTTCATAAAACTACGGATATGTAAATCAAGCAACCTTTCAAAAGTTTTCAGTATAAAGGAGGTCAGACTTATAGGTCTGAAGTCTTTTGCTTCTGTATGGCTGGGTTTGCCGGCTTTCGGTATGAAAACGACTTTAACTTCCCGCCATATTTTGGGAATGTAACCCCATATGAGGCTACTTTCAAAAATATTCTTGAGATGTGGGATGACTTTTTCTCTGCTTTTTTGAAGCATCATAGGAAAAATGCCATCGTGACCCGGAGATTTAAAAGGGGAGAAGGAGTTGATAGCCCATTCCAACTTCTCTTCTGTTACGATATCTGTCGGGATTTCATGTCTAGAGTAATTAGTGGTATCTACTTCACTGTTCTCTATAGGGCTGCATCCAGGGAAGTGCGAATCGAACAGATGTTCCAGACTCTCTACCGGGGATTCAGTCCAGTGGTTATCCGGTCTCTTCAGAGAACCAAGAGGTATGGTCTCCTTAGAGAGGATTTTCCGTAGTCTGGCCGATTTGTTCGTACACTCAATTTCGCTGCAAAAATTTCTCCATGAGCAGCGTTTTGCTCGTTGAGTTTCATTTTTGAATTTCCTTTGGCTGGATTTGTAATGTTCCCAGTCATTTTCGGAGCCGGTTCGTTTGGCAGCATTGAAAAGTCTTCTAGTTTCTTTCCTAATGCTGCTCAGCTCGTTGGTCCACCAAATTGGTTTTTTGTTCTTTTTTACCGTTGTGATCAGAGGACAGCTTTTATCCAGGGCATTTCTCAGAATCCCTGTGAGTTCTGCAGTCAACTTATCAAGGCTTTGCGGTTCAAGGTACCTATTTGTATTTAGGGAATCTATGTTATCGTCTACCTCCCTACTAAAGGTTGCCCAATCTGTTCGTCTATTATTACGAAAAGGTTTGATTGGGCGATCTGTAGTGGGAATGATAAAATTTATCAGACGATGGTCTGAGAAAGAGAGTTCTTCTAGTACTTTCCACTGCTCTACTGGACAAGTGTCCGAGTTATTAGTGAGGGTAATGTCAAGTACTTCTTTACGGTTTTTTGTAACAAAGGTAGGTGTGTTACCTCTGTTGATAACCAAAAGATTGTTTCTTAAAATAAATTCAAATAAGAGTTCCCCCCTAGAATTTGTGTCGGTGCTTCCCCATTGCACATGGTGTGCGTTGGCGTCACAGCCCATAATAATATCTAGTCTACTCTTACTTGTGTATTCTACCAGTTGGTAAGTAATATTCGCTGGTGGTCCTTCAATTCCATCATGTGGCATGTAGATGGAAGCTAAAATTAGAGGTGGGAGTCCCTCACGTTCCATCTTTACTGCGGTCTGGTCTATTGTGCTATAAGTAGTTAGAAGAAAAAGATTTAACTGTTTTCTAGCTACTATGCATGTTCTGAGGTTACTTTCTGGGCTGACAAAATTAGATTTGTACAGCGTAAGTTCTTTGGAGTGTAGGCCCTTAATTTTTCCTCTTGCGACCCAAGGTTCTTGTATAAGGGCTACATCAATTTGTCTACTCTCCATGAGGTAGACCAGGTTGGCGGAGGCGGCTTTACTATGTTGGAGATTTATTTGTATTAACTTCAATTCCATGACATAATTTGTTTTATATACAACGCCTTACTAACCTGTTTTTTGATTCTGGCTATCAGCCTGAGCTTGCATCGGGTTATGCCAACGCGAACTTTAAAGCTGACTCGTCTTAAAAGTGGTATGGAGTTGTGGTTCAATCTCACAATCACTTCAGTTCCTGTCTCCGTTTTCTCCACCTTCATGATCTTCCATTGATCACTCAGAAGTTCGGCATTTAGAGAAAGGATATACCTTTCCAGCCGATCGCGGGGAATAGCGGGGCCTCTGACCAATAGTTTTCCTATTGGTCGGTTAAGATCTTTAATCTCACTGGCAGTCACAAGCCGTAAATCGGCATTCTGCCAGGGAGCTGCCGTCTTCTTCACAAACTCCTGGAGCCATTGAAGGGTCCATTCATTTTCGCAGTTCATCATCTTGAAACCATGGACGGTAGTGAGGTCCCCGAAGAGTGGCGGTGGCCTACTCTTGACGATCGCCTCGTTTACCTCTTCCAGGATTCTTAGTTCAAGTAACTGCCATTCGTCTTCACTCAGTTTGCGGTCGGGTTTCCCAAAGTCGGCGATAGCGACTGGGTGGCCCTTTACAGCAGGGACTGAGGAGGTCTTCATCCTCTTAGGTATCCTGTTGGGTGAGGAGTTATTTGGGGAGGAGCTGGCATTTCTTGCTCTTTTTGAGCAGCTCGGCAAACCGGTGTCGACAAGGGGCAGGGAGGCCACCTCGCCAGTTCCGGTACTTGCTCCGCAGCCAGCTTGTTTTTTGTTTGTTGGGTCTTGTCCAGTTCGTTTTGTTATGTCTGTTGGTGTCACTGTCCGTAGTCTTTGTTCGGACCTGACCAGCGCCCTTTTGGCCTTTACCGTTAAGGATTCGGGGTCCTTTTTCGACAGGCGTCTGACGATCCTTTCCGCGTTGCGTCTTTGTCTCAGTAGTAGTTCGTTGTTACTGAGGACCCCAGCTCGTCGTCGTTGTCCGGCATTTCTGTCGATGACAGTTGCCAGACTGTCCGTTGTTTTGTTTAGTGCCGGGTTTTCGGGGTTGGATTCCTCAGTCACGTTCAGGTCTTGCGGAGGGCTGAGGCCTTCTACACTACCTTCACGCAACCGTTCTTCCTTCCCCTCAGCAAGGACTTCGTTTCCCATTTCTGGGTTAGGAGTTCCGCTGTGTTTCCGTACTCTAGGGTCTGTCTGTCTGTCCTTCGTGTTATGTCCTGTATTCGTTATAGTCTTTGCACCAGCCATCGATGGGGTTGGCCTTTTCTTCGGCTGAATTTTATCAGCGTATGGAGCAGGCGGACCCATCAAAGTCTTAGCACACTCACCTAGAAGGGAGAGAGGGTTCGGTGCTGGATTAGCAGTAGGCCCATCCTTTCCCAAGCCCTCCCTATCCAAAAAGGCTCGTGTGTTGTGCGGTTCGTTTTGGTCGGTCTTGTCAGTTTTGTCGGTCTTACCTTGCAGGGGGCTTGGTGCTAGACTAGCAGTAGGCCCGTCTTTTCCCAAGTTCTCCCTGTCTAAAAAGGCTCGTGCGTTGTGGAGTCTTTTCCGGTCAGTGTCAGTCATATCGTTCCAGTCAACCTTCCCCAGCCTTTTGACCGTGCGCTTGCAGTTGGAGATTTTACTCCGCCTGGACACGCACGATAGGTTTGACGTATCGGAGTCCGCTATGGAGCTGGCATCGCTGATATCATCAACAATGATAGCCTCACCACTGGCTCCATCTTCCATACCTAAGCTGGAGAATGGGTCTAGGAGGAGGTTTTCCTCTTCCTCGGTCATCTTCGAAACGTTGTTGTTCTTTAAGTTGTTCATTTTTAGTTCAGCTTTATCGTTTTTATTTTTAGGAGTTAATTTGAGTACTTTATAAGTTGGATCTATAAGAGAATGTAAAAAGAAAAAGAAAAAGAAAAAGAAAAGAACGAAAAAAGAAAAAGAAAAAAGGAAAAGATCCAAAATTATAAGTAAAATCGTCAAACAATCCAAACAAAAAGTGAAATAAGAAAAGTCAGTCACTGGCGACTTCTCCTTACGATATTGAGATCGTAGGGCAAAGCCCAAGCCAGCAGCCGTGACATCTGCTGACACTTTAGCGTATATCCCCGCTATTTTTTTATTGCTTTTTTGTTTCCTTTTCATAAATTTTCATAGAGGTGGGTCTCACTTAGTTTGCCCAAAACCCTAGCTGGTAGCTGATTTTCCGCTCAGAAGCATCTAACCATAGCCATCATGCTTGAGGTTTCCAGCGTAAGCCTCCTCACCACGGCAAGGTGGAGACCCGTTGAGGAGGAATTTCGTGGTACCGTAGATTTGTACCTAACTTTGCTATTCTGATTAGGCCCCTTACTGATTTATTAAAAAAAAGTAAAAAGTTTGTATGGTCGGATGAATGTGAGGAATGTTTTTAGAAAAGCAAAAGAATGTCTGGTGACGGCACCAATCCTGACGTACCCTGATTTTTCCAGGCCGTTTGTTGTCCAAACGGATGCGTCAGACTATGGGATTGGAGCGGTGTTGTCTCAAAGTTTTGAAGAGGGTGAAAAGGCGGTATGTTATATCAGTAGGTCATTGAATAGGAGTGAGAGGAACTATTCCACAACCGAGAAGGAATGCCTAGCCGTACTTTGGGCGATTGAGAAGTTGCGACCATATCCTGAAGGAGTCAGGTTTACGGTCGTGACGGACCATTATTCCTTGGTGTGGCTTAGTTACATCAAAGATCCACAGGGTAGATTAGCTCGTTGGGCCATTAGGCTTCAACAATTTGATTTCAAGATCATTCACCGAAAAGGGAAAGAGCACGTCGTTCCTGATATGCTATCGCGGGGAGTTCCAGTAGTGGCTTGGATTTCAGAAGCGGAACCTGATCCTTGGGTGGTTAAAATGATCGAAGGGGTAGAGAGAGATCCCTTAAAATATCCATCTTGGAGGGTTGAAGATGGGAAGCTGTTTAAGTTTGTGAAGTCTGCGCATGTGGTAGTTCATAATGATCAGGATGAATGGAAACTGGTGATTGGGAAGAAAGAAAGATTAGGGATTTTGAATGAATGTCACGATAAACCGTTAGCAGGTCATATGGGGGTACGTAAAACATTCGCTAGGGTTTCAGAAAAGTATTACTGGCCGAAAATGAGGGGGGATATAACGCGATATGTTCGTAATTGTAAAGTTTGCCAACAAGTAAAGCCGTTGAACGAATAACCAGCTGGTCTTATGACGGAGAGAGTAGGGAATTCAAAACCTTGGGAAATGATTTGTGTAGATTTGGTAGGTCCTTTGCCCAAATCGTCGAAGGGTTTTATTTATATCTTAATAGTAATCGACTATTTTACCAAGTTTCCACTGTTGTTTTCATTACGCTCTGCACCCGCAAAGGCGGTGTGCAAAGAATTAGAGGATAATGTCTTTTTACTTTTTGGGGTACCAAAGTATATTGTCTGTGATAACGGCCCACAATTTCGGAGTAGGGAACTCAAATCTCTTTGCGAAACGTATGATTCGCAACTCAGGTTCACCGCGCACTATCATCCACAGGCAAATCCTGCGGAGCGCATCAATCAGATCATCAAGACAACGTTACGTGCGTATGTCTCAGAGAATCAGCGCAGTTGGGATACGCAACTAGCAAAAGTGGCTTGTGCGATTCGAACTTCTCAACACGAAGTATTAGGAGTGTCACCATATTTCGCCAATTTTGGCCGGAACATGGCCACATGTGGTCGAGAGATAGGCTTTCGAGATAGTGGTAGGGACCAAGAAAGGCCAATAGATGTTGATATCCAATTTAGGAAATTGAGAGAGGATATAGCCAGGAAACTAGGCGCTGCGACCAAGAAGTCAGCGCAAACATACAATCTTCGCAGGCGAGATACCCAGTATCAACCTGGCGACTTAGTTTGGCGAAGGAACTTCGCTCTTTCCGATGCCGCAAATTACATCACGGCTAAATTGGCTACTAAATTCGTAGGGCCTTATCGCATCTCAAAGCGAACGTCATCTTGGACGTATTTACTGGTTGATGAGAATGGCAAAGATCGTGGAACTTGGCACACAAAGGATTTGAAACATTATTGCGATTTTTAATAATTAACTTAGCCTAATATCAAGACCCCCCTTTAATATATAAGTATCTTTACTTACCGTTTTTTTTTTCTAACTTTAATCTACCTAAAAAGACCATACCTCATCTTTATTTTTAGCATCAGTACTTTAATTTTTTTTACTTTTTAATTTCTTAACTCTTTTAACTTTTCTTTTTAAAATTTTTGGTTTAACTTTAACTTCAGTTTTAACTTTCTTACTGTCAAATTGATGGAAAATCGTTAGTGTTGTGTTGTCTTCCTTATCTCCGTTCCTATAACAAGTTTCATCTTAGGAAATGGTTTATATGTCTTTGAGATATAAACACATTTCCTGGGAGGTAAGGGTGGGATTTGTCGCGGTAAAATTTACCGCTACAAAAAGTATCCTTCGGATCCTTTTCCGTATCCCTTCCTCTTCTTTGTTTTTGGGTGTGGCTGCATAATTCTGAGAGAGTTAGGGGCAACCAAGGTTCCATCAGCCTATGGTTTACTCACTCAGCATTCTGCAAAAACATCCAACGTAGGTTGCTGTGGCAAAATCGGTCAAGCTAGACCAGAAAAGGGACAGGCGGTCCCCAACGAACATTGATGAACGTGCAGACGGGCGGTCTCACGAAAAACACAAAAACTGCCTAATGGAACCTGGCAAAACACCCAAGGCAACACAACAACACTCAATACAAACATCAATGGTAGATGATCAATTCCTACCCAACGTTTTACGTCACTTTGACAAAATTAGTATGGCCTTCTGCCCAACCTAAACTTACAATCAACTTTTAACAAAAATTTAATCGTTACTGACATAAAAGAAGAATCACTTATAGACGTGTTTCCGATTTTATTCTAACTTTCTTTTCTTACGATCTGGACGAAGGTCTACGGACAGTACTTCGAACTTTCGAACTTAGCTTCTTCTGTCTTGTGTTCTCCGAGAAAATATCTTCTTCGTATTTTAGTTTGGGCCGGTTTGGGGCTGGGGACTTTGCGCGAGTAAATAATTTTTCGGAGTAAGTCTTTCTTTAGGGGTTGAACTCGTCCACTAGGCTACTGGTGATTACATCACCTGAACGCAAAGGACCGTGGGTAGTTGATTCGTGACATCTCACTCGCACATCCTAGCCTAATGGCGGGATGCTGCAGTAAAAGTGAGACCGAACAACACCACGCTTAAAGGTCTGACGAGGATGGCTGGAAGGCCGATGCCGCATGGATGAGAAAAACCGGCCATCTTGATGGTCTCTTGATTCTTGAGATTGGAAGAAGAAAGACCTAAAAGAAAGCGTTCGAGGACTTAAAGCGATTATTGTTTTTGAGATTCGAGATTTTTCTTTAGACTTGAAGTTGGGAGAAAATTTGCCTAAGCCGATTGTGCGAAAAAGGAAAAATTCCAGTTGGGGATTTTTAGGAAAAGGAAATTTGAGAGTTCTGATCGGAGAGGATATTTACCCGAGGAGTCCAGGATAGTGTGCTAGAAGAGCTAAGTATTTTATTTTATTACGTTTCAATAGTGCTTATTTTTATCATCTCGGAAAGTCCTTCTTTTTCAAGGATTTTTCGAGTATTCATAGAGTCGCCTTATTTGGGTAAAGACTCAGACCCGCTAGACCTTCGTCTTACCGTTTTGTTTCTTTCCCGAGATTGCGGGACTCGCGACCGTTTTCCTCTATTTCTACCTCTACCTTTTTTTTTATTTTCGGAAACTTTCCATAAGCTATTCTTCTTTGTGTACAAACGACACACTAATTTGTTTGCTATTTAACTTTCTACAACTTTTCTTTATTTCGAGAATTGGCCTCCTGCCAACCTCGGAAAAGTTCTGTACTTTATTTTATCTTGAAAAGATTCTGGTTTAAGTCCAGGTTTCGACCAAGGTTTTATCCAGACACCCCTTTTATTCCAATAAAATTAATTAAACTTCCCTTTGGGAATTCCAACATATCTTCTTTTTATTTATTTTTCGTCGTCAAGGTTTGGAAATTTACCTCATCAAAAATTTTCTGGCGCCCACAATTTTGAGGACACCCTGTCCTTCAAATTAAATATCTTACCTATTTTATTAAGAAACTATAAATCTTCGATTAAATTAATTTCCACTTGATCAACCTATCGAACACACCCAGCTGAGCTAACCGCGGTGGCAGCATATACTTGTTGCTGGATGCACCTTTTTTTTTTTTTCTTGCCAGCATTTCATCTCATCTGTCATTCTCATTTTACTATTTACTTCCTTGCTGCACGCCAGCCGGCTGTGTATAATTTTAGATTAAATTTTTACTTGTTTTGTACGCGGTTTTTAAAGTCTCGCAATCATCATAAAGTTAATTTGTTAAATAGATAATAGAGTGTAAAATAATATAAGTAATACCCTCAAGAAGGAAGTGCCGGTGAAACAACAAAAATTGGTGTAACACCGCTTCCCATTATCCACCAAAGTGTGGAGAAGCTGGGGGAATAAAGTGCCAATTTGTTCCGTGATTTGCTAGGTTTTCGGCAATTTCTTTAAAATCGTACTTTGCGTCTTTCAACATTTTGGCTAATTCGTTATTAGCGCCGACGAAATTCATTCTACAATCGCTGTAGATTTGTTTGCAGCTACTTCTCCTGGCAGCAAACCGTCGAAATGCTGTTAAAAATGCTTGGGTGGTTAGGTCCGACACGACTTCCAAGTGAATGGCTTTTGTTGCCAAACAGATAAAGACTGCAAAATATCCCTTTAGTATTTTAGCACCTCGAGTTTTCCAGCCTTTTATTTCGATGGGTCCTGCGTAGTCAACTCCAGTATGACTGAACGGTCGTGACATCTGGACTCTCGGTGCAGGTAGATTTGCCATCAACTGCTGCATTTCCGATGCCTTTTACCGGTAGCAAGAAGTGCATCTATGAAGTTGATATTTTACGCTTCTTTGTATCTGGCCGATCCAATACTTTTGACGGATGTAATTGATCATCTGTTTTATGCCGCCATGCAAGGTGTTCTTATGGGCATCTCTGACAACCAGGTTGGTAAAATGGTGACTGTTTCGAAGAAGTATCGGATGTTGCGTAGAGAATTCTCCAAGCGTCCTCCAACTCTCAAAAGTCCTTCAGTATCAACGAATGCGTTCAACGTCTTGAGTTACTTGGGCATTTTCGATGTTTCGACGATTTGTTGAAGCTCTATTTTGAACATCTCTTTCTGTGCGGCCTTCACGTCTACGACACGCGCTGCTTCCAATTCGTTTGGACTAAACGGGCCATCAGAAGCTGCTTTTTGTCGACATTTTGTTGCGAAACGACAACACGTGGCGACAACTCAAATCACCTTCAACAAACTCGAACAGTCGCAGATGGTTTGAAGTGTGCGATCATCCTGACTGACCTGAGCACTTAGTACCTTAACCGTACGTCGTTCCTCGTCAGTTTCGATGTCAACAGGTTGATGCGGAGCATCGAAAGCCCATTGAGTGCGTAAAAATTCAGGACCAATCCACCAAGTTTGCAATGTGGTCAGTTCTGCTGGATACACACCTCTATACGCCAGATCGGCTGGGTTATGAAGCGTTGCAACATGTCTCCAGCAATCGATCCCCACTAACAGCTGAATTTCGGACACTCTGTTGGCCACGAACGTAGTCCATTTGGCGAGAGTGGCTCGTATCCACGCGAGCGCGATGGTTGAGTCGGTCCGAGTAAAAGTCTTGATGTCGGGAACAGCCAAAACGTCCTTCGTGTACTGCATCAATTGCGCTAAAACTACTGCTCTGCAAAGTTCCAAACGTCGAAGCGTGATTGTACGCTGACTTGGAGCTACCTTCGTCTTCGCCAGGAGCAAGTTGACATGGATATTCCCATCACAGTCAAGCACACGTACGTATACTACGGCACCGTATGCTTTCATTGACGCATCATAAAATCCATGTAGCTCGATATCCTTGTTGGTTTTGCTTATCTGAGTCCATCGTGGTATTCGAAGCGTCTCGATCATAGGAAGTTCTCGATGAAAAGCATCCCAGTCCTTTTTCAAAGTAGTTGGAACCGGATCATCCCAATCACAACTTAGTTCCCAAAGCCGCTGCATCATTAACTTTGCCGTGATGACGCATGGTGATATCCAGCCAAGTGGGTCGAACAGTTTGGCTATGGTGGACAACATTGACCTTTTTGTTGTTGCTTCTGATCACTGCTGCACACTTTGATACGAAAAGTAGTCGTCTATCGGGAACCATTTGATGCCAAGGGTTTTGACATGATTTGACATGTTGAACGGCACCTCAAAATCTAACTCTCGATTTGCTACAGGTATGTCTTCAACGAGTTCCTTCACGTTACTTGTCCATTTTCGTAAATTGAAGCCCGCGGACGCCAGAAGTTGATTCGCTTGGTCGCGTTTTGTTCGTGCTTCTTCCACAGTATCGGGACCACTGATGAAATCGTCCACATACATGTCCTCTCGGACAACCTTGGCGCCCTCCGGCAGGTTCAATTCTTCATTTTCAGCTACCCGCTTCAAAATTTCGATGGCAAGATACGGTGCACTTGCTGTGCCAAACGTTACCGTTTTAAGCCGAAACATTTTGATTGGAGATGAACGATCGTATCTCCACAGGATCAACTGATAGTAAGTATCCGGTGTATACACTAACACCTGCCTATACATCTTTTCGATGTCAGCCGTAAACGTAATTCTGTGGGTTCGCCATCGAAGAACCAGAACAATAATGCTCGACTGTGATTTTGGGCCCTCCAAAAGTCGATCATTGAGCGAACTTCCATCCAAAGTCTTCGCTGTTGCATCGAACCCTCAGTTTCGTGGTGGAACTCGATTCCTTGAAAACTGCATGGTGAGGCAAAAAATAGTGGTATGGGGGTGCCAACACCGAGTCGCCGAAGTGAATTTCTTCCATATGCCTTAGGGTTGCATATTCCTGTATGCATTTGGCATAATCTGCCCAAAGAATTGGGTTTGCCTCCAGTCTCTTCTCCAAGTGCAGGAATCGTCGGACCACGTTCTGCTTATCTGGAAGACATCCACTTTTGAACGGCAGCTTCACTTCATAACGCCCGTCAGGAAGGCGTCTCGTGTGTTCATCGAAATGCGCGTCGCATGCGATGTTCTCCTCAGTTTCATGTGTCTGGAACGGCAATTCTTCCATCTCCCAGAATCTCTGCAGCTGAGAATTCAGGTCAGCAGTCTGCACAAAACTGCGTATTTGACGGGGATGTTCCGCTTGAGCTTTCTCTAACACAATCCACCCTAACTGCGTCTTCTGAGCGGTTGGTTCGACTCCATCTGCAGGTTTTCTCACTTCTGGAATGGGTATATCGGCATATACGTCGCTACCGAGAAGTATATTAATTGGTCCAGGAACGTGGAGATTTGGATCTGCCAACGTTAACCCTTTAAGGTGTTGCCATTTGTCAGGTATCATTTGTTGGGCTGGGAGATGGCCAGTCAGTGACTTGAAGGCCAGTGCCCGCACCGCGCCTCCATAAGTTGAGTTGTATGACGCAAGCTCAATATCCACGCAAGTTTGCGTACCTCGACAAAGGTACGTCGCTTTTTCAGCTTTAATTGTATTGCTGCATCTTCAGTGATGAAGCATGCTTCCGATCCTGGTTCGATCAAAGCTCGGAGATGGTGTTGACGACCATAAGCTGCTCGCACCTTAACAATTACTCTCGCTAAAAGCACCTGGTGCGCTCTGCTACCATGCGACGTGTGGTAATAGAAAACTTGACCACTTGTAGAAGCCTGTTGCACTTCTCGTGGTTCAAACTCCAGCGCGTTTGCATTAAACGATGTAGAAACTGCATTCTGACCTCTTGAAGCTGTCGTTAACCTTGACGGTGTCATGCTATTTGCACGCACAGCTGCGTGTTGGGCCACGTTTGCATGTAGAAGCGTGTGGAGACGCTGTTGGCAAAAGTAACAGCATCCAGGCGAGGGGCAATCCGGCGCAAAATGCCCTGCAGAAGGCCGTGTTCGCCAACTCTCAGGCGTCGAGCAGTCTGCTTCCTTTACGCTGTGTCCATGTTTAGGAACCGCTGACACTTCCTTATGGAATGCTGTAGCAGATTGCATAAACTGCATATTCCCGACTCCCTATTTAAAGTTGGCCGAACTGCTGGCCTACCTACTTGCCTACTGGCTGGCTTACCTGTTGTCTTAGATGCTGGCGTCGCAAACATCAATTTGGTGCTCTGAAAGCGAGAACGGTTGTTGGCGTGTGTCTCAGCTTTCATTTTTGACGCGGAGCACATCTCTTGCTGGTCAACAACTTCTAAAGTTCGGAAACGTCTATCCAAGAAGTCCGCAAACTCGACGAATTTCGGCAAATCCTTTCTGTTTCCCATCTTTTCTTCCCACAGTTTCTGCGTAGACGACGGCAACTTCTGGTGCAGGAATCAAATGAGCACCGTGTCCCACTGATCCACCGGAACTTCCATGTTCTCCAGCGCTGACATACACTCCAGTGTAGTGAACAACAACTCCTTCAAATCTGTCGCAATTTCCCGGGCCATAGGAGACTGCCCAAACAGAGCTTGCATCTGTAAATGCACCAGAATGCGTTTATGGTCGTTGCGCTCTTTCAGCATCTCCCACGCCTTTTCATAATTTGCCGCCTCGACCGACAAGTTCTGCAGAAAACGCTCGGCGTCACCAACCAAACAGGATTGCAGAAAGTGCAGCTTGTCTATGTCGGCTAGACTACTGTTGTTGTGCACCAACGCTTCAAGACGATCATGGAAGGCTCGCCAGCTGGTATACGCGCCATCAAATTTGGGCAAGTCGATGCGCGGGAGCCGTATCTCCGACCGAGATGACGACTGTTGAGACTTTGCGTCCAAGGATGCTGCCGTGACGTCCCCTGTGGGCACAGGTTTGTGTTTTTCTAACGCATCCATTAGTACAACACGGTAATCTATTGAAAGATCCATTATCTGGTCGTACACCTCTATCAGATCTTCTTTTTTCATCGTAGATTCCAGATGTTGTCCTCCGATGATAGCCTCGTTGTAAACTTTTGACGTGGCGATGTCTTCCTCCAACTTAGCCAACCTTGCAGCCACATATGAGCGGGTCAGGCGCTCTTTTGGAGACTTTTTAAAGTTGTTAAGGTCTCGTTTGATTGTCGTTAACAAACCATTCTGCAGCTCACCGTATTTATATGACATTTTTATTATGTATATTTGTTTTTCAGATAAAGAAAAAATTTAAATAAATGTGCAAGACTCACGTACAATATCAGCTGCAGCTACCGTCAGTTCCTGTATCTTCTTGAAGATTATTTTTGTTGCGCGACGCGACGTTGTTTCGGTTTAGGTAACGCGAAATCAGATTTAACTTACAAAAGCTAATTATTAAATCATTAAAATGATTTTGTAGAATGCACTTTCGTATATATATATATATATGTACTTACATATATATTTTCAAACTAACTACATATATAAATTAACACTTTATTGTCTAAAGTTTTAGTCTTTATACACACACACTGTTTAATTGTTTGGTTCAATTAATTTACGGTTCAGAGGGACCAAATATTCTGACTAGGTTTATTTATATTATAAAAAAAAAATAGGAAAAAAAATTACTTAAAAACTTAGCTTAGAAAGGAAAAAGAAACACGTCCACTCAGTTTTCTGTATAATCGGTTTTTATATTTACAATATTTACTTTAGAGGTCATAATGACAAAAATTCTATGTTATTGTTTACAATTTTCAGTTGACATTAATTATTTGTGGATTCTATTCAAGTATTGTTCGATTAATATTTTAATTTAAAAATTTCTCATAAAAACATTGTACTTTCGTACAGAACAGCTTGGCTCTTATGAATATACACTACGGGATAGATATTGACGTAGATGAAGTAGTGGATATATTTAAAAACAAAAACTTAAGATTGATTATCAAATGAACCTTCCATATAATATAAGCGCTATTTATTTCATCCACTTCCACTTATAATTATTATAACTTTCCCCCTCACGCTGTGGGAAATCGCGTTAGCGATGGATATCTATCTGAAATCTAACAATATCTACTATAGCAAATCAATACTTGTACCGGTCTTGCCGTCGAGCATGTGTCATGAGCAAAAACTAAATACACCTGTGAGGAGAACCGGTGGCTGTCTGCCTCTTTATAGTTGGTGTGTTTTTGGCCGATACGTTGGTGTGTCTCTTCTTATCGATGGTTTAGCCGCGTGGCTAGTCCACTAACGCGTGGGGTTGTGCTGGGCGATCCGCCTCGCTGAGGGCTGAGCCTCACCGTGCCGCGCAGGGCAAAATGCAACCTACTTGTAAAAGAAAGTACCAAGCAGATATTTCGACCTGTTTGGGTTGATACTTCGGATTTCCGAAACGAAGACTTACCTCCTGTATCTCAAAAAAAGAACAAAAATCTCGGGCCCAGAGCGCCGACACAAATTGGCCACTATTTTATGGCCGCCTAGGTACCTCTTCATTCTTCAATGTTTAACTTTTTCCCTTTGCGCACGTCCTATTATTTTTCCTTTTTCTTCTCTTTTAAATTTTCTTTGATTTCCACGATAATTTTTCTTAGCGGTATATATATATTTTCTCTTTTTTTATTCTTTTAATTTTTCTTTTCACGCTAAAAGTGGTGTCTGCTCATTGGCTAAATTAAAAATGGCCGAACGAAAATGAAATTGTACTTTCGTACCCATACTAAAGCACATGTGCTGACAATCGAGGTGTGCGCTTCCGATACAGCGCAACGTTGCCTGACAAGCAAAAACGAGAATTCCGCACTATTCGCGGTCTACAATACCCACATTGAATCTGAGGGTGCGGGCACATGAGAAAATAGTTTTCGACCGAATGTCGAGAGTTATTATAAGTATCTAGTTGCACTTTCGTGCCAACAAAAAAAAAATTCCTTAAAACTCCTTGAATTCTTTCGAGTGAAATGGCGGGCCACTATCAGACTTCATCTGATGGTATCCCATGCCTTGTAAAAATTGAATTTAAGTGACTGATAATTTCAGTTGCTTTTGAAGATCGAATTTTGATTACTTCCATAAATTTTGAGTAATAGTCAACTAATATGGTATATAAATCTTTTTTCCATTCAAAAAGATCACTTTTGCTACTTTTTTAAAAGGTAAATTTGGCAAATCATGTGGTAATAAAGGTTCTTTTGTAGTTGCATTTTGGTATTTTTTACATGTTTCACAATTTTCAACATAATTTTGAATGTCATCATTCATATTGGGCCAAAATACAGTGCATCTGGCACGTCGCGTCTTTTTCAATACCTGAGTGACCATCATGAATATGCCTGAGAATTTTGTTTCTTATATCTTGAGGAATAACCAATGCATGAGATTTGAAAATTAGATTATCAATTTCGGTCAACTTTGATGTTTAAATGGTAGACACGTGCACCCAAGAGGACCCTAGCGTTCATAGGTTTTTTTTAAAACCCACCTCTGTCTATCAACTCCTACTCTCACCTCCACGTGGTGAACATCGGGTGCCTAGTACCTCAACTGGAGATTGGGTCTCAACCCCAGTGGAAGGTTGTTGGTGGCAGCAAACGAGAGAGGGGGGGAGAGGTGTTCCCACTAAGGCCCCTCTTCTTTCATCCAGACGGCAGCGGAGGAATTCCCTAGATGGAATCAACGGTGGCGTCTACAGTTCCAGTCAGGTTGAACTACTTAGTGAACACCTTATAGGGCTACTACAACATATTTGGAGCTCAGGCCTATAAGGAACGGTTTATCCGGCTCCCCATCTTTGGAGCTATACAAGGATCTGGCCCTCCAGGTTGGGGGTCGTGCTGTCGGGGTGACTTCCCGGCCACGTAAAGAAATTGTTAGTTGCTAAGCACCAACAAGCCCCGGATACGGACGGATTTACTGATGACGAACCAAGCAAACGAAAAACGGACAACGAACTTCGGATCTGTACGTGGAATGTTAGGTCCCTTAATAGACCACGTGCAGCCGAACAATTAGCGGAAGCCCTAAACTGCTACAAAGCAGATATTAACGCTATCCAAGAAATGCGATGGGATGGACCAGGTAGACGCAAATTAAAAGACGGCGATATCTAATACGGCGATTGCTACCGAGAGCAAAAGCAGCGATTGTTTGGATGTGGATTTGTTGTTGGAACTAGACTCAGGCAAAAAGTCTTGAGTTTCAACTATGTGAACGAGCGCATAGCAACAATCCGCATCAAGGCTAAATTCGTCAACATAAGCCTCATTTTTTTTTTAATGCCAAGCTAGGAAGAGAGGATATCTTTGGTGGAATAATCGGAAGATACAGCCTGCACGACAACACTTCCGATAACGGATTCAGGCTGATCGATTTCGCTGCGGGGCGAGATGTTCTGGTAGCTAGTACGCGGTTCCAGCACCTCAATATCCACAAAGGGACATGGAAATCTCCTGATCAATCAACCGTCAACCAGATTGACCACATTGCGATCGACGCACGACACTTCTCCAGTATAGAGGATGTCCGAACACTCCGAGGGGCCAATATTGACTCGGACCACTACCTTGTTGTAGCCAAGGTACGACTGCGGATATCCCGATCCAAGCCAACACAAGGAAATACTGAGAGAAAATTCGACATTGGACGACTACAATCGCAAGAGATCGCCAAGTCCTTTTCCGATCGAGTGTCTTACAACCTCTTAAGGAGTCTTATGCCGCCAGCATCAAGTACAGAGAACCAGTGGCAGCACTGCCAATCAGCCATCAGAGATGCCGCCTCTGAAGTGCTGGGTTTCACACGGCCACCACAACGAAACCGCTGGTTTGACGACGAATGCCGGCAAGCACATGCAGCTAAACAGGAAGCATACAAAGCGGCGCTGCACAAAAAGACTAGAGCTGCTTACGAGCTCTACAAGCAGAAGAGGAGAGACGAACACCGGCTTCTCAGACGGAAAAAGAGAGAGCATGAGAAGCGCGCGATCGAGGAGATAGAAAGGTGCCACAGCAGGAATGAGGTTCGGAAGTCTTACCAGAAGGTAAAAACAACAGCCTCGGGCTACAAGCCCCGAGCCGAAGCCTGCAAAGACGATCAAGGGAACATCGTGGCGGAACCTAGTCAATGCTGAGGATATGGAAAGACCACTTTTCCAAGCTCTATAACGGCGATGATGAACCCAATTCCGCTGTTAGAGAGATAGAACCATTCGATTTAGGCGACGTAGACCAACAATTCCGCCAACCCGACCTGAACGAAGTGAAGACAGCAGTATCCAAGCTAAAGTCCAACAAAGCTGCTGGAGCTCATGGCCTCACTGCCGAATTGTTTAAAACGGCAGGCAATGACCTGGTCAGGAGTATGCACCAGCTCATTTGCAAAATATGGTCGGAAGAAAGCATGCCCGATGAATGGAACTTTAGCATTGTTTCCCCGGTCCTCAAGAAAGGAGACCCTCGGAACTGCGCCAACTACAGAGGTATCAGTCTTCTTAACATCGCATATAAGATCCTCTCTGCCGTATTGTGTGAGCGTCTGAAGCCATTTTTCAGCAACCTGATAGGTCCTTATCAGTGCGGCTTTAGACCAGGAAAGTCCACCATAGACCAAATCTTCACACTACGGCAGATCTTGGAAAAAACCCAGGAGCTTCAAATCGATACCCACCACCTTTTCATTGATTTTAACGCCGCGTATGACAGCATCTAAAGAGAGGAGTTATATAGAGCCATGTCTGTCGGAAAAGATCTCACCGATACATTCGATGTCAAAAAAGGTTTTAGGCAAGGCGATGCACTGTCATGCGACTTCTTCAACATCGTTCTTGAAAGAATAGTGCAAAACTCCCACGTCAACACAAGAGGCACAATCTTTCAAAGATCCGTTCAATTGATCGGATATGCCGATGATATTGACATAATTGGAAGAACGCAGCGTGATGTCAATGGCGCGTTTATGAGCATTGAGACGGAAGCGAAGAAGATGGGTTTAGTGGTAAATGAGGGCAAGACCAAGTATATGCTGTCATCAAAAAAGGACACCCAACACCGACGTCTTGGACAAAACGTCACGATTGACAGCTATAACTTTGAGGTAGTTAAGGACTTTGTCTACCTTGGCGCCGCTATTAATTCAGACAACGACACCAGCGCTGAAATCAAACGAAGAATAACTCTTGCCAATCGCTGTTTCTTCGGACTAAGAAAGCAATTGAGTAGTAAAGTCCTCTCTCGAGCAACTAAAGCGTCCCTGTATAAGACACTTATCATCCCGGTTCTTATATATGGCGCAGAGGCATGGACCTTGTCAAAGGCAGACGAGAACGCTTTAGGATGCTTCGAGAGAAAAACTCTTCGGGTGATTTTTGGTCCCGTCTGCATAGATGGAGAGTGGAGAAGAAGATTTAACGACGAATTGTACAGGCTGTACAGCGACACTGACCTTGTCAAACGAGTCAAGGTCCAGCGGCTTAGATGGCTGGGTCATGTAGAGAGAATGGACACCAACGCTCCGGCCCGGAAAGTCTTCGAATCCAATCCCGAGGGACGGCGCAGTAGAGGAAGACCGCGACTCAGGTGGCGCACACAAGTAGGAGAGGACCTCAACCAACTTGGCGTGCAAAACTGGAGGCAGCTAGCTAGGGACCGAGCTGGCTGGAGAAGCATGTTGGTTGAGGCCCTAGTCCGACCCGGACTGTAGCGCCACCTTAAGTAAATAAGTAAGTAATTTCGGTCAACTCTGATCTGTAATTCCAAAACTTTTGGAGATCGACACTAACTTTATTCTTATTTTCTGGCCATTGACCTTTGATATACTCATGTAATTTTTTCAAAGTTTCATCTTTTTTAGATGCTTCCAGAATTTCACTGAGTATTGGTTGTGACACGGCTAAACTTGACTTTATAAGGCCAACATGAATCGCTATTTCTTTGTCTATCGTATTTTCTTCTCTGTGACATAACGGTGCTCTGGATAACATGTCTGCTACTAGCATTTTCTTTCCAGGCTTGAATAAAACATTTAAGTCATAGGCTTGGAGTCGAAGCATCATTCTTTGCAAACTGGCAGGAACATGAACCAAAGCTTTCTTAAACAGAGGTATTATAGGTTTGCGTTCTGTTTCAACCAAGACAGTTTGACCATAAATTAATTAATGCCATTTTTCACAACCAAAAAGAATCGCAAAAAGTTCTTTTTTAATCTGCGCATAGTTCCTTTGACATTCAGTAAGAGTTTTTGAGGCAAATGCTATAGGACGACTTTCTTGCAAAAGACAACCTCCAACTGCAAACTGTGAAGTATCGACACACAACACAAGTGACTTGGTTGGTTCGAAGTACGCAAGAACTGGTTGTGCTGACACAAGTGCTTTCAATTTTGTGAAAACACGTTCAAATGACTCATTCCATTCAAATTTGACATTTTTTTTAAGTAGTTGACGCAACGGCTCAGTTTCATTCGAAAGATTAGGGATAAATGATCCAAAATAGGTTACAGTACCTAAAAACCTTTGAACTTCCTGCACAGATGTTGGTGATTTCATGTTCAAAATCGCTTCTACTTTTTGACTATCCGTGCTCACACCTAATTCGTTGAAAATATGACCAAAAAATTTTATTTCAAACAATCCAAACCTACATTTTTCTTTGTTGAGCTTTAATCCGACCTTTTCTACACGCTCTAAATTCTGAGCTAACTTCCTATTATGTTCCTGAATGCTTCTCCCATACACCAAAATATCATCTACATATATAAATTATAACATCTAAATCTATAAAGATTTCTGTCATAACACGATGAAAAATTGTCTGTGCTACTTTTACAACATATGGCATCCTTAAGAACTTAAACCTTCCGAAAGGTGTATTGAATGTGCATAAATCAGAGCTTGCTCGATCGAGTTTTAACATCCAATAACCCTTACTTGCATCTAGTGTTGAATAATATTTTGACCCTGCCAATTTTGACTTTATAACCTCTATATTAGGAATTGGGTAATGCTCACGATATTGCTTTGTTGAGATTCCTTGGATCCAGACAAATTCGCAACGAACCATCAGCTTTTTCAACTTACACTATTGAATTAACCCACTGAGTTGGATGTTTGACTATTTCTATAACCTTTTCTTCTTCCATTCGCTTTAATTCCTGCTCTAGTTTGTCATGAAGCTTAAACGGAATTCGTCTAGGTGCATCGGTGACAGGACTGACTTGAGGATCAACTTTGTGTTTAAATTCTCCATCTACACAACCTAAGCCCTTAAACAAGTGAGAGTATTTTGGATCAATATTTTTAAGTAAGACATTTGACCGATATTTGATTTCTTTAATATTTGATGAAACAGACTTAATTTGCCTACGAAACTACTACGAAAATATTTTTTTCTTGTTTGACCCTATTTTTAGTAATCCAGGCATTAACTCGACATTGACCAAGAACATTGACTTTAGATCCACCAAAAGCAGTTAATTTTGCAATACACTTCTGAAGTGCAAACTTTTGTGAAGAGTTGATGTACTCGACCGACCGACTTGGAGTGCGAAACTGGAGAGAGCTCGCCCGAAATCGAAGTCGTCATAGAAGGATGTTGGTTGAGGCCCAGGTTCACCCCGAACTGTAATGCCCACCTAAGTAAGTAAGTAAGTGATGTACTCGAATGTACTCAAGCTCATCACATTTGCTTCTGCTCCCGTGTCCAACTCAATTTCAATTATTTTATCGTCAATTACTAAAAATTCTTTAAAATACATTTCTGAATTCATTTTAATTTTATCATCAAAATCTTTAGACATAAGGGAACCAATAAAATAATTTTCTTCATCACTTACATCTAAATCTACATTGTTATTGTTTTTCAAAGAAAATGACTTTATATTTTTATTCGACTTACAGTACTTGGCAAAATGGTTCATGCCTTTACAAATATGACATTTTTGTCCTAGTGCTTGGCATTTGACTCTGTGATTCCAATTACCACATCGCTCACATCGTTTGTTGGACTCGTTCATCTTTCCATTTGAATTAAAGCTGTTAGATGATGATGTAGTTTTGAAGTTTTGTTTCTGTTTCGACTGCTGCTTGTTGAAATTCTTGGTGACTGGTGATCCGTTCGACTTCTTTATATAGTTGATGTGATTCTCAGAATCATACGACATACGACTTTGCAAATTTTTCGGCTTCATCTAACGACAGATTTTCAATGTCAAGTAATTTGCGTCTCAACTTGTCATCAGTTAACCCAATTATGAAGACATCCAGGACCATTGACTCTTGAAATGTTTCATACACGCAAGGTACAGCAAATTCCTTCAAACGCGTTAGAAATTGATCAACTGTTTCGGCTGTTTTCTGCTTGGCTGACAAAAATTTGTAGCGTTCGAACACAATATTTGTTCTGGGCGTACAATATTCATTAAATTTCTTCTTAACCTCCTCAAAATTAAAACTTCTCGGAAACGTGTTGTAAATTCGAAGACCTTCATCACCAATGTAAGACAAAATGGCGGTAACTTTTCTTTGGTCGTCATTTATTCCCACGAGGTTGAGAAAAATTTCGAGTTTTTGTAGCCAAAATTTCCATGCCGCAACTAGATTTGGCTGGTTAAAATTCATTTCACTTGGAGGTTTCGCTCCGAAAGAAAACTCCATTGTGCGTATTTTTTCTTCAATTAAACCACCACGTGATTTTGACGACGAGGACGCTGACGACGACGAAGATGACTCTGATTCGAATTCTTCCAGTTCTTTAATCATTGATTGTGATTAAAAGTTCTTAAAATTCTTGTTTTTTTCTATTCACTCTATTCTTTATTTTTTTTAATCTCGGAAACGTGTAGTATTTTAGTTTTTGACATCTGACACCATATTAAATTATTTATTAAAACTCTTTAGTGAACACTTTGTATAAATGGAGGACTTAATTGAAAAAGGCGTCTTGTCTTCTCTCACGTCTATGTACAATACATCTTTATTCGCTTCGCCATATATTTTACAATCAATTCGCCTATCTTAATTGTAGTTTACATGGGCACTATTAATCTAGTATTACTAAGAATTTACTTACATAGGTGTGAATGGTATAATCTTAAGTAGGATACAGAATACACATTTTATTAATTCATTTATATAACATGTCCCCTTTTAAATTAAATAGGCAATTTATTTTTAATTCATGAATAACTAATTTTTTTACAGTTAAATTCCAATTTCAGTCGTTTGAGGACCAGAAGCAATTCTAGTTAAATGATTTAACTCAATATCTTTTAATTTCTTTGCCCGATCTTAGCTTCAATGTTTCTTGTTCACTGTCGTGTTCTTCCTGAAAATTACCATGACTTTTATCTTTCATAACATCTCTTCTATTACGTCTATATTGTTTTCCTTTTTCGCTTTCTATAATTACTGATCTTGGAAACTTAGATACTTCAACTACCTTACCCTTTCCCATTGACCACATGGAACTTGTCTAAAATAGATGGGAATTTTTTCTTTAATTTCATCTCTTTTTCTAGTACCTTTATCATAATATTTTTACATTTTAGATTGGTAATCTTGAACTTGAGATCTGTAAAGACTTTAATTTATTAAAGATGGATTAAGATGTGAATCATGGATTGGAAGTCGAGTCCTTAGTCTTCTCGACATAAGTAGTTGAGATGGAGAATAATACTGTTGTGTAGTGGTTCGAAGATTTAAAAGTCCAAGGTATGAATCTTGATTCGTTTCTGAACATTTGGTCAACATTTTTTTGACCGCTTGTATGGTTCTTTCTACAAAGCCATTAGATTTTGGGTAATAGGGACTACTGGTTGAATGGTCAAATATCCATTCGTTTGCAAACTTCTTGAATTCTTTCGAGTTAAATGGCGGGCCATTATCAGACATCACTTCTGATGGTATCCCATGCCTTGCAAAAAGTGACTTTAAGTGACTGATAATTTCAGTTGCTTTTTAAGATCGAGTTTTGATTACTTCCATAAATTTTGAGTAATAGTCAACTAAAGTGAGATATAAATCCTTTTTCCATTCAAAAAGTTCAATTGCTACTTTTTTAAAAGGTAAATTTGGCAAATCATGTGGTAATAATGGTTCTTTTGTAGTTGCATTTTGGTATTTTTTACATGTTTCACAATTTTCAACATAATTTTGAATGTCATCATTCATATTGGGCCAAAATACAGTGCCTCTGGCACGTCGCGTCTTTTTCAATACCTGGGTGACCATCATGAATATGCCTGAGAATTTTGTTTCTTATATCTTAAGGAATAACCAATGCATGAGATTTGAAAATTAGATTATCAATTTCGGTTAACTCTGATCTGTAATTCCAAAACTTTTGGAGATCGACACTAACTTTATTTTTATTTTCTGGCCATTGACCTTTGATATACTCATGTAATTTTTTCAAAGTTTCATCTTTTTTAGATGCTTCCAGAATTTCACTGAGTATTGGTTGTGACACGGCTAAACTTGACTTTATAAGACCAACATGAATCGCTATTTCTTTGTCTATCGTATTTTCTTCTCTGTGACATAACGGTGCTCTGGATAACATGTCTACCACTAACATTTTCCTTCCAGGCTTGAATACAACATTTAAATCGTAGGCTTGGAGTCGAAGCATCATTCTTTGCTACCTGGCAGGAACATGAACCAAAGCTTTCTTAAACAGAGGTATTAATGGTTTGTGGTCTGTTTCAACCAAGACAGTTTGACCATAAATAAAAAGATACCATTTTTTACAACCAAAAAGATTCGCAAAAAGTTCTTTTTTAATCTGCGCATAGTTCCTTTGACATTCAGTAAGAGTTTTTGAGGCAAATGCTATAGGACGACTTTCTTGCAAAAGACAACCTCCAACTGCAAACTGTGAAGTATCGACAGACAAAACAAGTGACTTGGTTGGTTCGAAGTACGCAAGAACTGGTGGTGCTGACACAAGTGCTTTCAATTTTGTGAAAACACGTTCAAATGACTCATTCAATTCAAATTCGACATTTTTTTTAAGTAGTTGACGCAACGGCTCAGTTTCATTCGAAAGATTAGGGATAAATGATCCAAAATAGGTTACAGTACCTAAAAACCTTTGAACTTCCTGCACAGATGTTGGTGATTTCATGTTCAAAATCGCTTCTACTTTTTGACTATCCGTGCTCACACCTAATTCGTTGAAAATATGACCAAAAAATTTTATTTCAGACAATCCAAACCTACATTTTTCTTTGTTGAGCTTTAATCCGACCTTTTCTACACGCTCTAAAATCTGAGCTAACTTCCTATTATGTTCCTGAATGCTTCTCCCATACACCAAAATATCATCTATATAAATTATAACATCTAAATCTATAAAGATTTCTGTCATAACACGATGAAAAATTTTCTGTACTACTTTTACACCATATGGCATCCTTAAGAACTTAAACTTTCCTAAAGGTGTATTGTGCATAAATCAGAGCTTGCTCGATCGAGTTTTAACATCCAATAACCCTTACTTGCATCTAGTGTTGAATAATATTTTGACCCTGCCAATTTTGACTTTATAACCTCTATATTAGGAATTGGGTAATGCTCACGATAGTGCTTTGTTGAGATTCCTTGGATCCAGACAAATTCGCAACGAACCATCAGCTTTTTCAACTAACACTATTGAATTAACCCACTGAGTTGGATGTTTGACTTTTTCTGTAACCTTTTCTTTTTCCATTCGCTTTAATTCCTGCTCTAGTTTGTCATGATGCTTAAACGGAATTCGTCTAGGTGCATCGATGACAGGACTGACTTGAGGATCAATTTTGAGTTTAAATTCTCCATCTACACAACCTAAGCCATTAAACAAGTGAGAGTATTTTGGATCAATATTTTAAATTAAGACATTTGACCGATTTACCTGAAAAGACCAAGATTTACGCAATCATTTTTACCCAAGACTGTGCTGACTTTTTCTTTTACTACTACGAAGTTATTTTTTTCTTGTTTGACCCTATTTTTAGTAATCCAGGCATTAACTCGACATTGACCAAGAACATTGACTTTAGATCCACCAAAAGCAGTTAATTTTGCAATACACTTCTGAAGTGCAAACTTTTGTGAAGAGTTGATGTACTCGACCGACCGACTTGGAGTGCGAAACTGGAGAGAGCTCGTCCGAAATCGAAGTCGTCATAGAAGGATGTTGGTTGAGGCCCAGGTTCACCCCGAACTGTAATGCCCACCTAAGTAAGTAAGTAAGTGATGTACTCGAATGTACTCAAGCTCATCACATTTGCTTCTGCTCCCGTGTCCAACTCAATTTCAATTATTTTATCGTCAATTACTAAAAATTCTTTAAAATACATTTCTGAATTCATTTTAATTTTATCATCAAAATCTTTAGACATAAGGGAACCAATAAAATAATCTTCTTCATCACTTACATCTAAATCTACATTGTTATTGTTTTTCAAAGAAAATGACTTTATATTTTTATTCGACTTACAGTACTTGGCAAAATGGTTCATGCCTTTACAAATATGACATTTTTGTCCTAGTGCTTGGCATTTGACTCTGTGATTCCAATTACCACATCGCTCACATCGTTTGTTGGACTCGTTCATCTTTCCATTTGAATTAAAGCTGTTAGATGATGATGTAGTTTTGAAGTTTTGTTTCTGTTTCGACTGCTGCTTGTTGAAATTCTTGGTGACTGGTGATCCGTTCGATTTCTTTATATAGTTGATGTGATTCTCAGAATCCATGACTGTTGCTGACATCTCTTGTGACTGAGATTGACAAAGGACATACGACTTTGCACATTTTTCGGCTTCATCTAACGACAGATTTTCAATGTCAAGTAATTTGCGTCTCAACTTGTCATCAGTTAACCCAATTATGAAGACATCCAGGACCATTGACTCTTGAAATGTTTCATACACGCAAGGTACAGCAAATTCCTTCAAACGCGTTAAAAATTGATCAACTGTTTCGGCTGTTTTCTGCTTGGCTGACAAAAATTTGTAGCGTTCGAACACAATATTTGTTCTGGGCGTACAATATTCATTAAATTTCTTCTTAACCTCCTCAAAATTAAAACTTCTCGGAAACGTGTTGTAAATTCGAAGACCTTCATCACCAATGTAAGACAAAATGGCGGTAACTTTTCTTTGGTCGTCATTTATTCCCACGAGGTTGAGAAAAATTTCGAGTTTTTGTAGCCAAAATTTCCATGCCGCAACTAGATTTGGCTGATTAAAATTCATTTCACTTGGAGGTTTCGCTCCGAAAGAAAACTCCATTGTGCGTATTTTTTCTTCAATTAAACCACCACGTGATTTTGACGACGAGGACGCTGACGACGACGAAGGTGACTCTGACTCGAATTCTTCCAGTTCTTTAATCATTGATCACAATCAATGATTAAAGAACAGGGAGAATTTGAATTTTAATCACAATTAAAAGTTATTAAAATTCTTGTTTTTTTTTCTATTCACTCTATTCTTTATTTTTTTTAATCTTGGAAACGTGTAGTATTTTAGTTTTTGAAATCTGACTCCATATTTAATTATTTATTAAAACTTAATTGAACACAATGTATAAATGGAGGACTTAATTGAAAAAGGCGTCTTGTCTTCTCTCACGTCTATGTACAATACATCTTTAATCGCTTCGCCCTATAATTTACAATCAATTCGCCTATTTTAATCGTTGTTTACATGGGCACTACTAATATAGTATTACTAAGGGTTTACTTACATAGGTGTGAATGGTATATTTATTTAGAATACACATTTTATTAATTCATTTATATAACAAAGGCGACTGTTTCACAGCAGTCAACTAGATAGCAGAGTGAAGGTGATTTGCTACATGGCCCTCATAAGGCCAATGATTGTCTATGGGTGCCCCGTGTGGTTCAATGTTACATCGTCTAAAATGGAAAAGATTCGGATGTTTGAGAGACAGTGTCTGCGTACCTGTCTTGGATTGCACAGAACACCAGAGTCGGAGTACAGAAAATATTATCCTAATGGAAAAATCCTTTACAACGGGGCTCAAATAAACAGGATCGACAACTTCAATATAAAACAGACTAGTGGTCACACTGCAAGAGCGATGACCTCGACGAATGGCCTGATTTTTGGGGCTTATTACCCCAACACTGAATATATGGAGAAAACGCGCTTCAGTGGATTTGTCCCAACGGAGGCTTTCCTCTATTTTGATATGGTAGGGCTGATTCAGGATAGGTTGGCGGTTCCGCTAATCTACCACGTCTGCCTTGTCTTGTGGTCCGTGGAACGACGGCTCAGTTCGACGGCCAGGTTCAGTAGGGCGGTCTCAGATCGCGATCGTCGTGACGTTGTTAAAACGTCGAACGAAATGTTCTGGTGGTTGTCGGAGCAACAACATGAATTTGATAATGATAGCGAGTCACCAATGGCTGGCTTACACAGGTTTAGCGTGTAAGACTTAGGGTATAGGGGGTGGGCACAGTGGCAAACAAAAAAAAAACCGAAAATCCAAAAAAAAAAAAAAACAAAAAAAACAAAATAAAATCCAAAAAAAAAAGTTACAAAATGCAAAAAAAAAACAAAATACAAAAAACCCCAAAAAATTACAAAATTTTATAAACCGAAACCTACTGTGGCTGCTCTAGTTTTAAGTAGTTTTATTTAGTTTTAATTAGTTTTAATTAGTTTTAAGAAAACACAAAAAAATGATCTTTGAAACTAAGTTTTTTTTAAATTTTCTTAGTTTTAACTAGTTCTAGTTTTTAATTCATAAGATATCTTGAGGCTGAAAGGCATTAGTAGTAAGATATGGCATAGTTTAGAGTACCCGCCTAGGGTCAGTAAGTTAATTAAGTTATTATATAAGCTAGTTTTACACATTTTTGTTAGCAGGTTAGTAGATATAAGAAAAAGTAAATAAAAATGAATTAAAAATGCAAAAAAAAATTAAAAATGAGCGCTCACCCAATAAGGGAGCTGCAGCAGCAGACCCAGGTTCGCATCCCGGCAAACTCAATTTTAATTTTTTTTTATTTTATTGCACCACTTGGTGATTTTCTTTTATTTTTGAATTGGCCCATAAGGCATAGAATTGTGATTAAGATTGTTGCAGGCACCTGAAAAAGAAAAATGATTAGGATTTAGAGTCAACAGACAACAAAAATACAACCTTTTGCTTACCGTGTTTGTTTCTAGTTTCCTATAAGTTCAATGTCCCTCTTATTTTGTCCATGTTGTTTTGATGTTGTATTGGTCTTGGTGGTGTCTGCAGGTGAATGTTCCTTTGAATGAATGTTGTGTGGATGAGGTGTGTTTTGGTTTTGGTTGTGTTTAGGTTTTGAGTGTAGATGAGTGATGTCCTGATTGCCGGTGGTGAAACGTAGGTACAGGTACCTACGGTAAAGAAAAAAAAAGGAGTAAGTGTATCCTTTTGGGTACCTTACTTACGTGAGATCCTTATTGTGTTCGGTTGTAGTTGTGTTGGCTGATTCGTGGGCAGGTAATGACACCTAAGAAGAAGAGCTTGTAATAAATGGCTGAATTACGCGACCAGGGTTGTTGACCTCTTCTTGATCAGCTGTGAGCTGATAGTCAAGGAGGTTGCAGCACTACCACTGGCAACGGGGGTTGGTTGCTTCAAGTTTTCCTTCGCTCCGTGCCTGGCAAAAATCCTCGATCGAACCCTCCAAGTGGGTGCCGGGCGGGCAATGTTCACTACATATACTTATCAGTGTCTGTACGATGTCAGACGGTGACAGCCAAGGTTAGGTTGGATCGCTGGGTGGTTGTGACTTCTCAATAGCACAATCCTTAGAAATCATATCTCACCATAGATACGAGGTTCCTAGTTTCAGTGGTGGTGTGAGCATTTATAATCCGTGCCGAAGAATTAAAGGTTGGGGGATAAACCAATCATTAACGAGCTCTTCTGGATGCTTGGCAGGGTCCAGAATAGACTAGCCTTACCCCGGTACACGGCTCTGCCGGGGTTGACCTTTTCCTTCCGTAGTTAATCGTGGGACTTTCTATGGAATTTTTAAAAACTAACAAGCAAACAAACAAACAAACAAACAGACAAAAAAAACGAACAAAAAGACAAAAAGAAAACTGGGGGGAGGCAACGAAAGTTGTACACATTCTCCGATTTGGCTGAAAAGTCGAAGCAGGAATGTGAGCCAACGGGCATACCTTCCACCAGTGGGATACAAGGTTCGCACACAGGCTCTGAACCAGCTGCAAAGCCAGTTCAGGTCTGTGCAGTGGGAACCAAGAATCCCGACTCTGGCGAGCAGCACAGCCCGCTGGAAACTGGTCAAGAGCATGCTGTGAGCTAGTTCTAGCCAGTGAATCGGAGGGCAAACGGACCGCCACTGCTAACAGAGGGGATGAAGTCCCCAATATAAGCTTTGAAAACAATTCGCCTGCTTCGGTGCTATCATCAAGACAGGACGAGATGAAACTTACAAAGAGGGGAAATGGAGGGGTGATCAACGGTTCCGTCTCCACCTTGAATGTCTTTAAAATAAAGGACACGGGGAGGGCCGTTCAGACTGGCAGGGTTGGAGAGGCGATTAGCAACCCTACCTCTGCGGGTCGGTACGTACCCTCGTCGAGTACAATGAATCCTCCAATTGGTGGAGCGAGAGAGGTGATTAACAACTCCAGCTCGGCCAAGGGGGGGACTCAGATCAAAAAAACGCCCGCTTAGATACGTCGCCAAGCCAGAAGGGTAATTGAAACGGTGGGTGGTAAACCCGCAGTGGGGAGAACCCCGGGTGAGGTTGATAAATTGAAGTGGGCAAGTTAAATTGCAGAAGAGACCAGCCAAGACTCAACGTCGAAGCGAAACAGGTCGTTTGAGGTTGAAAAACCTCAACCAAAAAAGCCAAGAGTCGGGGTTAGCGTTCCATCGACACTGGTGCCGGGGCAATCCTTTGGTGATGTGGTAAGGGGACAGATTGTTGTCGCGGTCATCGACGGGAGCAATATGGATGGAAACATCTCTGCCGACAGGTGGGCGGACGTCAAGGCTCACCTCGCTTTCAGGTTAATACCTGTTATCGAGGCGAATCCGGGACCCCTCTCAAGAATTAGCGACGCTGGCTGGCATCAAAACCGCGTCAACCTGATCGCCTGCCAAGACCAGAGATCGCTTCACCTGTATAAACTTGCTGTCAGCGGTTTAGGTGAGATCTGGCCAGGTGCTAAGCTAGAGGTTGTGGCAAGGGATACAGCAACCCGGATCTTCCCACTCACGATTGGACGGTTCCGGTGATTGAAAAAGAGTCGGTGGGTCGTTATCGGTCGGCTCTTGTCATCCTGAATAAGGAGTCATTAGAACCCCTGGCAGCACGCGGGGGTGTTATTCAGTACGGCTTTGACAGCCTAGTGCTGAAAATATACAAAAAAGATGAGGACGCTGCAAAGCTTCCAAAGCAAGCGGCTGAATCTGAAGCCAAGGAGTCCACTGCGAGCGTCGAATCTTCCGTCATGGAGACAGACGCGGCAAGTTGCTCTGATTCTTTGGAACAGCTGTCTTGCTCGAAACTGGTCGAAAAGACTACAATAATAGTGTCTGATCAAGACGCAACTGATAACAAATCGTCCGATAAGGACGATAACAACAAAGGTGGAGTCTTAAACTCCGACGATGAAATGCTTGGGGCTCTCCTTTCTGAGGATGAGTTGCTAGACTCTGCCTCAGATATGGAGGACCTTAATGCTACAGTGTTGGAGATTAAGCTGGATGATTGTAGCAATGCTGCAGATTCTCCAGATTAATCTCCAACACTCCATCAAAGCCTCGGCCGGACTCCTTCTCCGACTAAGCAAGTCCGGCGAGGATATAGTCCTGATCCATGAACCATGGATTAATAAATCCGTGGTAAAAGGACTCAGGACAAAAGATTATTCTCTGCTGTATGTGACGGACAAAGATGAACCAAGATCCTGCATACTGGCAAAGAAAACACTTAACATATTTTTACTACCTAATTACAGCAATTGCGACACCACAACAGTAAAACTGCAGACCAACAGTGGGACTAACTGGCTCACGTCCGCCTATCTAGGCCATGACCAACCGGGGCCACTACCAGGAGAGACGCTCGAGCGCGTAATAAAAAGCGCAACAAAGCTCAAAGCGGATCTCATAATAGGAAGTGACGTCAACGCACATCACGCAGTATGGGGGAGTACGGACGTAAATGAAAAGGGTGAGTCTCTTTTTAATTTTATACTAAGTACTAACCTTCTTATCTGCTATATCGGTAACGAACCAACCTTTGTCACAAGAAACAGACAAGAGGTTTTAGATGTTACCTTTGTATCTCAATCAATCTATAACAAGATTAAAAATTGGGCTGTATCTAAGGATCAATCCTTCTCTGATCACAGATACATCCAATTTAGTCTAACAGATGACACACCAAAACCCATAGGCTTCCGTAATTATAGGAAAACTGACTGGGTAAATTCAGGGAAATCTTCAAACATTGTTACAACTACAATGACAATAGCTTCCCTTCAAACCCCAAGGATCTTGACAGCAAAGTCGACGATCTAACTTGTGCTCTTAACCATGCCTTGTGTAACTCCTGTCCTCTTACCATAGTAAGAGGGAAGAAGAAACCACACTGATGGACCAAAGAGCTAGAACCGCTCAAGAAAAGTTGTGCGAAGCTTTTCAATCGAGCCAAATCTTCCAGAAATCCCATAGACTGGGATCTATATAAGGAATCCCTTAGGATTTACAAAAAGAGGTTACGAATAAGCAAAAGATCCTCTTGGAAAGAATTCTGCAATAAAATTGAAGACTCCTCAGAGGCATCTAGACTTAGGAAAATCCTATCAACGAGTCCAAACATGCCAAGTTCTATAAAAGATGAACACGGCAACTGGACCAACTCATATGAAGAAACATTAAACTTGCTACCGGATACTCATTTCCCTGGTAGCTCGTTGACAATAACAGACGAGGAGCACTTGCCTCGACTCGCAAACCAATCAGGTAAAGGTCTTATATCTAGAGATATACTGTTATGGGCAATAAACAGCTTTGACCCTTATAAATCACCAGGGCCTGACGGAATCATCCCTGCGGAGCTGCAGCAGGTTTCAGACATCATCATCTATAACTTAGAGATGATCATGAAAGGATGCATCAGCTATGCCTATATTCCCAAGGCCTGGAGAGAAGCTAGGGTCGTCTTTATACCTAAGGCCGGCAAAAGCTCCCATGTAATTCCAAAAGATTTAAGACCTATTAGTCTCTCATTCTTCCTCCTTAAAACACTGGAAAGAATGATTGACATACATTTAAGACAAGAAATTAAACCTAGTCTGATCTCAACGGCGCAACATGCCTATACAAAAGGTAAATCAGTGGAAACTGCACTCCACTCTCTGGTTTGCACCATTGAAAAATCCCTGCACTACAAAGAATACTCTCTCGTCGCATTCCTAGACATAAAGGGTGCATTTAACAATGTTAACAATTCAGCAATCACTAATGCTCTTGATTGGACCGGATATTAGGTCTGAGATCCCCAGATTAGCATATAAAGCCTCCTCTTTTAATAAAACACAGGACACTGTCCCGTAGGGAGACACGCCAAAAGACTTGGTGTGCTTTCCAATGCTTTCTGCAGAAGCTGCATGGACGAGGAGGAGAAAGAAACCGTTCAACACCTTCTTTGCTCATGCCCTGCACTACTTCATAGGAGGAAAACTCATCTCGGTGAATTCTTCTTCGATGATACTAGCGACCTAGCTTACATAGACCCTAAAAGTCTTTCGAAATACATTAAAAGTTCCACGTGGTTCGACTAGCAGGTGATTAATCGGCTAGTCCCGTAATGGAAGAATAATAAGTGATCAACTCGTTAAGGCCTCAGCCCATAGAATCCGTTGCGTCCGTTCGCTCTCGGATTCAACTGACAGCTCGATTAAATACACACGATCTTATGAGAGGTGACCCATAAGCATCGGATGCAACGGACGCAACGCAAAAAGTAGCCCAACTTTTAACTTTTTGCGTCCGGCAAAAGAGAGACATGCGCAGTAAGAACCAATTTGAATTTTTCTCTCTGATGACATGCGCAGTAAGAACCAATTTGAAATTTTCTCTTCTGCTTACATGAGTGGTCTTGTTGAGTTGAGACACCGCAACGGATTCTATGGGTCACTCCAATCCGTTGTGTACGGTAAAACTCACAGCTGTCAGTTGAATCCGGCAGCGAACGGACGCAACTGATTCTATGGGCTGAGGCCTTTAATCTTACATCGGGTTTCTGAGATCAGTAGGTGATTAACTTGCTGATCTCTGTGGTATCACAATGGGCCCTTGCGGCCTAAGTGTTTTTTAGGCAATGTACTCATTGACTGACAGCCACATCCACCTAACCTAACCTCCTTCGCTCCGTCACTTAAGGTGACAGAGTAGAAGGAGGTTTGTACCACACACCCTCGAAGAAAGCAAATTGAAAATGAATGGTACTTACCTGGGAATGTTTGTATAGCGCTGTGTATGAAAGTTGGTTTGGTTGCTTGTTTGTTTGTTGGTGAGGAGTTTGAGCGAATGTTTTGGTTTTGTTGAAAGTCCAGGAGCGTCGGTGTAAGTTGTTTGTGAATCCAGCCCATGATTTGATTTTTTTTGTTCTCCGACCACGTTCTCCGGCAAATTAAGATTTGTGATGTCAAATTTTTATTTTGCAAAATGTCAAGCTCTGGATTGCATTCCACAGCTGTCATAGGGAAACCGGATAAGGTGGAGTGTTGGAAAGACGTTGGTTGTGAGATATGAAATGGTTTGTGTTAAGTGTCGTTGAATGTTTAAATTCAAAGTAAGATTTTCAATGTCAAGTGGTCAATGGGGTCGATGACCAAGTAACTGAAGAAGCGTTTACAACGGCCAGAGTTGCATTGACTATAACAGCCCTATTATGGTTATCAACTATCAATCAATTGATACACGATAAGTTCTATCAATAAATTGACGAATCGGTATTATGCAAGTCAATTGATAAATTTTCTTCCATTGTGAACAGTGTGCTCGTACTAAGCGTTGACACACCCCACATATAGGTACAAAGCTACCATTTTAATATCCTACATTCAATGAACCCTAAGCACATTTTACTTCAAAATTCAATTTGGAATGAATTTTTGCTATACGGCACAGAAAAAACACTTAACGATATAGCCCTTATGCTAGTCAAGCACGTATCTGTGTATTGGTTACACAATTCCAGTTAAATAAACCAAAAAAATGTTGATCAACGACGAATTTGCAATTGACTGAAAAATTGATAGATATCAAAAATATTGATAACCATAATACCGAACAAGCAACCAGAGACGTTCACAATAGCCATTTTTGGATTTTTTGTCTCCAATTTGTGTGATATAATATGTAAATAAAAACAATAAACTTAGTTGAATTTTAAAAAAAAAACAAAATTGTTAGATTTTTTTTATTAGTAAAGCTACTTTGCTTAATTTCACAAATTATTTTTTATCCAATACGAAGCTTGCGCCCGATGATGGACAGAGTCCGAAACGTGTCACCTATTACATTTAAAAAAATAATTTGTGAAATTAAGCAAAGTAGCTTTACTAATAAAAAAATCTAACAATTTTGTTTGTTTTTTTTTTTAATTCAACTAAGTTTATTGTTTTTGTTCACAATAGATCGCAAAAAAACAATTCATTCACAACTGATCAAAAGTTCCGATGGTTGTTATCCATAATACCACTTAACCAATTTTATTGTTAAACGAACAAATTTATCAAGTATCGTGTTGATATTTGATAGCCATAATAGGGCTGTAAGTGACCGCAATGAATCCGTTGATTGGGTATTCACTTGTACCAAGGTTGCGGGTCCAAAGAAAATTTTTGGAAGACGACTTAAATATTCAATGTTGAGTGTCAGAGAGTGCGTGTCGGTACATTTTAAATCCAAATCTTATTGGTGCGAATACGTGGTCAGTAGTTTTTTGTATGTACATTGTACATAGTGTAAATTTAAATCAATGTGTTTTTTTTGCTTTTTTTTTTGCGTAGAGATTGAATAATTTCGCCTGAAATAATAGGTGAACAATCAGAAATTGCATTTAGCAGAGACACCCAAGTGGAAAAATCTCTTATCCACGGGTAAGAATATTGTGCAATCTGTGTGTAGTGTAGATAAATGTAATAGGTGTTAAATGTGATATTTTGGTGTTTAGTTTTATTTTAGGTGTAATATGTAAATAAAAACAATAAACTTAGTTGAATTTAAAAAAAAAAACAAAATTGTTAGATTTTTTTATTAGTAAAGCTACTTTGCTTAATTTCACAAATTATTTTTTATCCAATACGAAGCTTGCGCCCGATGATGGACAGAGTCCGAAACGCGTCACCTATTACATTTAAAAAAATAATTTGTGAAATTAAGCAAAGTAGCTTTACTAATAAAAAAATCTAACAATTTTTTTTTTTTTTTTTTAATTCAACTAAGTTTATTGTTTTTGTTCACAATAGATCGCAAAAAAACATTTCATTCACAACTGATCAAAAGTTCCGATGGTTGTTATCCATAATACCACTTAACCAATTTTATTGTTAAACGAACAAATTTATCAAGTATCGTGTTGATATTTGATAGCCATAATAGGGCTGTAAGTGACCGCAATGAATCCGTTGATTGGGTATTCACTTGTACCAAGGTTGCGGGTCCAAAGAAAATTTTTGGAAGACGACTTAAATATTCAATGTTGAGTGTCAGAGAGTGCGTGTCGGTACATTTTAAATCCAAATCTTATTGGTGCGAATACGTGGTCAGTAGTTTTTTGTATGTACATTGTACATAGTGTAAATTTAAATCAATGTGTTTTTTTTGCTTTTTTTTTGCGTAGAGATTGAATAATTTCGCCTGAAATAATAGGTGAACAATCAGAAATTGCATTTAGCAGAGACACCCAAGTGGAAAAATCTCTTATCCACGGGTAAGAATATTGTGCAATCTGTGTGTAGTGTAGATAAATGTAATAGGTGTTAAATGTGATATTTTGGTGTTTAGTTGCAGGGTAATTCGCCGGCGGCAGAGGAGAAGCACCTGGCAAAACATAGAGGAGATAAACATACAGTTTGGAACCTGAAAAAAATACTGTTGAAGACTAAGGAGGACTAAGCACAAAAATCAGGTGCTCACCGGTTAAAATCTGGGTCCGTGGGAGTCTCCGGAACCCCACAAGTAACCTTTAACAATTTTCCCTAAGCCGTCGTAAAAAGTTTAAATATATTAATATATATATATGTACGTTATATTTTATTGTTTTTTTTTAGTGTTAAGTTTTTTTTGTTTAAATTGATTTATCTTTGTTCCTTTTTGGTGAAAAATTTAAATTTTTTTTTTAGAATAAGTCTGAGTGCGGATTAAGGGGAACGAAGAGCAGTGCGTCTCCTCGAACTAGGTTGATGTTTTTTTCTGGCAGTCCCATTGGACAACCCCTGTTTAGAGCTCTAAGTAGGTAGGACTTACAGTAGCGTGGGCTGGCTAAAACAAGCGCCCTTGAGCACCCAGGTCAAGGTCGGCAGTACCTAACCTCGCGAACCCACTACCGCCAAGACCAATTGAAAATTTTTTTTGCTATTTAAAATTCTAATTCAACTTCAAGGTCAAGTTCAAATTCTTTCTAGTTTTAAGTTGTTTTCAAATAAGTTTTGTTTTATTTGAAATTTTAGTGTAAGTGTTCATTTTCTTTTAGTTGTTTTTCTTTGAAGAATTGTTTTTTTTTGTTTGTAATGTTAAGTAGGAATATTGGAATAAAGAAATTTGTACATCACGCCTATTTGCGAAAAATGACCAACTTTCAATGGGCCCCAAATAAGCCCAATGGAGGTTAAAATCCGAAAATTCAGGGGGTTGTGACGGTGACGATGTGGCTATGGTGAGTGGTGCCTGACAGCTCATTCGCATAAGGGGAATCCCACCAACGATGGCCGACGGGATTCCAGGAGGGGTGGGAAAAGGCCGCACTACGTGACAACGGCGAGCTAAGCCGTGCCTCGCGAGCGTGGCAGGCCTCCGAGCAGATGCATCCTTTCCCTTCCCATCGTCCCCTTCCTTCATTTTCCTTTCCCTTCCTAAATACCTACCTTCCTGTTCCCTGTGCTGGTTCTGTTTCCCTACCTTATCCTCATCCTACTTTCCATATCCTTTTTCTACCTTCCGTTTCCTTTACCATATCCCATCTAAATTCCCATCCTCTCCTTTCCCCTTCCTTTATACCCCCTTATATCAAATGGCGCCCAACGTGTTGTCCTAGTTTTTGTTTTTGTTCGTTAAATTCCCATTTCCCTAGCAGTGACGTAATGATTCTGACTAGGTTTTGTTTCTACAAAAAAACTAGGGAAAAAAATACTCATAAAAAAACTTTCTTAAGAAAAGGAATTAAAACACGTCCACTTTGCAATCGTTATAGTTCGGTTGTATTTCTTCACTTTACATTATTTACTTTATACCATTACAGAGGTCATATTAAGAACAAATTCTATGTTATTGTTATTGTTTACATATGTATTTCAATTGACATTAATTATTTGTGGATTCTATTTAAATCTAAGCTTTGTTCGATTAATCATTCTAATTGAAGTTTAATATTTCTAATTTAAAAACATTTGTAATGAACATTGTACATTCGTACATTCTCCCGCCTCTAAAACCCTTTTCACACCGCACGGAAATCCAGATTTTGATTTTGATTTGGGTGGTACTAGATTCAACCCATTCACACCGCCAAAAGTACAAGAGTAGATTTTGTTTGACAGTTGTCACTGTCAAGTTGTGTTGACAAAAACTATTTTTAGAAAGCTACTGAAAAAATATTTCAATGGATTTTAATGTATTTAAAATTTAAACTTAATTTGCGCTTTTGCTGCAGAACAACAGAAATCAACCGAGTTCTGCAAACAAAAATACAAAACTCCATAGTAGAAATCGGGGTAACAACACCTCGTCGTCTATTGAATCATCCGGTCGCCATTAAATCTTATTCTGTTTGCATTCTCATAGACCATGGATCAAGTTCACCATAACTGGTTGTTGCGCAAGAATCACAACCGACTGACCTCTGGAGTGCGCAACAAACCAAAAAGCTTGGTTGAGGAGCAGTGCAATTTGCAATTCAAATGTTCGACAACAATATCGAAAAGCGACGAAGTCTACAAGAGCCAGCTGCAAGGAAATGGATACTCGTGCAAGGCTGTATAGAAACCGTCGCAATCCACAACAGCGCCGTAATGAACAACAATACCGTGACTGAGGACGGAGGTGAAGCCACTGAAATGCTTCAAGGGGTAGTGCATTGGTGCGATATAGTAACAAACGGGTTCAAATCACTGAAGAAGGTGATCCAATTGAATTTTCCCCTATGGCTCATTATGATATGAAAAAAACCAAAAAGGCGATCTCCTCCATTACATATAAAATCTTCCTTAGCGAAATGGTAATATTCACCAGAAAAATTCTACCCCACCCAGAAAGCTTTAATTCTTGCCGATGAGGAGTACCAAGAAAAGTGTGAATACTTGAATTTTCTTTATCCTACATGTGACTTACCACCACCGCCATTGTTTACTGATGAATTTCAAGAGAACATCATACCCCAAGTAAACCTTTATCAACTACTTTCAAAGTTCAATGGAACTTCACAAAGAGTACAAGGCCTACAAAGACAATTATCTCAAACGCTTTGAAATCACCCGATTGCTACAGTACATCATTTTGTACATCAAAAGATTCACTTATACTTTCTTCCTGGAAAAGAATCTAACTATTCTAAACTTTCCTATCAAGTAAGTAGTAAAAGCACCACAAACGCCTAAAAGTTAGTTTCAATTGAATTTTTTTTTTTTTTTTTCAGAAATGTTGAAAAGGAACTTCAAGAACTTCCAAAATTCAATTCTGCCCATCAGCAACAACAACAACAACAGCAGCAGCAACAGAATTAGGATTCATTGCGAAAAACAATATGTCCTTTATGTTTACTATACAGAAAAAGACCAATTCTCCATGCCTTGTTATTATGTGCTTCTTGTATTCTAAAATTTTGTAACAAAAAAATTAAAAAATAATAAAGAGAACAAAAATCTTTCTAACATAACTTTTAATATTTCAATTTAGCTAAAAACATCAGGTTAAAATTTATTTGTAGCTAGCTGCAACACTTCACCGGGTTTTGAGTTCCTCGATTGTTGTTGCGTCTTGTTTTCGGTGTTTCGAACTGCTTATTTTCAGCTGTATTTTAAACGTTTTGCTAAAAGGTTGGTTAAGTTTCATTTGTGCAACTTGACTCGTAAGTATCTCCAATGCTTTCTGCCATTGTGTTTCCATTACGCTGTGAAGTTTTTCGGCGATGTCGGCTCTTTGAACGAAAACAAATAGATTACACGAAAGGAACAAAAAAGTATATTCTGTGAAAATACCTCTTAGTTCTGCAAGTATTTAGTTTAACTACCATTCAATCTTTTTCGATGCCTTTTTCAGTTGAATTCGATAAAGTTGCACTTCTTTGTAATTTTTTTCTTGCAGTAAGTTGAGTTCTTGTTCATTTTTTTTTTCATTTATGAATTCCATTTGTTTCATTGCACGTTCGGCTATCAAACGTTCTTGGTCACATTCCTCTTGCTTCACAGTTTCCTCAACTTTGTCCAACTGTGCCTGAAATTCTTTCAGCTTCTGTGCAACGAAAACTTCAAGTTGCTGTTGGTAGTGCATCTTCAGGCATTGACGTTGGCTTTCCAACTTTTTTTGTAGTGATGTCTATAAAAGAAGAATAATTTTTCAGTTGAAATTTTTACTGCACCAAAATATTACCTCTTTCTCAGTCAGTGAAAAGAATTTTTTGTTTAGACTTCCTCTGTTCTTCTAGATTATCCACTATTCTTTTGTTTCTGCATTAATTCCTGCGGTTCTTCTTTGTTGGCTTTAAGAGATTCAAGCCGCTTTTCAAGGAATTCACAACGAATACCATTCTTCAGCAAAAATATGAAAATAGGTGGAGTCTATGCTCCCGGCTTAGGATTGTTGGCATATGGAGAGGTGATATATGTACCTACTGCATGAATAAACTGAAATATCATGCCGGTCGGCGGACTTTACTTTATCCTCCATTGAGTCACTTTCCTGTGAAACATTCCCATCGTTGTTTGGGGTTGGACTCGAGGAATATGCCTTACAAGATCTGGAAATAAAGTATAATAAAATGATTAATTAAATAAATAATGAACAACTTACTTACTTGAGAAACTATTTTCCAAAAATATATTTACTTTTCTGACAACTGACACAATACACGTCAGCAACTAAACTGTTCGATTTCTATAGTAAAATACAAAATTTCGATGACAAGTGTCAGGTTTCTTAAGCATTGTTGTTGTTATTTGTGATAGTTCACTTTCGTTCGCTGTTCTGAGGTTCGTTCCATTTCACCATTTATAAGTTTTACTACATTTTGGAGGAGATTTTGTGGGAATCCGAAAAAAATTGACTAGAAAAAATGTAAATTTTGTATGGAGAAACAAGTCGATTTTTTTGAGATTTCGGCTTTTTATTACTTTTTTCGCTCGAAATCCGGATTTCGGCGCAGTGTGAAAGCCGTATAAATGTTGAATTTTGTGCATTTTGAGATTTCAGCTTGATGAAGCCGGGATGTAAGGAAATTATTTGGCATCACCGTCTCTTCCATGTTCAATTCCATTCTGCTTCACGATTGTGGTACCACTAAGTTTGACATGCAAAGAGACAAGAGTTTAGTGCATTATAAAAAAAAAACAACTTAATCATCCCATGTACACCCGTAAAAGAAACTTTTACTTCCTACATGGTACATGCATATGCATGCATACTATTAAGTACAGTGACAGTGAGTACGAACGACGAATGGGTGATCTCATTCACGCTTGCAATGGAATTTTATATGTTGCTGGTAGTAAGCATAGCACAGCAATACTATTGACCATTGATGTTCGGCAACCGGTGGTGGTTGTAGTTCATTTTCATTGTTCCATATAGGCAATTAATGCGGTTGTATTTTTTGTATTGAAGTGAAGGTGTGAAGAAGCATGGTGCCGGCATGCGTTCCTTGATAATTATTAAGCGTGAGTTTTGTTTTAAATTGTGTGTTTAGTTTATAAATAAATTAATAGTGTTGAAATTGGTGAGTTGAAGTTGCTGCGACCTGTTGCTGGAATATTTTGAATAAGTCGCGTAGATTTTCCCGCAATCTTCATCGTGGATTATGGATTAGGACTGTAATGGACGACATGTGTGTGCCAACCCACATCCTATTGAGGATGAGTGTTCTCCTTCTTTAATATTTTGATTAACAACATATTTTATTGAAATTTATTCATTTTATATGTGATTTTGTTGTTGATGATGTTTCATTTCGTGCATATTCAATTATATTTTAATTTTAATTTCGATTTTTGTTTAGCGTAGATGTATGTGTATGTGTGTAATTGTACAAATTTTACGATTTAATTCGCGGATTTCAGGTTCGCGCGTAGATTATTTTATATATGTGTGTGTGTATGTGTGTAATTGTTCAATAGCAAAGGTATATTTGTCGTGACCAAATGCTATCTTGTTATAGTTGGAAGAGTTCGACTCTCAACTGGAATTGTTGTTTACATTTCGTTTGTAAACACCGATTATATTTCAGAAAATTTTCGCGAATTTTACAAATTTTATTAAGTTTTAGGTGTGTTTAAGTGATTGAAAATTATTAAGTGCTTTATTAATTTTAATTCAGTGGACTGTATAATTTGGTGATCTTTAAATATTGATCAGCTCTGTATTGCAAAATTGCCAAATGCATTTGCCGACGGCATTTGACATCTAGCGTTTTTTCATTTTCTGTGTGATGTGGATCGTGTTCGATATTTTTTTTTTTTTTTGTGTTAAAGAAATGGCAAGTGCATTTTGTGTTTGCCGATAATAAATTGTAAATTTAATAAATGTGTGCATTGTTTCAGCCATATCATTATTAGTTAATGTTAATATTGCGTATGCGGTGTTGCAGTGCACAAATTTATTTTATGAAAATGTGTCTTGTAGACGACGATTTTTCTTTGTTTTGTTTTGTTTTGCCGACGGGAATTCAACTTCGACGTGCGGTGTTCCTCGGTCTTCGATGTTCTCTTTGCAGAGGTTTTAAAACTGATGTGTTTTTTAAAATTAATTTTATATTGTAGCTTAAGTTTTTTAGAATAAGTTGTTTTAGTTCCCTTTAGATTTTAAGTTTGAGTTTGTGTGTGCGTTGTAGCAGCACAGCATTAAAATGAAGTGCATTGATTGCCTTTCATGCAACTTTTGTGAATTATTATATCTTTGAATAAAGATGATTTTTTTATATCTTTGAATAAAGATGATTTAAAAAAAAAGTTCTTGTTTGCTTTTTTCTTTTTTGAACAGCTTTCAGATGTTTTAAACGATGTGTTTTGAAGTGTTTTGAACAGCTTTATAGATTTTTACAGATGTGTTTGAACAGCTTCCAGTTGTTAAAGGTGTGTTGATTGATGAGTTGTGTGATGATGATTAGGTTTAAATATATGGTACAGATGTGTTGATTGCTGGGTTTTGCGAAAATTTACAGGTGCTTTAAAGATGGGTTGATTGTTGTGTTGAATTAAGAATTGAATGAAAATGTGTTGATTTATTTCGTATTTAAGGTTCCGCGTTTTGAAACAGCATACTTTTCAGGAATTCATATTTCATACTAGCGCCGATTGTTCATGGTGTTTGTTTGACGGCAACGAACAAATTTTCGCGATAGGCCGTTTTAGGTTTCCGTTTTGTGTCTTGACCGTGACAACGCGTACAAGTCCATCCGTTCCCGCGTGAGTGTTCTCGATTCGGGCAAGACTCCAATAAGTCGGTGCAAGTCGCTCATCCTTCAGCAAGACTAGGTCTCCTATTTTGGGAGCTTCTTGTATTTCAGTCCATTTCGGACGTTGCTGCAACCGTGCAAGGTATTCGGAACTCCACTTTTTCCAAAATCCTTCCGCCAGCGCTTCTACTTTTCTCCATCGGTCGATATACGTGATGTCGTTGTTGAGTTCGCCTTGTGGCACTGCGTGCAAAGATTTGCCTACTAGAAAATGCGCAGGAGTCAGCGCATTCAAATCATCTAAGCTGTCGGAGAGCGGGCATAAGGGTCTCGAATTCAAGCACGCTTCTACCTGTGTTAGAAGCGTTGTGAGCTCCTCAAAAGTAAGCCTTTCGGTTCCAACAACTCGCTTTAAATGGTATTTCACCGATTTCACACCCGCTTCCCATAATCCACCGAAGTGTGGAGAAGCTGGGGGAATAAAGTGACAATTCGTTCCATGATTTGCAATGTTTTCGGCAATTTCTTTCCATTCGTGCTTCGCGTCCTTCAACATTTTGGCTAATTCCTTATTAGCTCCGACGAAATTTGTTCCACAATCGCTGTAGATTTGCTTGCAGCTACCTCTCCTGGCCGTAAACCGTCGAAATGCTGCTAAAAATGCTTGGGTGGTCATGTCCGATACGACTTCCAAGTGAATGGCCTTTGTTGCCAAACAGATAAATACTGCAAAATACCCCTTTAGTATTTTAGCACCTCGAGCTTTCCAGCTTTTTATTTCGATGGGTCCTTCGTAGTCAACTCCAGTATGACTGAACGGTCGTGACATCTGGATTCTAGGTGCAGGTAGATCAGGTAGATCTGGATTCTAGTGCATTTCCGATGCCTTTTGCCGGTAGCAAGAAGTGCATCTATGAAGCTGATATTTCACGCTTCTTCGTATCTGGCCAATCCAATATTTTTGACGGATGTAATTGATCATCTGTTGGATGCCGCCATGCAAGGTGTTCTTATAGGCATCTCTGACAACCAGGTTGGTAAAATGGTGACTGTTTTGAAGTAATATCGGATGTTGCACGTCGTAGGGGAGGAGAGAATTCTCCAAGCGTCCTCCAACTCTCAAAAGTCCTTTAACATCAACGAATGCGTTCAACGTCTTGAGTGACTTGGGTATCTTCGAAGTTTCCAAAATTTGTTGAAACTCTGCTTTGAACATCTCGTTCTGTGCGGCCTTCACGACGATGAAACACGCTGCTTCTAATTCGCTTGGGCTAAGCGGGCCATCAAAAACTGCTTTTCGTCGACATTTTGTTGCGAAACGACAACATGTGGCGACAACTCGAATCACCTTCAACATACTGGAACAGTCGCAGATGGTTTGAAGTATGCGATCATCCTTACTGACTTGAGCACTTAGTGCCTTAACCGTACGTCGTTCCTCGTCAGTTTCGATGTCAACAGGTTGATGCGGAACATCGAAAGCCCATTGACTGCGTAAAAATTCCGGACCAATCCACCAAGTTTGCAGTGACGTCAGTTCTGCTGGATACACACCTCTAGACGTCAGATCGGCTGGGTTATGAAGCGTTGCAACATGTCCCCAGCAATCGATCCCCACTAACCGTTGAATTTTGGACACTCTGTTGACCACGAAAGTAGTCCATTTGGCGGGAGTGGCTCGTATCCACGCGAGCGCGATGGTTGAGTCGGTCCAAGTAAACATCTTGATGTCGGGAACAGCCAAAACGTCCTTAGAATATTGCATCAACTGCGCTAGAACTACTGATCCGCAAAGTTCCAAACGTCGAAGCGTGATCGTACGCTGACTTGGAGCTACCTTCGTCTTTGCTAGGAGCAAGTTAACATGGATATTCCCATCGCTGTCAAGTACACGAACGTATACTACGGCACCGTATGCCTTCAAAGACGCATCACAGAATCCATGTAATTCGATGTCCTTATTGGTTTTGCTTATCTGAGTCCAGCGTGGTATTCGAAGCGTCTCGATCATCGGAAGTTCTCCATGAAAAGCATCCAAATCTTTTTTCAGTGTAGCTGGAACCGGATCATCCCAATCACAACTAAGTTCCCAAAGCCGCTGCATCATTAATTTTGCCGTGATGACGCATGGTGATATCCAGCCAAGTGGGTCGAACAGTTTGGCTATGGTGGACAACATTGACCTTTTTGTTGTGGCTTCTGATGACTGTTGCACATTTTGGTAGGAAAAGTAGTCGTCTATCGGTAACCATTTGATGCCAAGGGCTTTGACATGATTTGACATGTTGAACGGCACCTCAAAGTCTAACTCTCGATCTGCTGCTGGTATGTCTTCGACGAGTTCTTTCACGTTGCTTGTCCATTTTCGTAAATTGAAGCCCGCGGACGCCAGAAGTTGATTCGCTTGGTCGCATCGGCACCACTGATGAGATCGTCCACATACATGTCCTCTCGGACAACCTTCGCGCCCTCTGGCAGGTTCAATTCTTCATTTTCAGCTACCCGCTTCAAAATTTCGATGGCAAGATAGGGTGCACTTGCTGTGCCAAACGTTACCGTTTTAAGCCGAAACATTTTGATTGGAGATGAACGATCGTTTCTCCACAGGATCAACTGATAGTAAGCATCCGGTGTATCCACTAACACCTGCCTATACATCTTCTCGATGTCAGCCGTAAACGTGATTCTGTGGGTTCGCCATCGAAGAACCGGATCAATAATGCTCGACTGTAATTTGGGCCCTCCAAAAGTCGATCATTGAGCGAACTTCCATCCAAAGTCTTCGCTGTTGCGTCGAACACGACCCTCAGTTTCGTGGTGGAACTCGATTCCTTGAAAACTGCATGGTGAGGCAAAAAATAGTGGTATGGGGGTGCCAACACCAAGTCGCCGAAGTGAATTTCTTCCATATGCCTTAGGGTTGCATATTCCTGTATGCATTTGGCATAATCTGCCCAAAGAATTGGGTTTGCCTCCAGTCTCTTCTCCAAGTGCAGGAATCGTCGGACCACGTTCTGCTTATCTGGAAGACATCCACTTTTGAACGGCAGCTTCACTTCATAACGCCCGTCAGGAAGGCGTCTCGTGTGTTCATCGAAATGCGCGTCGCATGCGATGTTCTCCTCAGTTTCATGTGTCTGGAACGGCAATTCTTCCATCTCCCAGAATCTCTGCAGCTGAGAATTCAGGTCAGCAGTCTGCACAAAACTGCGTATTTGCCGGGGATGTTCCGCTTGAACTCTCCCTAACACAATCCACCCTAACTGCGTCTTCTGAGCGGTTGGTTCGACTCCATCTGCAGGTCTTCTCACTTCTGGAAGGAGTATATCGGCATATACGTCGCTACCAAGAAGTATGTTAATTGGTCCAGGAACGTAGAGATTTGGATCTGCCAACGTTAACCCTTTAAGATGTTGCCATTTGTCAGGTATCATTTGTTGGGCCGGGAGATTGTCAGTCAGCGACTTGAAGACCAGTGCCCGCACCGCACCTCCATACGTTTAGTTGCATGACGCAAGCTCAATATCCACGCATGTTTGCGTTGTGCCACTGCTGACCAACCCTAACCCTGACACCTCGACAAAGGTACGTCGCTTTTTCAGCTGCAATTGTTGTGCTGCATCTTCAGTGATGAAGCATGCTTCCGATCCTGGGTCGATCAAGGCTCGGAGATGGTGTTGACGACCATCGGCTGCACCTTCGCACCTTCACAATAGCTGTCGCTAAAAGCACCTGGTGCGTTCTGCTACCATGCGACGTGTGGTAATTCAAAACCTGACCAATTGTAAAGGTTTGTGGTACTTCTCGTGGTTCAAATTCCAGCGCGTTTGCGTTGAATGATGTAGGAGCTACATTGTGACCTCTTGAAGTTGTTGTTCTTGACGGTGTCGTGCTATTTGCACGCACAGCTGCATGTATTGCCACGTTTGCATGCAAAAGCGTGTGACGACGCTGTTGACAGAAGTAGCAGCAGCCAGGTGAGGGGCAATCCGGCGCAAAATGACCTGAAGAAAAACAGTTATCGCAAACTCTCAGGCGTCGAGCAGTCTGCTTCCTTTCGGCTGTGTCCATGTTCAGGAACCTCTGACACTTCCTTATGGAATGTTGCTGCAGATTGCATAAACTGCACATTCCCGACTCCCTATTAAAAGTTGGCCGAACTGCTGGCCTACCTACTTGCCTGCTGGCTGGCTTACCTGTTGGCTTAGATGCTGGCGTCGCAAACATCACCTTCGTGCTCTGAAAGCGAGAACGGTTGTTGGCGTATGTATCAGCTTTCATTTTTGACGCGGAGCACATCTCTTGTTGGTCAACAACCTCTAAAGTGCGGAAACGAGTGTCCAAGAAGTCCGCAAACTCGACGAATTTTGGCAAATCCTTCCTGTTTCCCATCTTCTCTTCCCACAGCTTCTGCGTTGATGACGGCAACTTCTGGTGCAGGAACCAAATGAGCACCGTATTCCACTGATCCACCGGAACGTCCATGTTCTCCAGCGCTGACATACACTCCCGTGTAGTGAACAACAACTCCTTCAAACCTGTTGCAGTTTCCCGGGCCATAGGAGACTGCCCAAACAAAGCCTGCATCTGTAAATGCACCAGAATGCGTTTGTGATCGTAGCGCTCCTTCAGCGAACCCCACGCCTTTTCATAATTGGCCGCCTCGACCGACAAGTTCTGCAAAAATCGCTCGGCGTCACCAACCAAACAGGATTGCAGAAAGTGCAGCTTGTCTTTATCGTCCAGACTGCTGTTGTTGTGCACCAACGCTCCAAAACGGTCGTGGAATGCTCGCCAGCTGGTGTAAGCACCATCAAACTTGGGCAAGTCGATTCGAGGGAGCCGTATCTTCGACCGAGATGACGATTGTTGAGACGTTGCGTCCAAAGATGATTCCTTGACGTCCCCTGTGTTCACAGGTCTGTGCTTTTCTAGAGCCTCCATTAGTTCCACACGGTAATCAAAGGTAATATCCATAATTTGGTTGTACACCTCTAAAAGATCTTCCTTTTTCATAGTTGTCGCCAGCTGCTTTCCTCCTATGATGGCCTCATTGTATACTTTCGAAGTGGCGATGTCCTCCTCCAACTTTGTCAGTCTTGCTGCCACATACGAGCGGGTCAGGCGCTCTTTTGGGGATTTTTTGAAATTTGTAAGATCTCTTTTAATGGTTGTTAACAAACCATTTTGTAGTTCCCCATATTTGTACGACATATTTCTTATATATATGTATATTTGTTTTTCAGATTAAGGAAAAAAAAATTGAAATGTGCAAAACTCACGTACAATCAGCTGCAGCTGCCGTCAATTCCTGTATCTTCTTGCTGGATATTATTTGTTGCGCGACGCGACGTTGTTTCGGTTTATGTTAACGCGAAATCGGATTTAATTTACCAAAGTTCGTTATTAATCACTAAAATGATTTTGTAAAAAGCACTTTCGTATGTACATATATATAGGATATGTATATTTTTCAACTAACTTGAAGTACACACTCTATTGTTTAAAGTTTTAGTCTTAGTTTTTTCACACACACACTGTATAAAAAGTTAATAATTGTTTTTGAAAAACGGATCGAAAGGACCAAATGATTCTGACTAGGTTTTGTTTCTACAAAAAAAACTAGGGAAAAAAATACTCATAAAAAAACTTTCTTAAGAAAAGGAATTAAAACACGTCCACTTTGCAATCGTTATAATTCGGTCGTATTTCTTCACATTACATTATTTACTTTATACCATTATAGAGGTCATATTAAGAACAAATTCTATGTTATTGTTATTGTTTACATATGTATTTCAATTGACATTAATTATTTGTGGATTCTATTTAAATCTAAGCTTTGTTCGATTAATTATTCTAATTGAAGTTTAATATTTCTAATTTAAAAACATTTGTAATGAACATTGTACATTCGTACACGTAACGAACCGTAAGTCATGTTCTGGAGAGCTTTTTAGCATGCCAGAACATTTGCGACGGGTGTTACGTTGTTGCTATTCCATATGTTTTCGTGTTATTGTTTGTACTGTGAGATCGGAATTCAGATATGTCTTTAAATGGAAGGTCCATGACGAACCATATGAATAGCGATCTGAAGTCGGGTTTCATCAGTATAAGCAATCCCCTTCCCAATCTATCCTTAAAACGTTGTCATCCTAGGTGTCAACACTTCGTAAGTCGTGATTTGGATAGCTCTTTAGCAAGCCGAATCACTCGCGACGAAGATTTTGAGACTGAAGATGACAACAATATCCTTCCGAAGTAAAACGTATCTTTGTTGTCTAAAACGTTTCATTTCACCTCACTCTAGATAAAAGAGATCAATAAATGAAAAGTTAAAGCTGTCAGGTGTTACCTCCACGTCGAAAAGTAACACATAAGCCACTGAAAAACGTCACAGCACAACCCCCATATCATATACATAAAACATACAACTATACAAATACAATCACAAAAACATACAATTATAAAATCGCAATAAATAGAATAAAAACATCATATACATACAATAATACATTAAATACATATTACATCGATACTATACAAACATTTAAAATTAAAAAAAAAAAAATTAAGTTTTGGTTAGCTTGTAATTTGATTGAATGTTTTAATTGTATCGTTTTTTTTGGTTACAGGTTGTTTTGTTTGATCATTTTGTTTTTTTTTTTTAGTTTTAAGTAGCGTATTTACGTTGTTTTTTTTTTTTTGATTTTGGATACATTCGTTTTTCTTATTGTTTTTTTTTAGGTTTTCTTGCATAGGTTTTAGAATAGTTTTGTTGTTTTGAGAATAGTTTAGTTTAGTTTAAGTTAGGAATAGTTTTCAATTTAGTATAAGAATTTTGTTAGAAGAGCTTTTTAGTGTTTAGTTTCAAGTTCACATTTTGTATTTTTTTTTTAAATTGTTATAAGGATTATTTTTTGTAGTTTTTTTTAAATATATTCAGTCACAACTGCTGCGAATCCTTATCAGTCCTTTGGTGTTAGTTTTCGGTTTAGAGTTTTGAGTTGGCATGAATTCTAGACAGGAAGAGAAAAGGTTTAGCCCTTATAGCACAGAAAAGAAAAGTACAATAGTTACCCGTGCAGCTGCAAAATCTAAAAACATGTCGTTTGGTGGACGTTCTCCTACTTCCAAACTACCTCCAGCAGCTCCTGAGGAGGTTCACAATCTGGTAAACTTGTCGGTGCCTCCTCCTCCGTTAGATTTAGTTCGCGAGTTCAGCGACAGCTCCTTGGACGCACCGCCATATAGTCCTGTGAGCGGTGCAGGGGCAGCCTCTAAGGGAGCTGTAAGTAAAAATTCTAGAAATGAAGTTAGGACTGCGACTGGAAGAACATGTAAGAGCTTAGGTGAAGGTAATGAGTGCGGAAGCAGGGGAACGATTACGGCGGAAGTGAGTTCAGCCATTAGCTCCGCGGTAGAGTCGGCACACGAGTCACTCGCCCGCGAGTTGAAGGAGCAGTTGGCCAAATCGTTGGACGAAAAGTTCACGGATTTGCTGAACCGATTCAACGCAAGCATGTTGCAAGGACAGGAGGAGCCCGAGGTCAGGCAGGAAAGTCGTCCCGCGACCAACAATAACAACAACAACAATACCAACGCATATAATAGCAGTCACTCTCAACTGAACCCGTCGTCTAGGACGTTCGTTCCAGTGACCCAACCAGCAGCAAACCCAGCTCCGATGTCAGATTATGAGACGTACCAGGCAAACTTCGTGCAACAACGGTTCGAGTTCCAGAGAAATCCTCCATCGGGATTCCGTCCACAGGCAGCATATGTTGCGCACGGAAGCGGGCGATTCAAACCCGTTAGAATCGATAAGTGGGGAATAAAATTTACCGGCAAGCCTGAAGAACTAACGGTGGAGGATTTCATCTTTAGGCTGGAATCTCTGCGGTGCCAACACGATTGCTCTTGGGCTGAGGTCTTGCGAGATTTTCATCTCCTCCTCTCGGGTGCTGCCTACGATTGGTTTTGGCAATACCAGCGATCCAACGGTCGGCCGGATTGGCCGATGTTGAAAAACGCCATCGCACGCCAATTTCAGAATTCGAAATCGGATTTCGATATTGTGCGTGAGATCATGGATCGCAGGCAAGGCACCTGGGAGTCGAGCGACGAGTTCTTCGCCTCCGTAAACAAACTGTGATCTCAGCTCAGGATGCAGATCCCGGAGGATGAGCTGGTACGAATTTTGAAGAAGAATTTGAACGAGCGGGTCACGCAGCTGGTCTACCCACAAAATATATATTCATTGGATCAGTTGAGAGTGGCGTGCAAGGAAGCCGAATACGCATTTCCTGCCAGAGAACAAGAAAATTTTAGACAGAGCAGACCGCAAAAGAAGTTGGCAGTGCATGAGGTTAATTATAATGAAGAAGAGTATGGCGAGGAAGAAGTAGCGGCGTTCCAACATATGGGAGCGCGCCCTAAGGTAGGTCGAGTGGTAAGCGACTCGAAAAGTGTCAACTGCTGGAACTGCAGATTTCCATGTCACTTTTGACAGGACTGTGCAGCTGCACGCAACATTTTTTGTTACAAGTGCGGGAAGCCGAACGTGATAACTCCCAAGTGTCAAGTTTGTAACCCGGAAAACCGTGCGAAGAACGTGACATTTGCGGGGGGCAGTCACGTTCGACCCAAACCACGTAACAGAACCCCGATGTCATACGCCACAAAATCAAGCAGTCAGAATTTTAAAGAGACCTGAGAACGCCAAACTGAATAATAACATTAAAAGAGTAGAGATTAAGCCATTGCACCAAAGAATCAGAGATTATTTTATAGCTAGAGAGAGGATTTTCGGGACGAAATCAGGAGAGATTTCGCAACGAATAATTAAAACAAGGGAACGATATAGGTTAAGAAGAGAGGCTAGGAAAAACATTTTAGGAACAATAGTAGTTAGTGATAATGATCCTAGGCCATATGCTAGAGTAACAATAGCCAAGAAAGACATGTTAGGATTGTTTGACAGTGGTGCTAGCATCAGTATTCTTGGAAAGAACTGCCAAACATTTATTGAAGAATATAAGCTCCAAATACAGCGTCATGCGTCAGCCGTAAAAACAGCAGACGGAAAGGCTCAAGAGATCATAGGAAGAGTAGACGCAGAGGTTGAGTTTAAAGGCAGAAAAGAGCTAATAAAATTTTAAGTTGTTCCTAACCTCGATCAAGAACTATACCTTGGGATAGATTTTTGGAAGGCGTTCCAAATTGCTCCAAGTGTGGTGAGTGAAGTTTCACTCATTCAAGACCCGGCAGATTTGTCAAACGCACATCCACTGTCTTTCGAACAAAAATCGAAATTGGAAGCTGTTAGGGCAAAGTTTCTCGATTATGAACGTCACGGTCTTGGGAAAACGTCTTTGATGGAGCATTCTATAGATACCGGAGAGGCAGATCCTGTTAAGCAGCGTCACTACCCTGTTTCACCAGCGGAACAAGCCGTGCTGTATCAGGAAATCGACCGAATGCTGAATCTCGGTGTGATTGAGGAGAGTGAGAGTCCTTGGTGTTCACCCGTTGCACTCGTCAAGAAGCTAGGTGAAAACAACGCCGTAAAATACCGGTTTTGCCTAGATGCTCGAAGAGTCAACGCGGTGACGAAAAAGGACGCCAATCCACTTCCTCATATAGAGGGGCTCCTCAGTCGATTACCTGTTACGTACTTCATAAGTAGTGTTGACTTGAAGGAGGCTTTCTGGCAAATACCACTGGAGAAAAACAGTAGAGAAAAGACTGCGTTTGCGGTTCCGGGGAGACCCTTGTACCAGTTTACGGTCATGCCTTTTGGGTTGTGTAATGCAGCTCAGAGGTTTTGTCGTCTAATGGACAAGGTTATTCCTGCACGACTCAGGGACCGTGTCTTTGTGTACCTTGACGATTTGTTCATCATTGCACCGGATTTCGAGACCCATATCGACTTGCTGGGACAAGTAGCTGAATGCCTCAGGAAAGCAAACCTTACGATTAACTTGAAGAAATCAAAGTTCTGTTTCAAGGAACTTAAATATTTAGGGTTCATAGTAGGTGGAGGAAAGTTAAAAACTGACCCGGCTAAGGTCGAGGCAGTTGTTTACTTCCCTCTACCGAAAAATCCGAGACAGGAACGTCGGCTACTTGGACTAGCAGGTTGGTATCGACGGTTCATTAAAGATTTTTCTACCCTAACAGCCCCATTGACAGACACCCTCAAGAAGAATGCTAGGTTCGAAATGACAGAGGAAGCTTTAGGTGCGTTTGAAGCCTTAAAGAAAGCGTTGACAACTGCACCGGTCTTGACTCACCCAGACTTCACAAAACGATTTTATGTTCAGTGTGATGCGTCCGAGTCCGGTATAGGTGCAGTGTTGTTTCAGAAGAAGAGTGAAGATGAGGAATGTCCGATATCCTATTTTTCACAAAAGCTCAACTCTTGCCAGTGAAACTATAGTGTGACTGAGAAAGAGTGTATGGCTGCGGTCATGGCTGTTAAGAAGTTCAGGCCCTATTTCGAAGGCATGGATTTCACCATCATCACCGATCATTCCAGCCTTAAATGGCTGATGACAATGAAAGACCTCAACGGTCGTTTGGCCAGGTGGAGTCTAGAGTTGCAATCCTATGCTTTCGATATAGAGCACCGAAAAGGAACTCTTAACGTCGTGCCAGACACACTTTCTCGGGCACACTTGGAGAGTTTAGAGCTGGAAGAAGTTGTACCCCTTGTGGACCTTGATTCAGAACAATTCTTAGAAGAAGAGTACACTAACTTGATAAAAACAATAGAAGAAAACAAAGACCAGTTACCCGATTTGAAGGTTGAAGATAATTTTGTGTACAAGAGAGCGTTACCGATTGGTACCAACGAAGAGTACACTCGAGAACATTCTTGGTTGTTGTGGATACCATCTGGTCTCACACACGAGTTAATTGTCAAAGCTCATGAACCACCTCAAGCGGCTCATGGCGGAATTGTAAAAAAATTAGACCGTATTCGACAATACTTTTATTGGCCGAATATGACTGTACAAATACGTCAATATGTGTCTAATTGTAGTGTCTGTAAACAGTGTAAGTCTTCGAACCAAGTACAACGTCCACCCATAAGTAATAGTTATACCACTGATCGTCCCTTTCAAAAACTCTATGTAGATTTCCTTGGACCTTACCCCAGATCTAAAACAGGAATTGTCCACATTTTTGTAGTGTTAGACCATTTTTCCAAGTTTGTGTTTTTGAAAGCCCTAAAAATTGCAAATGCCATAAGCATCATTAACTATTTGCAGAAAGAAGTATTCAATATATTTGGAGTGCCCGAAATCCTTCACTCCGATAACGTAAAACAATTTGTTGGGAAAGAATTCCAAAACTTCCTAAAGAAGTATGGAATTCGACATTTTAAGACCGCTAATTTTGCTCCGCAATCGAATGCTTCGGAAAGAGTCAACCGAACTTTGCTCGCAGCGATACGGTCTTACATTAAAGACGACCAGCGTGATTGGGATGTTCATCTCCATGAAATCGCGGTAGCGCTCAGAGCTCAGTTCATTCAGCTACTGGTGTGTCACCGTATTTTGCTCTCTTTGGAACAAACATGATGATTCATGGCAGTAGCTATGAACTGGCTCGAAAGCTTACTGCGCTAGAAAACGGCGAGCTGGTAACTCTACCGAGGCATTGCAAGTTGCTATGCATGCACGAAAAGGTTCGAGATTCCATATTGGAATCGAACGAAAAAAGCGCTAAGGCATACAATGTCAGAGCACGAGATGTTAGGTACCTGCCGGGGCAAGAAGTGTACCGTAGGAACTTCATATTAAGTGAATCTTCCAAGTACCTGAACGCTAAACTATGCCCAAAATACAGCAAATGCAGAATAGTTAAGCCAGTAGGAAAATGCATGTACGAATTAGAAAACCTGAATGGTAAACGATTAGGAGTGTTTCATGCTAAAGACATTAAACAGTGAGAAGAGCGATGTGCAATATAAGCGGTACTTTTAAAACATAACACCATATTTAAAACATAACTGTGATAGAAACACACTATTACAACAAATCAAATAAAAAAAAAAAAATATATATATACTTCTGTGCAATATGATTTGACCTCAAAAGCTTTAAAAACAATCTGTGATACGACACCTGATCACGGTTAAACAAACTTCTATCTGTGATAGAACATCACGAGTTAATTCTCTATGAAAAAGCTTTAAAAACAATCTGTGATACGATACCTGATCACAATTAAACAAACTTCTATCTGTGATACAACATCACGAGTTAATTCTCTATGAAAAAGCTTTAAAAATAATCTGTGATACAACGTCACGATAACGACACCCTTCTGTGATATTTTAGTATAAGCATGAAATCAAACTACCACCTGTGATATTGACTTAGTCCTATACACCAAAACATCTGTGATATTGACCTAGTCAAGAAGAAACTATACCATCTGTGGTAATATAGATCACGAATGAAAACAAAACATGCGAAAGAAGGGTTGTGCAATAAAAACCGTCTCTAATCTCATAGGTGCAATGGACCTTAATGCTCAGGCAGGTAGACAAATGGCTATATATATTAAGTATTCCTGTATGTATATGCATATCTATGTTTATTTATTTTAGTTTGTTTAGAGATATATATAATTTATACTATTTACACTTATTTGTTAATTTATTTCAGTCCGTCCAGAGATTTATATTATTTACCTATATATATATGTATGTTAATTTATTACGCCCGTCCAAATAATCTATATTCATATCTATGTTAATTTATTAGTCCTTCCAGATACTTATACTATTTACACTTATATGTTAATTTATTGAGTCCGTATAGAGTATTTATATATATATATATTTTATTTACACCTATAGAGTAGTTACTAAGTATTTATTGAACCTAGTCGTAAGTATATACAGTAACTCACACTCAAAGTGGGACACCTAAGAAATAAAATCTTGAATAAACTTCTTTACGAAAAAAAATGCATAGTTGCTCACTTTTTTAAATAATTTTTATTTTTATTGCTTAATATTGACCTCAAATTATTATTATAAAATAAAAAAAAAATATCAAAAAACAACCCCGATTTGTTTAAAAAAAAGATGAAAATAAACTGTCTAGTAATTTTTTTTAATGCAGTTCACACTCAAAGTGGGACACCTGCTGTTTTCTAAGAAAACTAACTGTAATTGCCACGTTATCTATATTATTTAGTTGCAGTTTTTTGTAGAGCTTTCATTGTGATAGCATTAAAAAAAAAATCGAAATTTCAAGGCAAACAACCTTTGGAGAAAGGCAAATTGTGATTTTCAATTACCAAAAAGGAAAATCCGTTCGCAAAATAAGTGAAGTTGTTAAAAAAGTAAATCTATGGTGTTTAATGTAATGAAACGGTTTCGGAAGGTCGAATAGGAAATAAACCAAAAAGTGTTGAAAGCAAAACAAAAATTTGCGATAGAAATGTGCGGTTTCTTTTAAGAAAAATAAGAAGTGATTCTTTGCTGTCCGCCATTGGCCTTTAAAAAATGTTAAAGGACACTCAAAATGTTGACTTAAGAGCAGAAAGAGTTCGCCGACTTGTTAGGAGAAACGAATTGAGTGGCTGAGTTGCGCACAAAAAGACGTTAATATCAGAAAAGAATAGTCGTTTAAGAATGCAATTCGCCAAAGAGCATGTGACATCAGAATCAAAAAGATTAGTTTTGGTTTCGTTCGTAAAAAGGACTTTAATGAATTGACCGAATTATGATTGAAGTTGGAGAACAAAAGGCGTCTTACCTTTGACCAGAAACTCATATCCTTTGTCACATTTTCTTTGGCGAACTGCATTCTTAAACGACTATTCTTTTCTGATATTTCTTTGGCCAATTGCATTCTTAACCGACGATTCTTTTCTTATACTAACGGTTTTTTGGACGCAACTCAGCCGCTCAATTCGTTTCTCCTTAGAAACGGGCAAACTGTTTCTGCACTTAAATCAAAATTTTCAGTGTTAACATTTTTTAAAGGTCAATGGCGGACAGGAAGGGATCACTTCTTATTTTTCTTAAAAGAAACCACCCACCTCTATCGCTAATTTTTTTTTTGTACTTTCAAAATTTTTTGGTTTATTTCCTATTCGACCTTCCGAAACCGTTTTATTACATTAAACAATATAGATTTACTTTTTTAACAACTTCACTTATTTTGCGAACGGATTTTCCTTTTTGGTAATTGAAAATCACAATTTGCATTTCTCCAAAGGTTGTTTGCCTTGACATTTCGATTTTTTACTAATGCTATCACAATGAAATCTCTACAAAAACTGCAACTAAATAATATAGATAACGTGGCAAGTACAGTTAATTTTCTTAGAAAACAGCAGGTGTCCAACTTTGAGTGTGACCTTCATTAAAAAAAAATTACTAGACAGATTATTTTCATCTTTTTTTTTAAACAAATCGGGGTTGTTTTTTGATATTTTTTTTTTATTTTATAATAATTTGAGGTCTATATTAAGCAATAAAAATAAAAATTATTTAAAAAAGTGAGCAACTCTGCATTTTTTTTCGTAAAGAAGTTTATTGAAGATTTTATTTCTTAGGTGTCCCACTTTGAGATTGAGTTACTGTAGTTTATTTATTTAGTATTTAAGCATTCTTAGCTTATGTGATATTTACAACCATATATTAAATATTTATTTTATGGTGATATTAGCTAGTAAGTATATTATGTTTACGTTAACACGCAATATCAAAGATTTATGTTATTTATTTATTTATGTATATTATCTGTTAAAATCTGTGATATTCGTGTTTCCATTTTGTATCCTAGTTTATGTTGTAAGAATTTTTTTTATATCAATGCATGCTTTGAGGTTTGAAAATCTGGCAACCCTTAACCTATGAAAGCTCAACTTAAATACAGTCTTAAAGATTGTTATTTCTACAAAAAATTAAGTCTAAGATAAGGTCTCTATCATCTGTATTGACAGAGATATCGAATTTAACACAGGTTAGGGTACACCAAAGTTAGACTTTTTTTAAATTGTCAAAAAGTGATGTCAAACTTGAGAAACGGACTTTACTGTAGAACAATTTTTTTCTTAGAATATGACCAAGAATCATATCCCAAAGTATGTAAAACGAATTACGGGACACCCTGTATAGATATATATACCCGTACTACGGTTCTCAAATGAAATCTTGATATAAGGGGGTATAAAGGAAGGGGAAAGGAGAGGATGGGATATGGTAAAGGAAACGGAAGGTAGGAAAAGGATATGGAAAGTAGGATGAGGATAAGGTAGGGAAACAGAACCAACACAGGGAACAGGAAGGTATTTATTTAGGAAGGGAAAGGAAAATGAAGGAAGAGGACGATGGGAAGGGAAAGGATGCATCTGCTCGGAGGCCTGGCACGCTCTCGAGGCACGGCTTAGCTCGCCGGATATGAGGAGATCTTGCCTCCTCGCAGAGCTGAACCTTACATCAAAAGCATATATCGTGCCGAAACATAATTTTACCACCACCACAAAAATTACGTCACCTCACCCTAGGCACTACCGCTGTCATGTAGTGCGGCCTTTTCCCACCCCTACTGGAATCCCGTCGGCCATCGTTGGTGGGATTCCCCTTATGCGAATGAGCTGTCAGGCACCACTCACCATAGCCACATCGTCACCGTCACAACCCCCTGAATTTTCGGATTTAAGCCTCCATTGGGCTTATTTGGGGCCCATTAAAAGTTGGTCATTTTTCGCAAATAGGCGTGATGTATAAATTTCTTTATTCCAATATCCCTACTTTACATTACAAACAAAAAAAAACAAATCTTCAAAGAAAAACAAAATCAGAAAAACAACAAAAAGAAAATGAACACTTACACTAAAATTTCAAATAAAACAAAACTTATTTGAAAACAACTTAAAACTAGAAAGAATTTGAACTTGACCTTGAAGTTTTGATTTGTAGGTACCTGTACCTACGTTTCACCACCGGCAATCAGGACATCACTCATCTACACTCAAAACCTAAACACAACCAAAACCAAAACACACCTCATCCCCACAACATTCATTCAAAGGAACATTCACCTGCAGACACCACCAAGACCAATACAACATCAAAACAACATGGACAAAATAAGAGGGACATTGAACTAATGGGAAACTAGAAACAAACACGGTAAGCAAAAGGTTATATTTTTGTTGTCTGTTTATTCTAAATCCTAATTCATTTTTCTTTTTCAGGTGCCTGCAACAAAACACATGACTTGGGAGTTGCTAGACTCGCCAAGGTGTGTGGAAAGGAGGGACATAAGCGAAAACTAACGAATATGGACAACACTAACGTGGGGAAGAACCCGCGTTCAAATTAGCCGGGCAATAAGGATTAGCTATGTACAAATTTCCTTTTTGCAACCAACCGCTGTCTTAAATTCTTTCTTTTTTCTTATTTAGGTTTGTTGAACCGTTGTGTTGGTGGTTATTACTAATAGGATTCGTTCGGTATCAACTACCTGCAGTTGCGGTGTATCACCTATCGCCTATCGGTAATGGGTAGCTGCGCGTTTCGGGTATTTACTTTGGAGTTACTGTGTGAGTTTGAATTTCGTAGATATTAGAACAATTATAACATTTATGATTCCTACTGGTTATATACATATAAACATTGAGTTACTTTATGGTGATATACTTTTTTGAATACTTTTCCTACCTTCCGTTTCCTTTACCATATCCCATCCTCTCCCCTCCTCTTTTTTTTTTTCTCCTCTCAATATATCGTGCCGAAACATAATTTTACCACCACCACAAAAATTACGTCACCTCACCCTAGGCACTACCGCTGTCATGTAGTGCGGCCTTTTCCCACCCCTACTGGAATCCCGTCGGCCATCGTTGGTGGGATTCCCCTTATGCGAATGAGCTGTCAGGCACCACTCACCATAGCCACATCGTCACCGTCACAACCCCCTGAATTTTCGGATTTAAGCCTCCATTGGGCTTATTTGGGGCCCATTAAAAGTTGGTCATTTTTCGCAAATAGGCGTGATGTATAAATTTCTTTATTCCAATATCCCTACTTTACATTACAAACAAAAAAAAACAAATCTTCAAAGAAAAACAAAATCAGAAAAACAACAAAAAGAAAATGAACACTTACACTAAAATTTCAAATAAAACAAAACTTATTTGAAAACAACTTAAAACTAGAAAGAATTTGAACTTGACCTTGAAGTTTTGATTTGTAGGTACCTGTACCTACGTTTCACCACCGGCAATCAGGACATCACTCATCTACACTCAAAACCTAAGCACAACCAAAACCAAAACACACCTCATCCCCACAACATTCATTCAAAGGAACATTCACCTGCAGACACCACCAAGACCAATACAACATCAAAACAACATGGACAAAATAAGAGGGACATTGAACTAATGGGAAACTAGAAACAAACACGGTAAGCAAAAGGTTATATTTTTGTTGTCTGTTTATTCTAAATCCTAATTCATTTTTCTTTTTCAGGTGCCTGCAACAAAACACATGACTTGGGAGTTGCTAGACTCGCCAAGGTGTGTGGAAAGGAGGGACATAAGCGAAAACTAACGAATATGGACAACACTAACGTGGGGAAGAACCCGCGTTCAAATTAGCCGGGCAATAAGGATTAGCTATGTACAAATTTCCTTTTTGCAACCAACCGCTGTCTTAAATTCTTTCTTTTTTCTTATTTAGGTTTGTTGAACCGTGGTGTTGGTGGTTATTACTAATAGGATTCGTTCGGTATCAACGACCTGCAGTTGCGGTGTATCACCTATCGCCTATCGGTAATGGGTAGCTGCGCGTTTCGGGTATTTACTTTGGAGTTACTGTGTGAGTTTGAATTTCGTAGATATTAGAACAATTATAACATTTATGATTCCTACTGGTTATATACATATAAACATTGAGTTACTTTATGGTGATATACTTTTTTGAATACTTTTCCTACCTTCCGTTTCCTTTACCATATCCCATCCTCTCCTCTCCTCTTTTTTTTTTCTCCTCTCAATTTTAAGTGGTGTCCAAATTTTCTTCCCCAAACAAAGTTTTGACTTTGAGGTCATTTTTTCGCAGAAAATACCTGATTAACATAGAGTTTCTTTATTTTTTACAGATGAACAAAACAATAATAATAAAAAAAACTTAGTAATAAGTGCACTCAAAAACCCATACATTTTATGATACTTGGAAAAAACTAAAACAGGTAAAAATTCTAATTTTGTCTTTTTTACGGTTTTTTATTGCAACAACTTGCAAAGGGAGCAGTTTTCCAAGAACTTTTAGTAGTTTCTTATGTATTTTATACAAATACAATTATAAGAAGTGCTCAAAGTGCCCTCCTTCGTTTTGAACGCATGGTATTTCCAAAAACATATGGAGAAGGAAGTCGTCTGTTGGGATAAAGTTCCTGGTATCTGCGTTGTGCTCTTCTTGAATTTCCATTGCAAAACCCGTATACGAATAAAATGTCTGCGTATTCTTCTTTCGTAAATGAAGGCATTTCAAAAAATTCTCTGGTCAAACTGCAATCGTGACTTGTTTTGATAAACTGATGAACAAATTTGTTTTCTTATCCTTTTATACGACCCATTGAACATTCATGCCCCAAAAATTTCCCTGAGAAGAGGTAAGTCAATTAGTGTTTTGGTAGCAGATCAAATACACTTTCAACCCATTTCATCAGTGCAAAGTCATAAAAATTGTCTTAAAACAATCAATTCTTGGAAAACTGCCCCCTTTGCAAGTTGTTGCAATAAAAAACCGTAAAAATTGTCTTAAAAAAATCAATTCTTGGAAAACTGCTCCCTTTGCAAGTTGTTGCAATAAAAAACCGTAAAAAAGACAAAATTAGAATTTTTACCTGTTTTAGTTTTTTCCAAGTATCATAAAATGTATGGGTTTTTGAGTGCACTTATTACAAAGTTTTTTTTTTATTATTGTTTTGTTCATCTGTAAAAAATAAAGAAACTCTATGTTTATCAGGTATTTTCTGCGAAAAAATGACCTCAAAGTCAAAACTTTGTTTGGGGAAGAAAATTTGGACACCACTTAAAATTGAAAATCTGGCAACCCTTAACCTATGAAAGCTCAACTTAAATACAGTCTTAAAGATTGTTATTTCTACAAAAAATTAAGTCTAAGATAAGGTCTCCATCATCTGTATTGACAGAGATATCTAATTTAACACAGGTTAGGGTACACCAAAGTTAGACTTTTTTTAAATTGTCAAAAAGTGATGTCAAACTTGAGAAACGGACTTTACTGTATAATAATTATTTTCTTAGAATATGACCAAGAATCATAAACCAAAGTATGTAAAACGAATTACGGGACACCCTGTATATACAGATTCCGGAATATACCCAGAAAGTGCGCAAGTGAGCGGGGCGCGAACTCACCAACTTAATAGAGTGCATAAAATAGAATCAAATAATTTTTCTTTATAAATAAAAAGCCAACAGTGCGAAAAAGTCAACAGCGGAATTAAGTATACCATCGAAATCCTGCCCGTATGCTGTGGCCACAACATCGTCAGCGGATGTAATAAGCGGTCAGTATTAGAATATAGAGTCAGTATTACTTAATTAAAATTATTTGATACATATATAGTAACTTGGTTGAGTTCTGGGGGAACATTGTGAAAATAAGTATATTATAGGCGCGGTTCCTTCATTTTAAATATATGTAAATAAATTTACTTGGAATAGGCTAAATAATAAGAATAGGGTAATACTTAAAATTTATAAAAGCACCCTCTGAGGGGAAGAATGTTAAATTAGTTAACTTTAAAATAGTTAAATGAATTATTGTATGATTAGAAAATGAATAATTGTGGTTTGATTGTTAGGATGAGTTGCAAAGTAGTGTTAGGCATAAAGGGGTGAGTAGAAGAATAGGATGGACTAAAGGATAGAAGAGGTGGAAATGTAAAGGGTCACTTAGGCGAGTACAGTGACATGGTAGGGTGGGTAGAGGAGATTTCTCGCGAGTGCCTTAAGAACATCTCTAGGGTACCCAAAGACTGGCATGAATTTTTGTATACGGGTTATAGAGGTCAAGTCCCACACCCAACGACGAGCAGGAGCCGGACAAGCATGCCAGCGCGACCCCGACGACCAAAAATGACCCGTAACAAAATGGCGCCCATGAACGTGAGGCCTGCCTAAAGGGCAGGAGTGTGCAGCGAAACAGTTTTTTTTATATTTTGAGCCTTTTATTTGCTTTGTTTTATTTTTTTTTTTTTGTGAGTTTTAGTTTTGTTTTGATAACTTAGAATTACTTATTCTAAGGTATAGTTACGTGTCAAAGACAATTTTTATAAGTCCGGTTGATTGGGGTAGTGCCCCGATTGCTGTTGCGATGAAAGGAGTTTTTGGCGAAGTCACATCAAGAGGCAGACTTGAGTTCAAGTCGAGATGTTGGTATGATGCCGATGTTTTCTTCAGAACGAAAGGATGTTCTTTCGTTTCAAATCAGTCCGGAGAGTTGGTATAGACTTAGTTAGGAGTTTAACCGTTCCTTCGGTTTAGTGGTTGTTGCTGCACAATTGCGGAGTCATCTGCCGATTGTTGTGGTTGGTGGATGTCCTGAAACAAATAAATAATTTCTTTTTTAATTTGATATAGAGTAGTTTCAGTATTTTAATTCATTTTTACCTTGCTCAGTTCTCTTCTGTGTAGTCATAGAACTTGCCGTCTCTTAGTCCATTTATTTTCTTCTGGTTAGCTCACCCCGAGCCAGTTTATGAGAAAGTGTTATTCGGTTCAGTTTGTTTAAGTGCCTTAGGTAATTTTAGTTGTATTTGCTGAAATTATAAAAAGAAAAGGAAGAATTAGAAGGTGTTTACAGTGGAGTTGATAGATAAGGTGTTTTTGCCTCAAAGATTAGTGAGTTTATTCGTGGCTTGATTGTGGTGGAGGAAGGTTGTGTGAAAGGTGGTATCAAGTAGAGTTTGTTTTGATTGGTGTAAAGAGTGAAATTACAATTCTTTGTTCCCTGGGTATTGGTTTGGACATTTTTGATAGATTGCCTGACACGCCTTAAGGGCAGGAAAGGGCGAAGTGGTACGAGGTTCTAGTGGGATGAGTAATCGGAGGTTATTTTTCCAAGACGATTACCAGGCGTGGCTAGACGATTACCAGGCAATCTGAAGCCCGTTTTGAAAGATTTCAACCAGCGTTTCAGGGAGTCAATAGACCGTTTTAGTTTTGATCGGTCCTAGAATTTTTCAGAACTGAATTCAATAGATAGTTCGACAATGTCTGAAGAGGAGTTAGCGGGTAGGCCCAGTGGGAGTGGGAATGGTTCGAATCAGGGTCTTTTAGAGAACGAAGGCCGGAAGAGGCAAATAACAGAGGCAGTAAGTCGGGAAAGAGGAAGCGATACAAATTCTAACTTGGTGGAAGTTTTGGCTAATCGCATTGAGAGGAGTATGACTTCTAACAAGGTACGATTGTTCCAACAAATGGAAGTTTTCATGTCAGGGGTTATGAATAAACTGGAGAGAGTTAGTAATGTCTCAACAGCTTCTCCAATTCCCTGCCAACAGAGTGCGGCAGATGTCCCTATGGACCGGAATCTAGGCTTAACGTTCCGTGACCCACCGGTGGCGAGACCACGACAATCGATCTCACCGACTAGGTCTAATGCTAGGTCTTATCAGAGCGCATCTGAATATTGTCGATTGGATCGGTGGGACATCCGGTTCGATGGCCAAGAGGACGTGAAAGAATTCCTGTTCAAGGTCAACAGACTTCAGTCTTCCTCGGCATATTCTGACCAGCTAATAGCCGCCAATTTTCATAAATTGCTGGTGGGTAAGGCGGAGAAGTGGTTTTGGTGTTTTTTTGCGAAAGCAACCAAGCGCTAACCAGGAGGAGATTAAAGCGGCCATAAACAAGGAATTCGGTTCAAAGGAGAGTGTCTACATGCGGCTGTTGATCCGCAGGCAGGGAATTAAGGAATCGTTTGACGACTTTTATGAATCAGTGGTTCGTTTGAACGATCGACTGAACGAGCCGTTTGACGCGAAAAAGCTGATAGATATTGTCAGAAGCAATTCGAAAGAGAGGTTGGGTGAGATTTTGCTCGCTGCTGAGATAAATAACCTGGAGCAGTTAAGAAAGAAGGCTTGGGAAGCGGAACGTTTCATAGCGAGAAAGGCGGGGCAGCCTCGCACGGTTAGTGAAATTGAGGTGACGGAAGTAGTAGAAGAACGAGCGGAGGAAGTGGCGGCCGTTGGCAAGCCATACGCTCGTCCGACATCCAACCTGCGTTGCTGGAATTGCGACCAGCAGGGACATTCCTTTTATCAGTGCCCCTCTCATGAGAGAAAATTGTTTTGTTTTCTGTGTGGGGCGAAAAATATTAGTACTGCTGAGTGCGGAAAACATCATGGAAACTCGAAGGGGAATGATCGAAGAGGTGGGGAGAGTCGTTCCTTACAGAACCACCAGTAGATAGGTCAGGAGAAGGAGAAGCGGTTGGTACGGTTGAGCAAAAGACAAAAGAGGCTCCCGTTAGAATCTTGCAATGTGAACTTTCGACATCGGAGGGTATACCGGTGAAAATTTGCACTCCAAAGTCGTTGCACGAGAGGAAGAAGAATTACTACCAAGCGAGGAAAAAAATAATGGGAAAGAGGGTGGCAAGTGGCCATATAGGGAAGTGTACGGAAAGGTTCCGGAAGAGGAAGAGTTACCAGAAAATGATACTGGAGACAATTATAACGTCAGAGACGGATGGAAGGATGTACGCGAGTGTACTGCTGAAAAGCGAACAGGTCTTGGGGTTACTCGGCAGTGGGGCATCGATTTCGGTAATCGGTAAAGAGAGTGAAGAGTTCATTGGTAGGAATGGTATTCGGATGACGAATTACAAAAACTTCGTCAAAACGGCCGATGGAAAATCACATGGTATAATCGGTTTTTGTGAGATTCCAACAACCCTTGACGGCGTCACGAAGACCATAACTTTTTATGTGATACCGAATTTGACACAAAAGGTATATTTGGGAATGAATTTTTGGCGAGAATTCAATTTACTCCTCGCTGTCGAAGAGCTCGATTTAAATTTAAATAGTACGGAGGGAAAGGAAGAGTTGTTCGAAAAAGAATCTCTATTGGTACTTACCTCGACTCAAAACATACGATTAGAGGCTTTGAAGAAACAATTTCCGAATTCTATGGAACAAGGTCTTGGGCACACTCATCTGGAAACCCATACTATAGATGTAGGAGATTCAGTTCCCATTAAATGCAAGATCTATCCGTTGTCGCCGGTACGTCAGGTCGAAATCTATAAAGAAGTAGACCGTATGTTAAAAATGGGAATTATAGAAGAGAGTAACTCACCTTGGTGCTCACCAGTGTTGTTAGTAGAGAAGTCAGCAGGGAAATTTCGATTGTGTTTGGATAGTCGTAAATTGAACAGCAAGACTAAAGCAGATGCTTATCCACTATCGCATGAAGAAGGTATTATCATCAGGTTTGAGGACACGTTTGTCATTTCAGCTCTGGACCTCATGGAGGCGTTTTACCAAATCTCGTTGGATAAACCGTCCAGAGAAAAGACTGCATTTGCAGTGCCTGGACGGCCTCTGTATCAATTCAGAGTGATGCCATTCGGGTTATGTAATGCAGCCCAGAGAATATGCCGTCTGATGGATCGGGTGATCCCAGCTAGTCTTCGTCAAAATGTGTTTATTTATTTGGATGACCTTCTGATATGCACCCCAGATTTTGATTCGCATCTGCGAGTCTTGTCAGAGGCGACTGCTTGTTTGCGACGTGCAAATTTGACAATCAATCTGAATAAATCGAAATTTTGTATGCGCGAGGTCGAATTTCTTGGGTATATAGTAGGTCAGGGGGTTCTCAAAACCAACCCGGAAAAGATTTCTGCGATGGTGAACTTTCCTGTACCGAAGACCGAAAGGCAAGTGCGGAGATTTATAGGCCTTACCTGCTGGTACCGAAGGTTTATTCGGATCTATTCGGATTTGGCATCACCATTGACTGATTGTCTAAAAAAACAAAAAAAAAAAAGTTTGAATTGTCGCTTCAAAATGAAAAATTGGAACAGGCACTTACCTCGGCTCCAGTGTTTTCTCAGGCTGACTTCAAGAAGCCTTTTGTCATCCAAAGTGATGCGTCGTCTGAGGGAGTAGGAGGGGTACTTTTCCAATTGGACGATGAAGGTAACGAAAAGCCCATAGCCTTCATGTCCAAGAAACTTAATAAAGCACAGAAGACCTACACCGTCACTGAGCAAGAGTGTCTCGCTGCGGTGCTGAGTATCCGAAAGTTTAGAGCATACGTAGAGGGGATGCCGTTCCGGGTCATAACTGACCATTCAAGTTTGAAGTGGCTCATGTCACTTAAAGATCTGACAGGCAGACTAGCTCGTTGGAGTCTAGAACTTCAAGGTTTTAATTTCGCTATAGAGCATCTAAAAGGCACACTAAACGTGGTCCCAGATGCATTGTCGCGGATGGACATGGAAGAAATCTCCATACACGATATTGCTATCGAGTTAGATTTAGACTCACCTGAGTTTAGTATTTAGTATTTATTTCAATATTAACATCTAACACAGTAAGAATACTTCCGAGTTCCAATCGGAAGAGTACGAAAGCCTGCGGGAAAATATTCAAAAATATCAAGACGCACTACCGGATCTCGTGGTATCCGATAACTTTATATATAAAAGGGTTAGGTTCCGTAGCGAAGGGGGGGTAAGTGAAGATTCCCTTTGGCGGTTGTGGATACCCAGTACATTAACTTGTGGGGTGATGGAAATGGCACATAACTCCAAGTTGAGCTGTCGCAGTGGGTTTTCCAAAACCTATTTGCGGATACGCGATAAATATTTCTGGCCAAAAATGGGTAGAGACATTAAAACTTTCGTTGAGCAGTGTGAAACATGCAAAATGGTAAAAGCTCCGAATAAAGCTCTGCGTCCACCCATGACCGGGCAAATCGTGACCGAAAGACCGATGCAAAGGATGTATGTAGACCTGTTAGGCCCATATCCACGCAGCAAAAAGGGCAATACTACTATTTTTATTTGTGTTGATCACTTCACTAAATACGTTTTTCTGAAAGCGCTTTCGAAAGCCACTTCGAAAACTATTATTAAATATATAGAAAATGAGATTTTTCACGCGTTTGGCACTCCAGCGTTTATACACTCAGACAATGGAAAGCAATTCGTTTCGTCTAAGTTTCGAAAGTTTCTAGAGAGCACGTCAAAACCGCATTGTATTCACCCCAAGCTAATATCTCAGAAAGAGTTGACCGGAGCGTACATAGTAAACTTCGAGTATTCGTAGCTGAGGAACAAGATAGTTGGGATAACTATTTGTCGTATATCGCGTGTGTGCTGAGCTCTGACAACCATGAATCAATTGGGTGTCAACCCTACTTTGCACTTTTCGGTCAAAAGATGGCGAATAACGCGTCAAGCTACAAAATACTTCGAAGTTTATAGAGTAAGATCCCAGAGCGATATGACATAACTTATTTTCACACGAATAAAACCTTAAGTTTTCAGTAGTGTATCGTGTACCTTGAATACCTTCGCGCTTGTGGAACTTGAACAAGTGACACCTGGGCAGGTATGAGGTGAGAAAGGTAGCTAAAAATGAGAGTTATTTTACTTATTTTCACATGGCTGATTCTTATATATATCATGTAGAACATTATTTTAAAGTAACATTATAAGTGTCAGACACTTTCGATGGGCCAGAACTTTTGTCAGACGCTTTAAACCCACCCAAAAAATGGTTGAACGTTACTTATTTTCACATAACTGATTTTTGAATATGTTATTGACGTATTTGTTCAAAAGTTATATTCAATCAGTCAGACAAATCAGAGTGACCAAACATCCCGTAAGACAAAAATTATTCAGCCAGAAGTATGAGGGCGAGATCACTATGTGGTCTATTAATTATGTCATTTCTTAAGGAACTCGAAATTGAATGGATTTTTATTGCATGAATCGATTAATGGGTTAATTTTAGAGAAAAAACCGAAAGTGCTATTAAATTAGAGGGTGCGATTCAGAGATATGGGTTCCAAACCATCTTCATTCGTTTTTTCAATATATCTCGAGAACAAAGCAAAATTTTGATGCAGTTCCAAGGACGTTTTTTGTAGAAATCAAATTTTCCCATCGAAATGTATCTTTAAAAAATTATACAAAAATATTTTTTATCCAAAATAATAAAATTCCCGACAAAAAAGTCAATTTTTTCCAATTTTTGAGTTTTGTCAGTTTTCTTAATGGCATTTCTTTCTGGTTGCAGATAGGTATAGGCAATGCTTCATAAAAAAGAAAGTAAACAAAATTTCCTTTAAAATACTGCATCAGAGAACTTTATATGTTTGAAATTCACCGAAATATTGTCACTTTAACACAGACATTTATAGTTGTTTTTCATCATTTTTATACTGACAGCGTTTATTTTTATTTTGTTAAAAAAAAACGTTAAGGCAATGGAACGGTATTTGTTTTAGAAAAAAGTGATTTATATACTTATTTTCGGACCTTTTTTACTAAACAACATAAGTGTATAATGCTGGTAGTACATATTATAATTCTTCAATAACATTTTGAAGGTCTATATCGACATCAGCATCTATATCTACAAAAATGTCTTCTTCTCCAATATCGGCTACATACATACTATCGCAATTGACTCCCATACATTCCTTGCAAAATATTGAAATTGAACAAGCAATTTGCAGTTTTCGGCACCCACAGCTTCCATGGCAACCAGTAGTGCAACCACAGCCATTTTTTCAAGCAATATCTCTGGTGCAGGAGGTGCAGTTGGGCGAATCCACAATCTCAGTTCAGAGGATTTACATAAGTGGTTTCCGTGCCACTGTCGGATTTGGAAAAAAGGGAAGCGGGTCGAAATGCTGTATTTTCAAATACGGTAAGGTCAAAGTACTCTATTATACTGTATGACACTGCACGCTCATAATGCTGTATCGTTAATATTCTATATTTCAAAATATTGTATTTCAAAATACTGTATTTCAAAACACTGCTGTATGTACAAAATACTGTATGATCAAAATACTGTAGGTCAAAATTCTGTATTCCAAAACTCTTCATCTCAAAATGCTGTATGAGCTAAACACTGTACCTCAAAAATCCAGCCTACCTACGCCATTTTGAAATACAGAATGCATACAAGGTAGGTTAACGTGTAAATCTAAAGCAATTTTCGTTTAAGTGTTTTACGTTAATCTTGTCCGGTTAAATCAATTTAAGGTGATCGTTATTTTATTGTAATTATTGTCGGATTTAACGCAGTTAAACAACAAAATTTGATTGTAGAATTTTGAGATACAGTATTTTGACTTACAGTACAAGAAATTTTGTGATTTCGTTGTGTGTGTTTTTTGACATCTTTCGTTAGTTTGTTTTTGTTAATAAGTTTCTACTTTTTATACTTTACTTGTCTTATTAATGTATTCTGGTGATAAGATTTTCAGTAAAAGAAAAACACGTTAATCGAGTTCTGTTTTATTATTAATGGAAGTTTAAGAGCGGAATTATGCAAAAATACAGTATTCTTACAAACAGATTTTTGAGGTACAGTGTTTAGCTCATACAGCATTTTGAGATGAAGAGTTTTGGAATACAGAATTTTGACCTACAGTATTTTGATCATACAGTATTTTGTACATACAGCAGTGTTTTGAAATACAGTATTTTGAAATACAATATTTTGAAATATAGAATATTAACGATACAGCATTATGAGCGTGCAGTGTCATACAGTATAATAGAGTACTTTGACCTTACCGTATTTGAAAATACAGCATTTCGACCCGCTTCCCTTTTTTCCAAATCCGACAGTGGCACGGAAACCACTTATGTAAATCCTCTGAACTGAGATTGTGGATTCGCCCAACTGCACCTCCTGCACCAGAGATATTGCTTGAAAAAATGGCTGTGGTTGCACTACTGGTTGCCATGGAAGCTGTGGGTGCCGAAAACTGCAAATTGCTTGTTCAATTTAATATTTTGCAAGGAATGTATGGGAGTCAATTGTGATAGTATGTATGTAGCCGATATTGGAGAAGAAGACATTTTTGTAGATATAGATGCTGATGTCGATATAGAGATAGACCTTCAAAATGTTATTGAAGAATTATAATATGTACTACCAGCATTATACACTTATAATAAAACAAATACCTTTCCATTGCCTTAAAAACGTTTTTTTTTTTTACAAAATAAAAATAAACGCTGTCAGTATAAAAATGATGAAAAACAACGATAAATGTCTGTGTTAAAGTGACAATATTTCGGTGAATTTCAAACATATAAAGTTCTCTGATGCAGTATTTTAAAGGAAATTTTGTTTACTTTCTTTTTTATGAAGCATTGCCTATACCTATCTGCAACCAGAAAGAAATGCCATTAAGAAAACTGACAAAACTCAAAAATTGGAAAAAATTGACTATTTTGTCGGGAATTTTATTATTTTGGATAAAAAATATTTTTTTATAATTTTTTTAAAGATATATTTCGATGGGAAAATTTGATTTCTACAAAAAACGTCTTTGGAACTGCATCAAAATTTTGCTTTGTTCTCGAGATATATTGAAAAAACGAATGAAGATGGTTTGGAACCCATATCTCCGAATCGCACCCTCTAATTTAATAGCACTTTCGGTTTTTTCTCTAAAATTAACCCATTAATCGATTCATGCAATAAAAATCCATTCAATTTCGAGTTCCTTAAGAAATGACCTAATTAATAGACCACATAGTGATCTCGTCCTCATACTTCTGGCTGAATAATTTTTGTCTTACGGGATGTTTGGTCACTCTGATTTGTCTGACTGATTGAATATAACTTTTGAACAAATACGTCAATAACATATTCAAAAATCTGTCAGTGTGAAAATAAGTAAAGTTCAACCATTTTTTTGATGGGTTTAAAGCGTCTGACAAAAGTTCTGGCCCATCGAAAGTGTCTGACACTTATAATGTTACTTTAAAATAATGTTCTACATGATATAAATAAAAATCAGCCATGTGAAAATAAGTAAAATAACTCTCATTTTTAGCTACCTTTCTCACCTCATACCTGCCCAGGTGTCACTTGTTCAAGTTCCACAAGCGCGTAGGTATTCAAGGTACACGATACACTACTGAAAACTTAAGGTTTTATTCGTGTGAAAATAAGTTATGTCATATCGCTCTGGGATCTTGGACTATTAGGGGCACTAAATGATCGAGACATGGAAGTTAGTACACGCGAAACGAACTTGTTGTTAACCCGGCAGAATATATCATACAGAATTTAAAAAAAGCACACGCGACTTCACAAGAGACGTACAATACACGTTCACAACCAGTATATTTTAAAGTTGGGCAGGAAGTATTCCGACGAAACTTTGCCCAAAGCAGGTTTACGCAAGGACTGAACGCCAAGTTGCTTCCAAAGTTTGTGAAGGCTCGGGTTCATCGTGTCGTTGGCAACTACTGCAAGTATGAGTTGCAAAATCTGAGTGGAAAATCGGTAGGGGTTTCCCATGCCAAAGACATACGGTAGGAGGGTAAATTAAAAGGCAAGACAAAAGTAAACATTTATTTATTTATTTATTTATTTCAAATGCCTTATGAGACGAAATCTCGTAACAGGCTATATGTTAACATAAAGTTTTTTACAGAAATGATAATTTTTATAATTAAACATGTAAGGATATAAACACTAGGAAACACGACAAAGATAAGGATTTCAGAGTATACTTACGTAATTCAACAGCTAAGACTATCTCGTCCAAAAATTTAGGAGTGGGTACCTTTCCTGGAGGTGCACAGAGAAATAGCCCGGCAAGGAATTAGTGGGTTCCGCCCCACGTGTTTAAAGTTGTTTGGTCTGGAATAATATTAAAAAGAGAACGATTGAATCGGGAATGCAGATCTTAATTAAATGAGAAATAAGATTACTTACCGCTTTCAAAAAAAGTTGCACACACTATTTTTTTTAGAATCACGAAACACTCCGCGAAATAACACCAAATGTAAATAAACAATATCGTGGATTCTATTTGCAATTTCATGTTGCAGTTTTCATGGAAAGAATAGTAAGGGATGGTGGTTGGTAGAGAGTGTTGACTTGCGAATGGTGGGCAATAGTGTTGAGTGTTTGGAATATTTGGGATGAAAACTGTGAATGAACTGCAAGGCCCTGTGTAACGAAATATGGATTTTGTCTGGAGTGTTGTATGCTAAAGTGTTTGTTTTGAGTGTGGGATAGTGGCAACACTACTTTGGTCCCAATATAATTTTTTTTTTTTGAGTTGACGTGTGAATCGGTTTAGTGAGAGAAAGCTCAGGAAACGGGAGTAAGTCCCGCCTCCGTTAAAGATTTTCGTCAACGGAAAACCGTAGAGGAGAAAATGACGGTTTTAAATATTTTCGAGCCGCTTATACTGGAGAAAGGATTGAAAACGGTCGAAGAATAAGGATCGCTGTAATTGCTTAAATTGCTTACGACAGTTTTTGATTGTTGTGTCTAATTGCGGATATTTATATCCTGTGTGATTTAATCCAGTGTGAAACTTATTGAAAGGAAAACAGCAGAGAGAACCAGTGGGTTTTGGTTGTTATTGCCAAAACTGGTAGTCGCCTCACGGTATGCCGAAGCTGCCTACAAAAAAAAGACTGTGAGCTGTAACTTTGTAAAAATTCATTATTTTTGGATAATTAGATTTTGATATTGGTTAAAACCAGGCGAAAATTCAGGAAATCCGAAAGAAACTTTTGGCTGAGTAGGCTGAGCGCTCACCCAATAAGGGAGCTGCAGCAGCAGACCCGGGTTCGCATCCCGGCAAACTCAATTTTTTTTTTTTTTTTTTTTATTGCACCACTTTGGTGATTTTCTTTTATTTTTGAATTGGCCCATAAGGCATAGAATTGTGGTTAAGATTTCATTTGAGAACCGTAGTACGGGTATATATATATCTATTTCTATATATACAGATTCCGGGTTATACCCAGAAAGTGCGCAAGTGAGCGGGGCGCGGACTTAATAGAGTGCATAAAATAGAATCAAATAATTTTTCTTTATAAATAATAAGCCAACAGTGCGAAAAAGTCAACAGCGGAATTAAGTATACCATCGAAATCCTGCCCGTATGCTGTGGCCACAACATCGTCAGCGGATGTAATAAGCGGTCAGTATTAGAGTATAGAGTCAGTATTACTTAATTAAAATTATTTGATACATATATAGTAACTTGTTAAGGGGGTTGAGTTCTGGGGGAACATTGTGAAAATAAGTAAATTATATTATTAGGCTAAATAATAAGAATAGGGTAATACTTAAAATTTATAAAAGCACCCTCTGAGGGGAAGAATGTTAAATTAGTTAACTTTAAAATAGTTAAATGAATTATTGTATGATTAGAAAATGAATAATTGTGGTTTGATTGTTAGGATGAGTTGCAAAGTGGTGTTAGGCATAAAGGGGTGAGTAGAAGAATAAGATGGACTAAAGGATAGAAGAGGTGGCAATGTAAAGGGTCACTTAGCCGAGTATAGTGACATGGTAGGGTGGGTAGAGGAGATTTCTCGCGAGTGCCTTTAGACCATCTCTAGGGTACCCAAAGACTGGCATGAATTTTGTATACGGGTTATAGGGGTCAAGTCCCACACCCATCGACGAGCAGAAGCCGGACAAGCACGCCAGCGCGACCCCGACGACCAAAAATGGCCCGTAACATTATACATATTAGTTGGATTCTGGTGATTATGCGGAAACTCTCTTTTGTAAAAGCTTCTCTCGTTCACCTGATAGCAAATATGTAGTGGAGTTGCCTTTTCGGCAAAATGATGTGGCTTTCAGCAACACTCTTTCTGGAGCATTATCCAGATTGTTTGCTATGTAACGTCGCTTCGCTCGTCAGAAAAATCTTCGTTTGGAATACTGTAGTTTTATGAAGAAATAAAAGGCCTTATATAGCGTATTCCGGAAGGAGCGTTTGAACCGACTTCTGGTAAGATCTACTATTTGCCTCATCACGCTCGCTGTCATAACCCACAAATTACGGATTGTTTTTGGCGGTTCTCATAAGGATAGAAATGGTACCAGCTTGAATGATACATTACATATAGGTAATCCACTCCAGCGTAATTTGATAAATATTTGTTTGCGGTTAAGAGTCCATAGACATGTTTTCTGTGCCGATATTATCAAGATGTTTCGGTAAATTTGGGTGGATAAGAAACGTCGTATTGTGTTGCGAACACATTTGATATTATCGGCTGTGTACCGTTACTTACGGAGCTTCCCCTGGGGCCCTACTCTGTAATTCGTTTCTAAAGCCAATCCTATTCGAAAGTAATTTTCGATCGGTTTATGAATTCGTACGCCTTACAGAGCTTTCGAATCGGACAAAAAAAGTACTTGTTACTATTTATAATTAGGGAATAGATTTGTCGAGTCTCGAATTATTTCTCAAAAGATCTGTCAAATCAAACCAAAAAAATAATAAAGCAAATTCTAAGCAAGTAAGGAAATACATTTTTGAAGAATCAATTCATCGTTAAAATAAAATAAAATGGATTTGGTTGCACTTTGGAGCGATGCAGAAAATAAAGAAGAACGGCTTGAAAGAAAAATTATTCGGGATAATTCAAATATTTTTGAAATGTGTGACAAAAAATAAATTTTATGGATGCGAAAGAGTCGTTTCACATTTTAACCATTATTTTCTTTTCTTTTAGTCTCGTACAGAGCTTCCGATTAACGAAAAACGCGTTTTTGTGTATCTTGAATGCCATTCAAGAAGAACTCTCTACTCCCATAAGATCGACTGCGGTTCCAGCGGTTTTGAAAGTAGCTGTAACTTTAAAGTTCTTAGGGCAAGGTGGCTATCAGCACCAAATAGGATATGATTTTTCAATCGGCAGTTCACAACAAACAATATCTAGCTTCATTGCACAAGTATGTAGAGCCGTTGAAAAGATATTGTGTTCAAAACACAAAAACTTCAAAATGGATGAAGTAGAACGGAGCGATGCTAAACAATACTTCTTTTCGAAGTCAGGAAATTCCGGGAGTGATTGGTGTCGTAGACGGAACACACATTTAGATGATAAGACCGAAAAGAAACGAGCACTTATACTTCAACAGCAAATTAAAGCATAGCATTAATGAAATGGTTGTAAGTAAAAACGTATTCAATGCTTTCTTACAAAAACTGAAGTGCTTTCATTCTAGTTTAGTTTAGTTTAGTTTATTTCATCTAACAAAGTATTACAAAACTTCAGTGATTACTAGATTATAAATAATAAAATAAATAAATAAAAAAATTTTAATTTAAATTTTTTTTTTTTTTAAACAATGGCACCATTGGGGTTGCTTAGCATCAATAAAAGATTTGACTTAAATACATGTCTACTCATACTAAAATCTATCACATCGAATATTGTATTTGTTTCTCTTAAACACCTGCACAATGGTTCATTGGCTGCATAAACAGTTCTGTGATGTGGGATATTAAAAAATATGTTATTTCTAAGCAATCTAGCAGGCACATTGATACCGATTAACGATAGAATAGGAGGACAATCAATATGATCAGTCATTACGTCGCGAACAAACATAACTGCGAAGTATTTCCTTCGCGTATAAAGAGGCAACATTCCAAGTAACTTACATCTTGTGTCATAAGAAGGCATGTCAATATTCCATCCAAGTCTTTTCACAATGACTCTAGTGAAACGTCTTTGGATTTTTTCTAATCGTAAAGAATGAATTGAGAATGAAGGATTCCATATGGTATTGCAATATTCCAATGTTGACCTAACAAATGCAAAATAAAGACTTTTTAGAGTATGCGGATCTTTAAAATCCTTTGAATTTCGTAAAACAAAGCCCAGCATTGAGCTGCTTTTAGCAACTAGAAAATCAAAATGTCTTAAAAAGTTAAGTTTTTGGTCAAAAATTACACCAAGATCTTTTTTAAAAGATATAATAGAAAGATCCTTACTATCAATATTATATGTGAAGTTAACAAACGAACGTCTGCGACAAAAAGTCAAACTTTGACATTTAGCTATATTCAAATGAAGTGAGTTCATCTTACACCAGTTTGATAGATTATGAAGATCATTTTGTAACAGAAGGCAGTCTTGCTCGGAGGTTATACAACGATAAATCTTAAGGTCATCAGCATACATTAAACAATTTGAGTTAAGAATTCTGTCAGGAATGTCATTAATAAATAACAAAAAGAGCAGAGGTCCAAGATGGCTACCCTGAGGAACACCAGATGTGACATAAATAGGCTTAGAAAGAATATTATTAATACAGACGTACTGAACTCGATCTTTTAAATATTGCTCTAACCATTTGAGGAGATTTGAATGAAACCCAAAATTACCAAGTTTATTGAGTAAAACATCATGATTTACTCGGTCAAATGCTTTAGCAAAATCGGTGTATATAACATCATACTGATAGCCCTTCTCAAGGCCATTTAAAATTTGATTACAAAAAATTGTAAGGTTAGTGGCAGTCGATCTACCAGCTAAAAAACCATGCTGATGGGAAGAAATTTTTCCTTTAAGAATAGGAGTTAGATTTTGATAAACTAATTTTTCTAATGTTTTAGGAATAATAGGAATTTTACTAATTGGACGGTAGTTTGAGATCTCTTGTCTGATTCCTGATTTAAAAATAGGTGTAACTGTTGATCGTTTCCAAGTACTTAGAAACTCACCTGTTTTTAGAGATCTAGTAAAGATCATCTGCAAAGGGACTGCAAGAGCTGTTCTACAAGCTTTTAAAATAATTGGAGGAACTCCATCAATATCAGGTTTCGTGTCTGATTTGCATTCAAATAAAGCTGATTCTACTTCAGAGCTAGTAAAACTTATGCTACCAATACTCATTCATTACAGATATGTGATCATAAAATGTTCATACGGGCAGTAGATGCAAAATACGGAGGAGCAGCACATGATTCCCACGTATGGAATCTTTCACATGTACGTCAACATTTGATTCAAAATTACGAAAATGGAGATAAGTATCATGGATTCTCGGTAAGTATTTTAAAGGTTCCAAATTCAAAATGCTTATTTTTATTGCATATTTAAGGTGACTCTGGATACCCTTTGGAACCATGGATTGGCGGTAAGAGCTACTACAACCAACAATTCTCTATAGCTAGATGTCTCATTGAAAGAGTATTTGGTGTACTTAAAGGAAGATTTCGATGTCTCCTAGCCGAAAGAAAACTTCATTATGCGCCAGAAAAAGTTGTGCAAATAAAAATGTCTGTTGCGCAATGCACAATATATGCTTAGAACACAATGTAGTCTTACCTCTAAATGAACTGCCAACAGTTCAAAATCTTACAATAGAAACCATGGAAGAACTACATGGGGAACACAACACTGTTTACTCCAACTTTGCTAAAAGAATCCGTTACCAAATATAAAATAACTTACTAGACCAGTAAGAAGAAATAAGTTTGAATGGTTCATTTATTATTTTTCAAAATGTTTATATCATTCTACTTAAAAAAAAAAAAACAAAAATAAAATTATTTCCATAAAGATATAAATAAGAAAAAAGTAAACAAAAAATATTATAAAAAATATATTGCAAAACCTAGGTTGGACCCGTTTGCAGTTGCAACATATCTTTTTTAATCTGAAGCTTTGATAATTTCAGTTTGTTTTTTTCAACATCAATCTTTTGTTTGTGTTTGATTTTTTCTTTTGCTAATTGATACTTCTTCTCCATCAAGTCCAATTTTTTTTTTCATATCTTCCGATATACGCCAAGTTGTCTCTTATATCTTTGAATATTGATAGAGAATTTTTTTGATATTCCATTTGGTTGTCTACCTGTTTTTGCAATAAATTATCTTTATTACGAGGAGCGTACCTAGGTGACGAGCTGCGTCTCTCATTTTCTGGAACATGTATAATATTCTCATTATTGGAGACTTCCTCGGTTTCTTGAACATTTTGTTACGAATTTATTTATAAAATTAAAAAGAACTCAAAACAATTACAAAAAAACAAGCCACGCATGAATTGCTGTTTGCAATTTGTAAACAAAAATTAAGAATGACAGATTTAAACGTCATTGTCAAATTCCCTTTCCCATGGGTAAAGAAAATTCCCTATATTTTTGTTGGGATATATCTGCACTATTTACACGATGCTTAAGCAATATGTTGCGAAAGATTGTTGCGGTATAAGCCGCACCAATATAAATAAAGCTAAAGCGGGGAATCAAGAGAGGCAAACGGGATGTATGTGGGTGGTCCGACTGTTAAGTGAAAGTTCCCGTGATTACGGACACTTGGTGTTAGAGTTAGTTCCAGTTTGGTACCCATACAGTTCGGAATAGCCTCTGAAAATTTACGAAAGTTTAAAAGTTGAGCTAACAAAGAATCGAGGACAAAGAAACAAGAACAAAGTTAAGAAGAACAAAGAACCACCAAAGCGCTTATAAAAGTAAATTTTTCTTTTGTTTTATAATTTATTACACTTGATAAAATTAAAATTCCAACTAGAATTTGAGTGCGGGCAACATACGTTTGCCTAAGTTGGAAACCACGAAGGGAAATAAAATTCTTTTGAGAAATTATCGAATAAATTTCCTACCGAAATTATATCAGGTAACTCGCTTACATTTCGGTGACAAGCACCTTTGGGAACATAAAAATTCCAGCAGCGGAGTGGCGCTAAGATAAAGGGGTTCGCGTCGGAAACGAGCGAACGTGGAACCTATTTACTGTCGAATTCAAATTCGTATTTTAAATTTTTTTTACTAAAACTGCTTCTGCTTAAAAATTAACGTACTTACGAAAGAAGAAGTCAACTTCAAAAGAAATCTGTTGGTGCAGGCATATGCACTGATGAGATTATTTTTTTTATATATAGATAATCAAGATTTAAAAGAAATTTCAATTGAGAACTTAAAAACAATATTAGAAGTGTTAGAAAATTGTGTAAAGTGTGAGACAGGTACCACCGTTGGAGCAACCTTTTTGCTGTGATCACATCAACGAGGAGGCTGCGTAAGTTCGGGTGAGTTTTTTTTTTTTTATATCTGTCCTTTTGTTATATCCATATATTGATTTTTAAATTCGTGAAGATTGAATTTCTGGGGCAAGGGTTTTTTTTAGGGGATTTTAATAGTAGTGATTATATACAGACAAAAGAGGAAGTAAGAGAGTTCCAGGTGGCCAGGGTCATTAGACCCAGGAATAGGTGAAGCGCAATAAAAGTCTGGTATTCCATGAAACTCCAGCCTCTCCCTCTTCAAGACCGTTATGCGTAAGCAAATGACATCCTGCTCGAGGTGCCACTGCAACTTGCTTACGCAATAACCGAACATAACGGATCTAGACCAGTAAAGGTCGATAAACAAACCTCAAGCCAGTGGTTGAACAGCGACGCCGAAGGCTGAATGGCTAATGAGTTCTTAGTCGCTAGTTGCGAACTCTGGATACCTAGGCAAATCCAGTTTTAATTATAAGTCCTTTACGTTGGCATAGGGCTCTGCCAATGGTGACCTCCTTTCCCTATTACATACTCGTGGGTACAAAATTGACAATCTAAATATAAACTTTAAAGAGAGTGATGCTGCTCTAAGTGCATCCACTCCAATGGAGACAGGTCTTGACGACCTTCCACCTATTGGTTCTTTGGAGGAGGCGAAACTTCTTGACGAAGCTGCCCCTTCAACACACACTGATCAAACGATCAAAACAACTCAAAAAGCGCGCGTCAAGCTTAGTGGAGCTGCTCGCAAACGCTTTAAATTCCTTCTTGCTAGCGGCCTTAACGAAGCCGAAGCCAGGGAAAGAGCCAGAACGGCTGTTCCAAAGGGAGAAAAAAGGAATCGCTCTGAATCCTTCCCTAGGGACACAAATCGTGCCAAAATATCTAAACCTAACATTGCTCACAAGCAGAGGTCTGTTGATGTGCCTTCCGCATCAAATCCGCCTCCAAATCAACAAAAAATAGAGCAACAATATTTTAAGCAAGCGCTGGAGAGTTACAAAATAGGTATCCTTGCCTCAGACTTCCCGGAAATGCTACCTAACACTGACCAAATGACAGTAGTGCAAGACACCATCTTTGGTTTGATTTGCAGCCAAAAGACAGGGGATATCAGCCCCAAATTCTTTGGCACCAATTTCAGACCAGGATGGCTTGTCTTCAACTGCAAAAATAGGGTCACGGCTGATTGGCTAAAAGGTGAAATACCAAAAATAAAGCCTTGGGAGAATGCCTCACTGAAGGCGGTTGAAGAGGAAGAAATTCCCAAAAACCAAATTCTGGTGGGTCATTTCCCCGTTGGCCCCACCTGCACGAACGAGCAGATTCTCACGGCAATCAAGGTCCAGAACGAGGGTCTCCCCGTTCCAGAATGGAGAATCATAAGAAGAGAGGCCAAAGGTGCAGCCTCCATTCTTACCTTTTCAGTAGACCACAAATCCGCGGCTCTACTGAAAACCAAAAAAGAAGTCATAAACTTTAGGTTTGGCGATGTTCAACTCCGCCATCCTAAAGTGACTCACAGAACTAGTGCCCCCAAACCCCCACCTAACTACCCTGTCAAGACAGCCTGTACGACTCTGACGACAGGTAATAGTGCTCCACTGCCTTCACCAACGTCAGATCTACAAAACAGGCTGACTCCAATAACCCTAGATCCTCCCCCCTCAGTTGTTACTGCCACAACTACCTTACCAAAGGAGTCAGCCGTGAGGCCCTCCTCACCAAAAGGTACCTCTGGCAATGCAACAACAACTCCCTCCCTCCTCCCTGCTCAACTATTGTTGCCAAACCATCACCAAAAAGCGGTGATGCAACACCAGCTGCAAAAAGCAGCACAGCCAAATTCATGGCTCAAAAACGGGACCCCAGGTAAAGCTTGGCAGAGGCTATTAAAAGCACCAGCGAGCTTTACCTCAACCCCAAAATCAAAATGAATTACACCACCCTAAAATTCCTGCAGATAAATCTCATGCACGCCAAAGCTGCCTCAGCTGCGGCAAGCAGGGAATTTATCAAGCAGGATCTGGACTGCTTACTAGTCCAGGAACCATGGGTGGTAAGAGGCCAAATAAAAGGCCTTCCAACACAATCGTGTAAGTTAATATACGACAACACGCAACTCCAACCACGAGCTGCGCTTCTTATCCATAAAAGAACTAACTTTCTTCCCATTCCAGAATTCATCACAAATGACCTCGTTGCGGTACTAGCTGAGATCCCCACGGCAAGAGGCTTACAAAACATTGTAAAAGCCTCAGCCTACTACCCGGGTGATACTACCTCCGCACCACCTGAAGAGGTTAAAAAACTTGTTGGCTACTGCAACGCAAGGGGAAGACAGCTACTACTTGGTTGTGATGCCAACTCCCATCACACCATATGGGGTAGCAAAGACATCAACAAAAGAGGTGAGTCACTTTTAGATTTTCTCATGCATTCAAACATAGACATTCTAAATAAGGGAAATGAACCTACTTTTGTCACCTCCACTAGGAAAGAAGTGTTGGATATGACAGTGGCTCGTTTTGCCATTGCCAACAACAATCTCAATTGTCATGTCTCGAAAGAGATATCATTCTCGGACCACCGGTACATCAGATTTGATCTGTCAAGGCCGAATCACAACAATATAGAAAACAATAGGGTACCAAGACACACGGACTGGAATCTCTACACAGAGACACTTCGTAGTGAATTTGAACCATCCTATCCAAACATTGACTCTCCTTATCAACTTGAAAGGGAGGCAACACGCTTAAGCTCACAAATCACAAGCGCATACGAGTCCAGCTGTCGCATTAGACAGTCCAACTCAAATCGCGATGTTCCCTGGTGGAACAGTGAATTGGAGAAGTTAAAAAGAAAGCTTCGAAAGATGTTCAACAAAGCTAAACGAACCAATTCGTGGAGCGAGTATCGAACAACTCTAACGACTTACAACTCGATGATAAGAAGGCAAAAACGACTTACATGGAAAAATTCTGTGAAAGTATCGATAACTTGCCTTCTTCAATTAGAGTTCAAAAAGCCTCTTAAAAAAATCGGATGGTAGTTTTACCCAAAGTAACAGTGAAACTCTGAGCCTACTTTTGGCCACTCATTTTCCTGACTGTATACATACCACTGATCAATCTCTAACCACAAATTTTAGTTACACTACACCAAATAGCACAACAAGAAGTCTAGCAAGAAAAATTTTTAACGAAGACTCCATCAAATGGGCAATATCCTCCCAACAGCCTTTCAAGGCGCCCGGGGAGGATGGTATCTTGCCTGCTCTCTTGCAGTATGGAATTGATACCATAATCTGCTCACTCACACTTATCTATAGATCTAGTTTTGAACTAAGCTACATTCCTCAAACTTGGAGAAAGGTGAGAGTAGTATTCATACCAAAAGCTGGCAATAGATCAAACTCAGACCCAAAATCCTTCAGACCAATCAGTCTCACATCCTTCTTCCTAAAGGTCATGGAAAAAGTAATTGACTTACACATTCGCAGTACGGCCTTAATAGCAAATCCTCTCAATGCGAATCAATTCGCTTACCAAACTGGTAAGTCCACAGTTACAGCTCTCCATCAGCTGGTCAGCAAAATTGAGAATGCGTTTGCTAAGAAAGACATCATACTCTGCTCTTTTCTTGATATTTCTGGCGCCTTTGACAATACTACGTACTTGTCAATTCAAACCGCTGCAACTGTCAAAGGAATTGACACACCAACCATTAAATGGATTGACTCTATGTTAAGTGGCAGAATCATCTCCACCACACTAGGTCAAACATCAATAACAGTTAATGCTGTTAAAGACTGTCTCCAAGGGGGTGTTTTATCTCCTCTACTCTGGTCAATTGTAATAGATCAGCTCTTGGACGACCTCAATAAGCTGGGCCTTGATACACAAGGCTACGCTGATGACCTAGTCATCTCTATTCAAGGCAATCAAGAAGCACAGGTCACAAACCGTATGCAAAGTGCCCTGAACAAAGTTAATGACTGGTGCAATAAAGAAGTGCTTAAGGTCAACCCAACCAAAACAGTCATCATTCCATTCACCAGGAGACGTAAAATCGACCTACAAACACTATCCCTAAATAATGTTCAAATTAATTTTTCCAAAGAGGTCAATTATCTAGGAGTAACCCTGGATAATAAACTCAATTGGAAACCACATCTAGACAAAACCATAGCAAAAGCAACAAATTCTTTCTGGGCCTGTTCTAGACTCTTTGGTAAAAAGTGGGGACTTAGGCCAAAAATGATTTACTGGACTTACCTCGCTATTATCACACCCATCATAACCTATGCTTCGCTGATCTGGTGGCAAAAAACAGAGCAAGTTTATGCCCGCAAATCTTTGCAAAAGTTACAAAGACTAACCTGTGTAGGTATCACAGGTGCAATGCGCACCTGCCCAACTTTAGCGTTAGAAAGTTTATTAAATTTTCCTCCACTACATCAAAGAGTAAAGAAGACTGCTGCACTAAGCGGACTAAAGCTTCATCTCACCAACTACTCTAGAAAGGAAAACTTACAAGGACATATGAGTATTCTGCAGGTGCTCCCAATACTGAAATCGCCTGCGGCCCACTCCTCGGACTTTATGCCTAAACGCATAATGTTACATCGTCCCTTTAAAGTAATCTTTCCAAACCGCTCAGCATGGAAGAACCCTGTAATTCTTACAAATAACTTCCAATACATCTGGTATACTGACGGTTCAAAAACAAACAACGGTGTAGGTGCAGGGATTTACGGTCCCAACTTTAAATCATCTACATCCCTTGGTAACACAACTACTATCTTTCAGGCAGAGGTAATGGCTATAGAATTCTGTATTAGGGAATGCATTAGAAGAAACCTCCGAAGATCAAGCATCCTAATCTGCTCTGACAGTCAGGCAGCACTAAAGGCTCTGTCCTCGACAAAAATCGAATCCAAACTAGTTTGGAACTGCCTGACATGTTTATTTCAATTAACTACTCACAATAAAATAACTCTTACATGGGTGCCTGGTCATGAAGGTGTACCGGGTAACGAAGAGGCTGACCGCCTTGCTAGGCTCGGCTCTCAGTCCCAATTCGAAGGCCCTGAACGCTACTGTGGTCTCCCAATCAGTAGCCTTAAAACGAATTAACTATCTGGGAACGACAGAACATGATCAGCACCTGGAACAACTCAAATGGCCATCGTCAGTCAAAACTATTCATTGACTTATCCCACAAACGTATGAAAGAAATTCTTGACATGAGCAAACGTGACGCAAAGTTACTTACGGACTTCTTCACTGGACACTGCTCTCTCAAGTATCATCTTAAAAACATGGGCATCAGCCAATATGACACCTGTCGTCTCTGTCTTGAAGACATAGAAACAGCTGAACACATCTTATGCGAATGCCCTGCCTTAGCTAGATCCAGGTTTAAAATATTCAATAAAGGGTTCCCCTGTCCCCTTGATATCAGAAACACCTCTTAGTATTTTATTTTTTTCGTTTTAGTGAATTGATACATATTCACACTTGAATTATCTAAACAATCTCAAATACATACATATTTATATTTTTTTTTTTTTAATTGAAGCATTATATCTGTAATTAATAAAGGCTTTGTATGATTATGAACAAGATTAAAATTTATCTTCTGTAAGCAATCATGAATCGCTATCAAAATAAAATTGATTAATGAAAATAATGAAACATAATGGGGTTTAACTGAAGGGGTTATAGAAGGATGAGGATGATGGAATAGGGTGAGTTGAATGATAAGCTAAGATGCCAGTTATGGGATACCTTGGCGGATATGGTATCATGGAAGGGAGGGTATAGAAGAGATTTTCCGCAAGCAAACAACATCATTGCTAAGACTGGCATGATCATTTTTGGGACGGGTGTCCAGAGTCAAAGTACCTACCTCACCGACGAGCTAAAATATAGGGAACTAGCATGCCAGCATAGACCCGACATGCCAACAAAAGCCCGTTTAAAATGGCGCCTACAACGTGGTGGTCACTACCAAAAGGTAGTGACCTTATTATTGAGTCAAATCGAATTTTGTTTTAAATTTCATTTTTTTTTTTTCTTCATAAATTTCAAATTAAAATTTTTTTTAGTCAATTTCGAAAGTGGGATTGTCGATTAGAACCGTAAGTCCCGGTGACTGAATCTAGTTTCGGTATCGCGTTGCGACGGGGAAGCAACTATGCAACTTCGAAATTTATAAATTTATATAAGTGTATGATAAGATCCTGAGTCATTTTTGTATTTGTATACCAAGTTACCAAATGTCCAGGAGATAACATATATATATAATTTCAATTGTGAAGAGACTCGTTGATGTAAAAGAAGTCTTCAGTAGTCCTTCACACTTCACTTTTTAGAATCGTTGAACATTTCAGTTAAATGAAGTGTAAATTGTCCTAAAACAAAAATGAAAATTTTTTAGTCTCAGTTTCAACATTTATTATCATATAATAGAGTAGCATATTTCATTTTTTTTTGTTTGATTGGCTCAAGCACTTTGGCACCTTAGTTTTTTTTAACATAGCACCTTTCACATCGAGTCCTCATCCTTAAACCAAATGAATAATAATTCACATCTATAAATACAAATAGATATTAGAAAACGAAAAGTTTTTAACAAGAATTAAAAATTTTTAGTCGTACTTTTTTTATTTTGAAGATCGAAATAGGTATCTTCAATATTTTGGAAAAATTTCATACCAAGTCTTTGATTATATTTTTTTTATTAAACTATACCTGGCGAAGTATTCAAAAGCGAAATTTAATTTTTGAATTAAACTCGTGTGATCTCAAATTCGAAAATTCAAGTTGGGCATAGCACAAGTAATGAATATCAACCGTCCTCGTATATCGTGGTTAGATAACTTAGAAGAATTTCAAGCGCAGTCAGAAGCCAGTTTTGAGGAGTTTTATAGGAGGTTTACAAACAGTTATGACCGGTTCAATTTTGAAACTTCATTCAGCTACTCACGTGAACTGAATTCAACGGTGCAAAATTCGACATTCACTATGTCTAATCCGTCAATGTCTGTACCCATTGAGGATGGCGAAGAGCAGGAGAGAAACGTTGCAGGGTCGTCAAATAGACGACAGAGTGGGAGTGAGATTGATGACTTGGCTTCGAGAATAGAAAGAACGTTGATGAGCAACCAGGTCAGATTCTTTCAACAAATGGATCAATTTATGCTTTATGTTGTAAAGAAGTTGGAAGAGATCAACAGACCGAATATTTCGGAGCCAAGGGAAGATCGAACTCACACCAATGAAGCAACTGAACCTAGATCTTCTCCAAGATTTCCACCGACACCAAGTCCAAGAAATTCCGTTTCACCATCCGTATCGAGTACACCTGATTACTGTAGGTTGGAAAGATGGAACATCAAGTATGATGGTACGGAAAACGTATGAGATTTCCTTTTTAAAGTGGGCCGATTACAACAATCGTCCGCCTACACTGACGAACAATTAACGGCTAATTTCCACACTTTATTACACGGAAAAGCTAATGATTGGTTTTGGGGGTTTCTTAGAAGAAACCCGAGAGCAAAGTTTACTGAAGTGAAAGAAAGCATGAAGAAGGAGTTCGGTAGGCAAGAGAGTGACGTAGAGATTTATATGAGGTTACTCACTAGGAAGCAAGGGTATAAGGAGTCATTTGATGACTTCTTCAACTCAGTAGTCGGTTTAAACGGTCGTCTGAAAGAACGATTCGATGACAAGAAAATGCTCGATGTCATTCGTAACAATGCGAAGGACAAATTAGGAGAGATTTTACTATCTGCTCAAATAAACAGCCTGGAGCAGTTGCGAAATAAGGCAAGGGAAGCTAAGAGGTTCTTGGCTAAACGATTTTCTTCACAAAGAAACGTTCACGAAATCGCGGTTGCTGATGAAGAGCAAGAACCAATCGTACAAGATAGTGAAGAAATCGTGTCCTTGACCTCATTTAAGCGACCTTTGTCTACAGCTGGTTTGAACTGCTGGAACTGCGACAAAAAGGGCCACAGTTATCATTTTTGTTCGTCACACGTACGAAATTCATTTTGTTTCGTATGTGGAGCAAAAGGTGTTAGTACACCTGAATGCAAGAAGCACTCGGGAAACCAATTTCGGGGCGAAACAAAGAGGGGTGAATTTCGTCCTTCGAGCAGCAACCCTACTCAACAAAAACAATAAATAATCAAAATCAAAATACGACGGAAGGCGTTCCTACTAAAATCTTGGAACGAAATCAGAAGCCAGATAGTGACTTTCATCCAGTCCATCTTTTGAAATTGAAGTCACTTCACGAGCGAAAACAAAATTATTATCGGGTTCGGTCGCGTATCATGGGACAAAATAATAGCGATGTTAATAATAACATTAAGAAATGCAGGCATAGGTATAGAAATCGAAAAAAGTTCCGGAAGCAGATTGTCGAAACCATCATCTCCTCAGATATAGACGGGCGTATGTATGCCAATGTTCTCTTGAACAATGAATCTGTTTTTGGGCTCCTGGATAGCGGAGCATCGATTTCAGTACTGGGTAAAGGTTGTTGGGATTTGGTGAGGAAAATCGGAGTTCAAGTTAAACCTAATAAGAACGTCCGTCGTTAGAACTGCCGACCGACGGTAAGTCGCATGATATATTAGGTCACTGCGAAATCTTAACGAAATATAATGCTTTAACGAAAGTTCTCGTTTTTTACCTGATTCCCAACCTAACCCAGAATCTTTATTTAGGGATGAATTTCTGGAGGGTGTTTAGTTTGCTACCACAAATAAGTGAAATTCAAACCGATGCCTGGGCGAGTGAAGAAGAAGTTAATTTCAAAAGTGAAGCTGAGCTGATAATTCTTGATCCTGAAAAGAAAAATCGATTAGAACACGCAAAATCACTTTTCCCAAATTTTGTTACCTTGGGTCTAGGCAAAACCAACTTAGGTGTTCACACCATTGATAAAGGAAACGCAGTTCCTATTAAATCGCGACACTATCCGTTGTCTCCAGTTCGTGTTGCCCAGTAGTGTTGGTAAAAGAGCCTGGTAAAGTTCGTCTCTGTCTAGACTTTCGAAAAGTCAATGCTGTTACGGTAAAAGATGCTTATCCGCCTCCGCACATAGAAGGGTTGTTGAGTCGAATCAAAGATACACATTACATATCAGGGATTGACCTGAAGGATGCGTATTGGCAAATACCACTTGACGAAGGTTCGCGTGAAAAGACAGATTTTGCAGTACCTGGACGTCCACTTTATCAATTCAAAGTGATGCCCTTCGGGCTCAGTAATGCTGGTCAAAGTATGTGTCGATTGATTGATAAAGTGATCCCGTCAAGCTTACGCGAGAGTGTATTTGTGTATCTCGATGATCTTTTAGTTTGTACGGCGGATTTCGAAAGCCACATTAAAATTCTTAATGAAGTAGCAGCCTGTCTACGGAGAGCGAACTTGACCATCAACCTCGATAAAAGCAAGTTCTGCATGCGGGAGATAAAGTACTTTGGGTACATAGTCGGACAAGGTGTCCTGAAAATCGACCCTGAAAAAATAGAAACAATGGTGAACTTTCCGATCCCAAAGACCCAAAGGCAAGTTAGGAGATTTTTAGGTTTGACTGGATGGTACAGGCGATTCATCAGAAATTATTCTGATATGGCTGCCTCTCTCACCTGAAAAAGAAAAATATGTTCGAATTTACGCCTGAAGCTCATGAAGCTTTCAATAAGTTGAGAACTGCACTTTCTTCGGCGCCCGTTTTGTCGCAACCTGATTTTAAGAAGATGTTTACCATACAGTGTGATGTTTCTTCAGAGGGAGTAGGTGGGGTAATCTTTCAATTGGATGAGGATCTGAACGAGAAACCGATCGCCTACATGTCGAAAAAACTCAATAAAGCTCAAAAAAACTATACAGTTACTGAGCTCGAATGTCTTGCAGCTGTCCTAAGTATACGAAAGTTCCGTGCATACGTTGATGGATCACCTTTAAAGTCATAACTGACCATTCGACTCTAAAGTGGCTGATGTCCATGAAGGATTTAAGTGGGAGGTTAGCTAGGTGGAGTTTGGAACTTCAAAGATTCGACTTTGTAATCGAACATCGAAAGGGATCTCTCAACGTTGTGCCGGATACACTTTCACGCAAGGACATGGATGAGATAGTGGCAAAGTCGTTCGATATAGATTTTGAGCTTGAGGAGGTTTCGACATGTATGTTAGGGGTGGAGGTTGACCTGGAATCGGTTGAGTTCGATTCGGAGCAATATTCCCAATTGCGAGAAAGCATCATTTCAAACCAATTAGCACTCGCAGATATTGTTGTATCCGGTAAGTACATCTACAAAAGAGTCAGGTTTAGAAGAGGCGAAGTGAGTGAAGAGGATACACTTTGGCGTCTTTGGTTACCGGAAGCACTTACTCAGCAATGCATATGAGCTGCCCATGTGATACCAGATTGAGTTGCCATAGCGGTTTCGCCAAAACCTACAACCGCATTCGGGAGAAATATTTTTGGCCCAAGATGGTAAGGGACGTCAAAGATTTGTGAGTGAGTGTGAGACGTGTAAGGCCGTTAAAGCACCAAACGCAGTTGTCCGACCCCCGATTATTTCGCAGGTTATATCTGAAAGACCTATTCAAAGATTGTATATTGATCTGCTAGGACCATATCCCCGTACAAAACGAGGAAATGTATATGTTTTCATAGCTGTGGATCATTTTTCGAAATTTCCCTTTCTCAAAGCTCTTTCGAAGGCCACTGCACCACGTATTGTGCAATATCTGGAGAGTGAGGTGTTTCATGCTTTCGGGACCCCTGAATATATTCATTCCGATAACGGACGTCAGTTTGTATCTAAAGAGTGTAAGCACTTTTTGGATACTTATGGTATAAGGCACGTTCGAACGGCGTTTTACTCTCCGCAAGCTAACATTTCTAAAAGGGTTAATCGTAGTTTACTGAGTAAGCCGAGGGTACTTATATCCGAGGAGCAGAACGATTGGGATGATCATCTGTCCAGCATCGCATGCGCTTTGCGTTCGGACACGCATGAATCAATTGGCTGTCAGCCTTACTTTGCGCTTTTTGGACAGAATATGATTTCCCATGGTTCTGCTTATCGAATATTGCGTGACCTTAAAGCGATATATCAGAACCCGAAATGTTAGTTGCGTCACGAGAAGCTAACACCACCCTATCAAGACAAAAGTTATCGGACAATGTATTCAAGGCAAACGTTAAGAGTAAAAACACATATAACTCACGATCTAGAACGGTTACGTACCGAGTTGGTCAGGTCAGGTGTTTCATCGCAATTTTGCACAAAGCAGCTTCATTAAAGGTGTCAATGCTAAGTTGCTCCCCAAATTCCTTAAGTCTCGTATTCGTAGGGCAATCGGCAACTGAATGTACGAGTTGGAGACACGGCAAGGCAAACCAATTGGCATTTTCCATGCCAAAGACATCCGACAGTAGATACCTGCAAAAATAAAACAAAAAACCACACAAAGTATCGAAACATACAATGGTCAACACATTTTACTTATCTGAATTTGTCATTAAATTGTTCTGCCAGGCCTTAAGTGGGTTCAGTACCCACGTTGGTAGTGTTAACTTAGAGGTTTTCATAAGCTTTTGTTGGCCTAGTTTTGCTTAAACGCCTTATCTTTCAGGCTCACAATTTATCCTACATGGTTCGGAAACGAAGTTCCTATGTTTGTAGGATGTACCACGTTGGAAGTGGTTTTCCTAGGGTTTTTTTTTTTGGCATACAGCGACAGATCGAAATAACTGGAATATTTCACTACGATTTTAGGTATTTGGTAAAACAAATTTTTTATTTATGACCGGTAGCTCTATTGGCCATTTGCACTTTTGTTTTCAATTACAAGAACTCCTTTGATCCAATAGTTGCACTAGGTAAAGGAGTTGTACTGGCTAAATCTGATGCTTGAACATAACACAAAACACCTTGTTTTCACTTTTATTTCGGTTTGCTCGAATGCAACCAATACGATACACGACCGACGCGACTTCCTATACGCGTGGGTTCGTTTGCTCGAAATATATTAACTTAATATATTTGAAGCAAAGCCCTGTTACGAATTTATTTATAAAATTAAAAAGAACTCAAAACAATTACAAAAAAACAAGTCGCGCATGAATTGCTGTTTGCAATTTGTAAACAAAAATTAGGAATGACAGATTTAAACGTCATTGTCAAATTCCCTTTCCCATGGGTAAAGCTAAAGCACGGGTCACACACGGCTGCTGCCAGCCGCTTCTTACCAGCGGCTGGCAGTAGCAGTAGCAAGCAGCGGCTGGCAGTGCGGTCACACTTAGCTGCTAGCCACTTGTCAAATCACACACTGACAGCTAACCGATTCACAGCAGCTGCCATACTTCAATTTTTATTTGCTGTTTAGAATAGACTTTTTCTACTGATTTTCTTGTAAAAGCCATCGAACGAATTGATTTAATTTAGTAAACAGAAACCTAGTGCGGAAGCAGAAAAGGAAAAAAAATGTCCACCAGCAGTTAGTGAATCTCTTCTATGCAACGACAAAGAAGAAAAGATGCCCTCATCAAATAGCAAAAGCAGCTGCAATGAAATAACTCCCAAAAAAGATCCACAGCCAAACCCTGCTGCAGCTTTTCAATTCAACACAGTTCTAGAAATGTTATCTATATTTAACGTTTTTTTTTTTATTGGAAGAAACTCGAAATATTGAAAACATATTTTTACTTTTTACATAAATTTTTCTTCAATCATTTTTATTTTATGATTCGGCTTCGACTAAAACATGATTATCAATTTTGTATGTCTACACATATCGATCCACAAAATAACATCAGTGTTTTTATTGCTCCAGAATTAACCGATGTTATTCGGGTCCAACTATTTCATTTTCCAAATGGCGCAGTTCGAATAAACACTGATGTATCATTTATAATCAAAAGGAACAGTGTCAAGGTTTAGTAAAATATTTATACTCAGTTCGTTTGAATCTTATGGTAATTGGTATTTTGTTTTTAGCTAGGAAATCCATCAGGTGTGTTAACTTATATTCCACTACGAATAATTGATCCAGAACGCTTAGAAGTTACATTCAACTTTAATCAACTTGGATTGTATCGAGTTCATATTAATTGCAATACAGTAACACTACCTAGGTCACCGTACATGATTGTCGTTATTTCTGGAGAAAACGAATCGGACACAATAACCCAAGGCAATTGTTTGATGTGTATTTTAAAAATCTCAATTACGTACTAACTTAGATTCTTTTCCTATCTAATTTTTCAGTACCTATATTCAAGTCTGACGCATCTAAGGTAACATATCGCGGTGATGGCTTAAACTGTATTAAACCTCCGAGGCATGCAGGCAATAATAAAAAGTTTGTTGGAATTTTTGGACCAAAAGGACAATGCAATGAAGTAGTGATAAAGCATATGGGCAAAAATATATACAAAGTTACCTAAGAAATAAAAAGAATCGATTGTGAGTTAGGGTATTTGGAATAAAATAATGTTTGTACATTGAAAAAATGACTTTAAAAAATGATTGGTTTTATAAAAGTTGAGTGTAACTAGTAGAAAAAATTACCACAAACCGTGGATGGCAACTGGATGTACAACTGTACATATTGTGGCACCCGTGGCGTAATGTTTGTTTGTTTGTTAACCCAGAGGTTCGTGGTTCGATTGCCGATTGCGTGGAAGATTTAAAATCAGCGACCTAAAACTGATGAACAACAGCCTAAAATTCTGCAAAAAAAGTTTAATTTTAAAATTCTTCCGCTTCATGGCTTATGATATGAGTTGTTTTATTTAAACACGATGTTAGGTTTCTATACGATTACAATTTTTCCTCTTGTCTTGACTTGGCTTTAAATAGACATGGGAAAAAAAATTTTTGACTCAGACATTGCTTCTTAATTTCTTTACCTTTTTGGTTCGAATGGACTTGGTCTCCAACAAAGAAAAGAAAATTGATCCATTGACTCTTCCATTTCTGTTTAGCCTTATCAGTTATAACTGGCACCGTTAAACTACAAATGATTTGCTTGGTTTTGTTTTTATTCATAATATAATATAACTATTTTTATAATGCACTACATAAAAATGAATGCAATGATTTTATTTAAAAAATAAATCAATGCTCCCCTCCCATGCATTCCTTGCAAATGCTCTATTTGTACTCATTGAATGTTTACATACATTTGCGTTGCTTGTATTAAAAAAAAATAAACTAACGTCGGAAAATTAACAGTGAAGCTCCAGCGGTGCGCTTAAAAAGCTCCTAAAAGTTTTATCCTATTACTTAAGTTACTAGCTCTGCTAGGTCGGAATCTGTAGTCCTTACGGTCAATTGCATAGTCACTCCTTCAGAAAGTGCTAGTTTGGCTCTTACCAGAATCTCTGCCCCGCCTCTGAACGTGTCTATTGTCAAAGCAAAACAAAAATGCTGAATAAAGTAAATTACCAAAACAAAATTTTATACCGCATACCAGAGCATAGGAGTGTATGCGTGTGTGTGCCTTCCGGTACTTCCTCCGACATATTAGCTAGCAGCACCCAGACCAATAAATTTCAATATCGTATTAACGGCCTCTTGGAGTGTATTAACAGCCACAATGGCTTAAAAACCATTTATCCCAATGATGTTTCCACTAAAAAAATATATCAGACTGAGATTAGGATTCATACGCAACACATAAACATTTATTCAACAAAGAAACTCATTATTGCAACGACAACTCTATTTTAAACATGCCACATATACTTTCTTGCATTTTTATTGATTAATATTATTTAAAATCAAATTTTTTAAACTACGCGTACCTACGTGGCCGTTTACAAATAATTTGTGATTTGAAATGAGCAAAAATGTCAAATCTATTCGCTGCTACTTACCAGCCGATGTGGTCAGATTTCGCTTCTAGCTGCCAGTCGCCGCTGCTTGCTACCAAAAGTTGAACATGTTCAACTTCGCCAGCCGCTGCCAAACACTCGCCGGCTGCCAGGGCTGGTTGCGAATTTTGTGGTCACACAAAGCTGATCAGCGGCTGGCAGTAGCGGCTACTCAATTCGCCGCTGGCAGCCAGCCGTATGTGACCCGTGCTTAAGTGTACACGATTGGTAGGTCTGACAATCATTGTCAGATCTGCAAACATCTGACAATGTGTGCAAATGAGCTGACAATGAGGGTGAAAATGGAATTTGTGTGTACACGGTTTGCGGAAATCTTCAAATATCTGCACGTTTATTGCCACCTATTTGGCGAACAATGTCGACAAACTAATTTGGGCAAAAAGCTGGCAATAGATTTGCAGATATTTGTAGATTTCTGCAAACCGTGTACACACAAATTCATTTGTGGATCTGCAAATTCATTTTTAGTTCATTTTCACATCGCATCTGTCAAATTTTTTTGTTGTAATCCTTGCCAAATTTGTCTGCCAATGAATAAATTTTAAAATGTTCTTCAAACTGGGTCTGCAAATTTATATATTGCCAGACATTTGCAGAAACGTCAGAAAATGAACAAAATTTGTGTACACACGATTGCCACATCTGCAAATTTATTTGTCTTCAAAATGATTGATGAACAAATTTTTCGGCCAATTAATTTGGTGTGTACACGGTTGTCAGCTTGCGTGTACAACACGATTGCCAGATATCTGCAAATTAATTAGCAGATATTTGTCTACAAATTAGCAGCCAAATAGTTTTTTTGCAAATTAATTTGGTGTGTACACGGTTGTCAGCCATTCGAGATGAATTTTTCACTGACAGATCTGGCAATATTTGCAGATCGGGCAATCGTGTACACTTAGCTTAAAGAAAATTCCCTATATTTTTGTTGGGATATATCTGCACTATTTACACGATGCTTAAGCAATATGTTGCGAAAGATTGTTGCGGTATAAGCCGCACCAATATAAATAAAGCTAAAGCGGGGAATCAAGAGAGGCACACGGGATGTATGTGGGTGGTCCGACTGTTAAGTGAAAGTTCCCGTGATTACGGACACTCGGTGTTAGAGTTAGTTCCAGTTTGGTACCCATACAGTTCGGAATAGCCTCTGAAAATTTACGAAAGTTTAAAAGTTGAGCTAACAAAGAATCGAGGACAAAGAAACAAGAACAAAGTTAAGAAGAACAAAGAACCACCAAAGCGCTTATAAAAGTAAATTTTTCTTTTGTTTTATAATTTATTACACTTGATAAGTTTAAAATTCCAACTAGAATTTGAGTGCGGGCAACCTACGTTTGCCTAAGTTGGAAGCCACGAAGGGAAATAAAATTCTTTTGAGAAATTATCGAATAAATTTCCTACCGAAATTATATCAGGTAACTCGCTTACATTTTATAGTGTAGAGGATGAAAATTGAAAGTAAAATTTGTTCCTATAGGAAGTTCTAATTTGTGAAAGAAAAAATTTCCTATTGAGAAGTGAGGCTCCTGTAGTGGCTGCATTTCGGTGACAAGCACCTTTGGGAACATAAAAAGAACTCAAAACAATTACAAAAAAACAAGCCGCGCATGAATTGCTGTTTGCAATTTGTAAACAAAAATTAGGAATGACAGATTTAAACGTCATTGTCAAATTCCCTTTCCCATGGGTAAAGCTAAGTGTACACGATTGGTAGGTCTGACAATCATTGTCAGATCTGCAAACGTCTGACAATGTGTGCAAATGAGCTGACAATGAGGGTGAAAATGGAATTTGTGTGTACACGGTTTGCGGAAATCTTCAAATATCTGCACGTTTATTGCCACCTATTTGGCGAACAATGTCGACAAACTAATTTGGGCAAAAAGCTGGCAATAGATTTGCAGATATTTGTAGATTTCTGCAAACCGTGTACACACAAATTCATTTGTGGATCTGCAAATTCATTTTCAGTTCATTTTCACATCGCATCTGTCAAATTTTTTTGTTGTTATCCTTGCCAAATTTGTCTGCCAATGAATAAATTTGAAAATGTTCTTCAAACTGGGTCTGCAAATTTATATATTGCCAGACATTTGCAGAAACGTCAGAAAATGAACAAAATTTGTGTACACACGATTGCCACATCTGCAAATTTATTTGTCTTCAAAATGATTGATGAACAAATTTTTCGGCCAATTAATTTGGTGTGTACACGGTTGTCAGCTTGCGTGTACACTAGACTGTTTCAAACTTTTTTTTTTTTTTTAATTTTCTCCCAAACAGGTTTAAAAGTTTCGTTTAGGTATATAAAGACTCCAGTTAAAATTTAAGATTTTAATAAAAATATTTAGGGGTGGCGCATCGCACATTTCGTTTTCCTATAAGATTAACATAGGAAACATTGTTTTTTCTGCTTCTGATTTTTATAACTAGCGAACGAAGCATCGTAACGAAAATGAAAATACATATTCTTGTAGGAAATTGAAAGCTCTACAAAAAAAAAAAAATTACAATGGTGAAAAAAAAATTTTACCATTAAAAATAAATAAATAAAACGGTAAAATAAATTTCCTACCAAATTTCTATTGGAAAATTATTTTATTGTTTCTGTAATTATTAGTTATCATCTAGTTATAGTAAAATGCATGCTTTACAACGAAACTCATGTCCACTTTATTTATAAGACCTGCAAAAGGTCAAATTATAGGTAACTTAACTTTGACAGGCTGTAACTTTGTTACAGTTAGTTTTACGAAATTTTGGCTAAGGAACTTTTTGTAGAGCATTCAATTTACTACAATAACATGTATTTACATTTTCGTTACAAAAATCAGAAGCAGAAAAAACAATGTTTCCTATGTTAATCTTATGGGAAAACGAAATGTGCGATGCGCCACCCCTAAATATTTTTATTAAAATCTTAAATTTTAACTGGAGTCTTTATATACCTAAACGAAACTTTTAAACCTGTTTGGGAGAAAATTAAAAAAAAAAAAAATTTTTTAACAGTCTAGTGTAAACGATTGCCAGATATCTGCAAATTAATTAGCAGATATTTGACTACAAATTAGCAGCCAAATAGTTTTTTTGCAAATTAATTTGGTGTGTACACGATTGTCAGCCATTCGAGACGAATTTTTCACTGACAGATCTGGCAATATTTGCAGATCGGGCAATCGTGTACACTTAGCTTAAAGAAAATTCCCTATATTTTTGTAGGATATATCTGCACTATTTACACGATGCTTAAGCAATATGTTGCGAAAGATTGTTGCGGTATAAGCCACACCAATATAAATAAAGCTAAAGCGGGGAATCAAGAGAGGCAAACGGGATGTATGTGGGTGGTCCGACTGTTAAGTGAAAGTTCCCGTGATTACGGACACTCGGTGTTAGAGTTAGTTCCAGTTTGGTACCCATACAGTTCGGAATAGCCTCTGAAAATTTACGAAAGTTTAAAAGTTGAGCTAACAAAGAATCGAGGACAAAGAAACAAGAACAAAGTTAAGAAGAACAAAGAACCACCAAAGCGCTTATAAAAGTAAATTTTTCTTTTGTTTTATAATTTATTACACTTGATAAGTTTAAAATTCCAACTAGAATTTGAGTGCGGGCAACCTACGTTTGCCTAAGTTGGAAACCACGAAGGGAAATAAAATTCTTTTGAGAAATTATCGAATAAATTTCCTACCGAAATTATATCAGGTAACTCGCTTACATTTTATAGTGTAGAGGATGAAAATTGAAAGTAAAATTTGTTCCTATAGGAAGTTCTAATTTGTGAAGGAAAAAATTTCCTATTGAGAAGTGAGGTTCCTGTAGTGACAAGCACCTTTTGGAACATAAAAATTCCAGCAGCGGAGTGGCGCTAAGATAAAGGGGTTCGCGTCGGAAACGAGCGAACGTGGAACCTATTTTTTTTACTAAAACTGCTTCTGCTTAAAAATTAACGTACTTACGAAAGAAGAAGTCAACTTCAAAAGAAATATGTTGGTGCAGGCATATGCACTGATGAGATTATTTTTTTTATATATAGATAATCAAGATTTAAAAGAAATTTCAATTGAGAACTTAAAAACAATATTAGAAGTGTTAGAAAATTGTGTAAAGTGTGAGACAGGTACCACCGTTGGAGCAACCTTTTTGCTGTGGTCACATCAACGAGGAGGCTGCGTAAGTTCGGGCGAGTTTTTTTTTTTTAATATCTGTCCTTTTGTTATATCCATATATTGATTTTTTAATTCGTGAAGATTGAATTTCTGGGGCAAGGGATTTTTTTAGGGGATTTTAATAGTAGTGATTATATACAGACAAAAGAGGAAGTAAGAGAGTTCCAAGTAATTTTGGAATCAAAAGGTGGTGTATAGAAACACTGTGATGTGCTTTTTTCTCTAGAGCTGGGGTATGCTCGTCGGGTCCAGGGTTGACCAAAGAAAACACGTAAAACTTCGGTTATAAAGAAGGTCCAATCCTTTTATTTGTCTTAAAGCTAATATAATGTTTATTAATTCTTAATTCTTATCGCTAATTCTGGTGATCGATGGTTCCAATGCTGGTAGATCCTTGCTCCTATGCTGGTAAAGAGGTCATCGAGTACGGGTTCTTAATCGCTGGTAAATCAACAGTCAAATACTGGCATCAACAGGCAGATCCTGGCATCAACAGTAAAAATACTGGCATCAACAGTCAAACACTGGCATCAACAGGCAGATCCTGGCATCAACAGTAACGATACTGGCATCAACAGTCAAACACTGGCATCAACAGGCAGATCCTGGCATCAACAGTAAAGATACTGGCATCAACAGTCAAACACTGGCATCAACAGGCAGATCCTGGCATCAACAGTAAAGATTCCTGGCATCAACAGTCAAACACTGGCATCAACAGGCAGATCCTGGCATCAACAGTAAAGATACTGGCATCAACAGTCAAACACTGGCATCAACAGGCAGATCCTGGCATCAACAGTAAAGATACTGGCATCAACAGTCAAATACTGGCATCAACAGGCAAATCCTGGCATCAACAGTCAAACACTGGCATCAACGGCTTAATAGCCGGCAAAATAAAACCCAAAAGTCCTTAGGAGGCTAGTGGGGGATTTATGCTAGGAACTCCAAGGAGACCTTGCGTAAAATTGGGAATCTCTGGATACACTACGTACCCCTGGTTTTCCTCTAGTGGAAGTAGCCTGTACTCAAGATTGGTACTTTTCAACACGGGCTGGCTTCTTCGTCTTCTCGTATTTTCTTAGGGTGCCTTATAAAGTTTTCTGCAATCAGTGAGTGTGAGCTCTATGGCGCGAATGAAAAATATCATATGAATACAATGGTATGTATATTGGCTGGCGGTAGGGTGTGTATTTGTAACTTCGTTACATTCCCCCCTTTCTTCGGTAGACGAGTAACTTACTCGTCGAACTATATCTATATAGCTTTGTTGGTTTGTTTGTGTGTTTCTTTTCTTCTTTCCTTTTTTTTTGTTGTGTTTTTTTTTTTCCTTTTTTCTTTTTCCTCTTCTCTCTCTTTTTTTTTTTTTTATAAAAAAAAAATTTTTTCGTTATTTAAAAAAAATTCACTAACTTAAACCTAATCATTTTAACATTTCGCTATTTCTCGATGGGGTATTTAACCTCTTTGGTCAAGTTGCCAAATTTCATGGTTGCCCGTCCTGGTTTACGGATGCTGACAGTCACCCTTCCATAGGAGCGATGAAACACAAACCTCTGCCTCCTGAGCTTTGGGTTATAGTTTCGGTGGGTTGTCACATCTATATTATTAAAGGGGTCTTCAGGCACTGTTCCTGACCTTCTTCCAGCGGTCTGAGTTGGAGTTGCTGCCGTCGTGGTCACCTCAGTGCGGGATTTGGCAAATTTCACTTGGCGTGAGGTGCTAGACTGTTCTATTAGTCTCGGCTGTTGTTGGTGCTGGGGCATGGGTATTGGCACGAAATACTGGTCTTCTCTAAGCTTTTGGGCTGCGGTTTTCCTCTGTCCTAGGATGGCTGCCATCTTTGTTCGTGGGCTAATAGTAGGCCTAATTGTGATCAACTCCGTGATTTCGACTGGCGGTTGCTTGCGGTTGACTGGTTTCGGGTTGGGTGGGTGTCTACGGCAGGGGTCTTCAATCGCCTTTACTACGGCAGATTTCATTTTTGAAGTTGTCGCCTTCACTTGCTTGTACTCTTTATCAGAGTTGTCGTATTCGGTTTCGGCTACGGACGGTAGGAGTGGTATATCACCGACTGTTATCTGGAACTTGATCTTCCGCAGAAAGTCCATACCGAGAATAACATCTTCTGCCAACTGCGGTAAATATGTGACCTCCCCGGATACTGGTAAGTTAACGAGTTCAACCTCAATGTGATAACTCTCTCGTGCTTTTACTGGGCTTCCATTTGCCATTTGAACAGTGTGCTCTTGTAATCGGACGGGTGTCTTAAGTCGGAGTAGGATTTCTCTTATCTGGAAGCTGATCAATGATTTCGTTGCTCCAGTGTCAACGAGTGCTTTGAACGATTTTCCTCCTATTGAGATAGGCAGGAAAAGTCTCGGATCCTTTTCTGATTCATTTTGTGTTTCTCGGCGGTCATTTTGGGTTATTTCGGGGTAGGTCGGAATGTCGGTGTTGGAATTGCTTTGGAACTGTGGTGGCTCTCTCCCCTTTGAGTTCGTCACAGTCTTGGGTTGCCTTTTTGAAAACATTGCAGAGGTTTTGTGCTGATGGCATGGGCAGTCTTTTGTTAATCTGCCATCCTCTCCACAGAAGGAACAAAACAAGCGGAACGGCCTATGGCAGTTAGCTTTGTTATGTCCTTTTTGTTTGCAATTCCAACAATATGTTTCTCGGTCGTAAGGAGCTGGTAGGGCTTGGCGAAACGGTTCAGCGGTTCTAGGTTGGGGATGTCTGGAGTCTGGTTGTGTCCAGCGAATAGGAGCAGATGATGTCGAAGCAATAGGCGGTCGGGAATTTCGATCATCCTTCTGTATCGCCTCAAATTCCTCTCCTAGATCTAGTAACTCCTCTATCGACTTGAAGTCTCCTCGCCTAATATAATATTTATACTCAGAGCGCAGGCCTTCGTATATCCGTTCTAGGCTTCCGTCAATACTCATGGTGGGGTGTTGACGAATCAGGTATTGTGTAGACCTTATATAGTCCTTTACCTTTTCTCGAGTACCTTGCTTCTTCCGTAAAATTTCGTCCTCTAGTTTGTACATGTACCGTGCTGGTAAGAAGTAATGCAAGAACGTGTCACGAAATCGTGACCACGTGTGGAAACGGTCTCGATAAATCCGTAACCATTCTAACGCCGTTCCTCGGAAAATTTCTGGTAAGGTTTTTATCATATGGTTCCGCGGTATAACGTAGCAATCTGCGAGCTCTTCTATGCGTTCCATAAACTCTAATGGGTTGCCGGATCCATCGAACTTAAGTCCCCATTTTCGGACTACGTTCATAACCTCTGCTTCGTAGCTGAGGGTGAGTCTTGGAGTGCGTGTCGGCTCTGTCAAAGAATGTTGATGACTGAAACTTGGCTCCACGGGTGTTTTCACTTCTGGAACGTTTGGAACATCAGTTTGGTGTTTAGGAGTATCGTCTTCACTGGAACTCATATTTTTGGTTTGGTGACGTGTTCGGTAATCGGTTAATCGTACTGGTGAATGTTGTTCAATCTGGTATTTCGGAATCTGGTAACTGGAATGGACTTCTTAATGAAGTCCCTGCTCGGGCGCCAATTTGTGATGTGCTTTTTTCTCTAGAGCTGGGGTATGCTCGTCGGGTCCAGGGTTGACCAAAGAAAACACGTAAAACTTCGGTTATAAAGAAGGTCCAATCCTTTTATTTGTCTTAAAGCTAATATAATGTTTATTAATTCTTAATTCTTATCGCTAATTCTGGTGATCGATGGTTCCAATGCTGGTAGATCCTTGCTCCTATGCTGGTAAAGAGGTCATCGAGTACGGGTTCTTAATCGCTGGTAAATCAACAGTCAAATACTGGCATCAACAGGCAGATCCTGGCATCAACAGTAAAAATACTGGCATCAACAGTCAAACACTGGCATCAACAGGCAGATCCTGGCATCAACAGTAACGATACTGGCATCAACAGTCAAACACTGGCATCAACAGGCAGATCCTGGCATCAACAGTAAAGATACTGGCATCAACAGTCAAACACTGGCATCAACAGGCAGATCCTGGCATCAACAGTAAAGATTCCTGGCATCAACAGTCAAACACTGGCATCAACAGGCAGATCCTGGCATCAACAGTAAAGATACTGGCATCAACAGTCAAACACTGGCATCAACAGGCAGATCCTGGCATCAACAGTAAAGATACTGGCATCAACAGTCAAATACTGGCATCAACAGGCAAATCCTGGCATCAACAGTCAAACACTGGCATCAACGGCTTAATAGCCGGCAAAATAAAACCCAAAAGTCCTTAGGAGGCTAGTGGGGGATTTATGCTAGGAACTCCAAGGAGACCTTGCGTAAAATTGGGAATCTCTGGATACACTACGTACCCCTGGTTTTCCTCTAGTGGAAGTAGCCTGTACTCAAGATTGGTACTTTTCAACACGGGCTGGCTTCTTCGTCTTCTCGTATTTTCTTAGGGTGCCTTATAAAGTTTTCTGCAATCAGTGAGTGTGAGCTCTATGGCGCGAATGAAAAATATCATATGAATACAATGGTATGTATATTGGCTGGCGGTAGGGTGTGTATTTGTAACTTCGTTACAACACTCACAGATTTTTTTTGCGAAGATATAACTTATTTCCTTGTTTTAACGTAGAAACCTATATATATCGAAATTAAAAGAACTGTTTTAGTGAATTGATACATATTCACACTTGAATTATCTAAACAATCTCAAATACATACATATTTATATTTTTTTTTTTTAATTGAAGCATTATATCTGTAATTAATAAAGGCTTTGTATGATTATGAACAAGATTAAAATTCATCTTCTGTAAGCAATCATGAATCGCTATCAAAATAAAATTGAGTAATGAAAATAATGAAACATAATGGGTTTTAACTGAAGGGGTTATAGAAGGATGAGGATGATGGAATAGGGTGAGTTGAATGATAAGCTAAGATGCCAGTTATGGTATACCTTGGCGGATATGGTATCATGGAAGGGAGGGTATAGAAGAGATTTTCCGCAAGCAAACAACATCATTCCTAAGACTGGCATGATCATTTTTGGGACGGGTGTCCAGGGTCAAAGTACCTACCCCACCGACGAGCTAAAATATAGGGAACTAGCATGCCAGCATAGACCCGACATGCCAACAAAAGCACGTCTCAATTTCCAAAATATGTTTCAGTAAGGTGATCGTTGACACCGAAAACACAAGCTGGAGGAATTCCATTGACCGACTCTTCTAAATTCAACAGCATAATGACCTGCTCCTCTACAGGGTGAGGGCCCACCACCTGTCCCAGAAACTTAGTTTAACGTGGCCTTTATAATCTGCCTATACCCATAAAGATTTGAATAATTCAAAACAATTTTCTAAAACTTACTAAACTTATTAGTACTTTTTTCGACCCGATTATGTCTCGCATTGGTGGTCCTTCCGCATTTTATGTCGACGATATTCTATCCTAAAAATTGTTGGAGGTTTGTATGGCGTCTGCGGAGTTCAAACGGCCCTTTGAAATGAAATATATAAATTAAATAAATAAATAAAAAAACCATAATTTCAAATTGTTTGTGCTTAGTGTTAGTGTTTTTGCCAGATGAATCCCTAAATTTGACTTGCTTGAATATCGAATGAAACTAGGATATTCTGACAAAAAAACTTACATTTTTTTTATTTGTACATATATTAAATTTGTTTTGGACCTCTTAATGCTCCAAATTTACTTTCTGAAAAATAAGTCTAATCAACACTACCGTTGCTTTTACAGTTGAATTGATATTCGTTAGAGTACTATTACACGGTGAAATTTGTTGCATGAAACTGTTCGAAAACCATAAGTGCAAAAGAGAACGAAAGTTCGAAAAACAGAAATGGACAATGTGCTACCGTGTGTCGCATGGGTTATGGTTTCGTGAAACAGCCTTGACGTTTCTCTTTGTCCTTGTTCGTGTCTTTGTTTATTCTGTTTCATTTGGTTCAAACATAAGTAATAACACTAATAATAATTATTCGACACGGGATGGCAGAACAAAGAAGAATTCGAAGTAGTTTAGTGCAACAAATTTCAGCGTGTAATAGAACTCTTAGCTACTAGGTTGTCGAAAAAAAATGTTTGTTTTTGAATGGTATTAGCGTTCGAAAACGCATTGCCAGGTACGAAAAATTCGTTTTTTGATTTGCATTTCCGAAAGTACTAGATTCGAATCCGTTTTCGAATTAAAGAGTACAATATATTCATTTTCGGAAATTTTTGCTTTCGAAACGAATTACAGAGTAGGGCCCCTGCTCCATTTCTGTCGATGCGAGTTCTGAAACAACTTGCCTTAGATTACACGGATAAGTTCCCTATTACATCAAACTCCATATTGCACGATTTTTATGTTGATGATATCCTAACAGGTTCGGATTCTGTAACAGGTATCTAGAAATTAAAAGCGGAGTTGATCGAGTTGTTGTCCCTCGGGGGCTTGCAGATAAGCAAATGGAGTTCAAATTGTTGGTCAATTTTTGAGTAGTTGGATGCTGAGCCAACATTTCTCTTCTCTTGATTTGGATAGCACTGACAACTGTACAAAGATCCTCGGACTAATTTGGATCCCTCACCGTGACATTTTTACCTTCAAAGTTTCTTTAGAGAAAAAATATCCATTGTCACCAACTAAGCGAAAGCTGTTGTCAGAAATTTGTAAGATTTTCGACCCTTTAGGTTTGCTGGCTCCTACCACCATTTTATTCAAAATGCTATTCCAGGAGTAATGGATTCATGAAACTAAGATCGGATGGGATGATACACTGCGAAGTGAAATAGCTGACAGATGGATTACCTACCGAAGAGATTTGCTCTATTTTGAAAAGGTAGAAATTTTGAGAAGGTTTACGTTGAATTTGAAGAATTTTGATTTGATAGGGTTTTCAGATGCCTCCGAGAAGGCATATTCAGCCGTAGTATACGTCCGCAACATGTCAGAAAATGGAGAATCGAGGTTCAACTTGCTGCTGCTAAAACCCGCGTTGCGTTGCGTTTGTTTTGAGTCGTTTGGTAAAGTTAATTCGCGCTTCTTTGGATATCAAGCCCTCCAAAACCTTTGGTTTTTGTGACTCTAAAATTGTGTTAGCTTGGCTTTCTTCTCCTCCTCGTCGATGGAACACTTTTATTGCTAATCGTACGGCTGAAATTCTTGATGCTCTACCTTGTTCCAAATGGAGCTATATTCGCTCAGAGGAAAATCCAGCCGATTGCGCGTCGAGAGTAGTTGAGCCCAGCAAGTTGTTGAAACTCGATATTTGGGGGAAAGGCCAAGTCTGGCTTGCCATGAGTTACGATTCGTGCCCGATTTCAGTTGACGGAGTACAACTAAAGGAAGTGCCTGAAGAAAGAAAACAAATTGTTACTGCCAATTTATTGTGTGCCCAAGAAGGACTTTTTGGTAGACAAGGGAAACGAGTACCTTCCTGGTTGAAAGTCATTCAAATTGTAGCTGTTTTTGTTCGCCGTGCGAGGAAAAATAAGCTTCCCCCAGAAGAACAAATGAAAGGTTTCTTGCGTTCTACAAAATTGCTTTACGCCAAGCAGAAGTGTCTTCTATGGGCTCAAGAAGAGTTCTCCGAGGAGATACAATCTTTGAAAACAAAAAATTGTTTCTCTAGTCACTCTAAATTGTCATTTTTGTCACCGTTTCTGGATGCTGCTGGGCTGCTTCGTGTTGGGGGAGAATTTCCAATGCAGTTAATGTTTCCTTCAGTCAGAAACACCCCATAATAATGCCGAAAGGTCACCCGGCCTCTCTGTGGATTCTACAGGATGCTCATACTAAATTCCTTCATGCAGGTGTATCAAAACTTTTTTCCTTAGTGCGACAGGAGTTTTGGATTTTTGACAGCAGAAACCATATAAGGAAAATTTTTCACGACTGCATGCGATGTTTTCGACAACGTCAGAACTCATGGGAAATTTGCCGTCTTCAAGACTCTCACCTCTCTTTTGCCTTTGACCGAACAGGATGTGACTATGCTGGACCAATAACACTTCGACTCGCAAAAGGAAGAAATCCAAAGTATGTGAAAGGCTATTTTGCATTATTTGTTTGTATGGCGACGAAGGCGTTACACTTAGAAATCGTCAGTGAATCCACGAATGCCTTTTTAGCAGCGTTAAGTAGATTTATTGCTAGAAAAGGAAAATGCATCGTCGTCTACTCGGACAATGGCACCAATTTCCAAGGAGCTGCGAGAACTCTATGTGATTGGATTGAATTGGTACGCTCCGAGAAACACACCCATCTGGTGTCAGCAACATTGGCAGCTGAAGGTATCAGATGGGAGTATGTTCCACATATCCCACATTTTGGGGGTCTTTGGGAGGCGGGGGTTAAAAGTTTATTTTTCTTTTCTTTTTTTTTTGTCAGGAGGAAATCTTCAAAAGACACTTGGCAGTATTCGACACCAAGTAGTGTGGGACTCTTACCTCACTAAAAACTCCTCTTAATCAGAACCAATCTATGAACGATCGACAACAGATTTTTCTTTTTCAATAATATAATCGCTTTAGGGGAAGCTTAAACTTTAAATGCTTCCCATGACTTTTAGACCATTAGCTCGTGTGGCTGGGTTCTTCTTAATCTCCGAACATTGCCTCTCGTATTTAATACGGACTCCATTTCAGAGTTGATATGACTATGCAGTTGCTGATTGTGTGATACAGCATGTTTTCTTACAACTTCTGTAACCGTTTCTTACTGTTTGTGACTGTCAAGCTGAACAGTCGTGTTTAATTTGTGCGGATAAAATAATTTTTTGTTAACTAGATTTAAACAAATTTTATTTGAATAAACTCTTTATTATGGAAGAGGAGTGCAAGAAATGTAAAGAACGATTAAAAAAAAACATCATTAAAATAAGATGCGTCGGTTTTTGCGAAAGATTTTTCCACGAAAAATGCACGGGTCTAGCAACGTATGATCTTAATTTAGTGAGAACAAACAATAACATTGCGTTCATATGTGATGATTGTTTAGATGAAAAAAATGCTTTATATGAGAGATTGGATGACATTTTGAAATCTGTTAATGCAAATAAAGAAAGTTTTTTAAAACAAGAAAAGGCAATAAATGAAATGTTGGATAAAATGAACATATATAAAAAGTGTGAAGTACATAATGTTGATAAAACGGGAAAAACTGAAACAAAAAAGGTACAAGCTAGTGTGAGTGGTATTGTTGGTGGTAGTGTGGGTTCATTATCATTTGCCGATATGCTTAAGAAAAATGAACCACCTGTCATTGTAAAGCCAAAGAAAACACAAAAGAATAAGGTAACAAGTGATAAAATAAAAGAAAAAATTGATCCAACGTCATTATCAGTAAAAGTAAACAGTGTGGTGAATAAAAGAGATGGTATGGTTGTCATCAACTGTGATGATGTTGAATCCAGGGAAGTTATTGAGAAAGAAGCAAAAGATAAATTAGGAAATGATTATGAAATTTTAGTGCCTAAATTAAAAAAACCGCGTTTAATAGTGTGTGGAATTAACAATGATTTAGATGTTGAAAAAATGGAAGAAGCATTGAAGAAACAAAATAAAATCAATGGACCAGTAAAGTGTGTTAAGTTTTTTTGTGTATCGAATAAAAATAAGAAAAATGAAAAGGTTTATAAAGCAATTTTAGAAGCAGATAGTGATGGCTATAAAGAAATAATGAATAAAGGAAGCCTTAACATTGGCTGGGATCGATGCTTTGTTTATGATTTTGTGTCTGTAAAACGTTGTTTTAACTGTTGGGGTTTTAACCATGAAGTCAAAGACTGTACGAAAACTAAAGTGTGTGCTAAATGTGCTGAACAGCACGAAACAAAAGAATGTGATAAAAATATTTTGAAATGCTATAACTGTGATATGGCGAATATTAAACTAGGATTAAACTTGAATGTTGACCATGACTCTAGAATTTATGTGTGTGAAGTGTTAAAGAAAAAAATGGAAACGCAGAGAGGCAGGATTGCCTACTAGCAATCAAAGTCAAAAGTTTGTTATTTGAATATATGTGTATATAATATATACTATCTTTTGTAAGGACTTTGATATAGTTGTCCTGTCAGAAACCCATTTAACAGTGGATGTTAGTAATAGTGAAATCCAGGTAGAAAATCATTGTATACTGAGGTGTGATTCGGATAATACAAGAACAGGCGGTGTTGTGATGTATGTAAAGAATAATATACAAACAATTAACATAAGTACAGTAGTGAAGGATAATAATATTTGGTGGTTGAAATTTGATTTGTGTTACCTTAATTATAAATGTGTGCTGGTTGCTCTTTATAAATCGCCTAGAGTATCGGATCGGGTTTTCTGTGATAACTTCTCTGAAGTAATAGACGAAATTAGTGAAATGAACGAAGATATAGTAGTAATGGGTGATTTTAATATTGATTGGCTAAGAACAGAAGATACTTATAGGAATGAGATTCACAAGAAAATAAACGATAACTCCTGCTACCAATTGGTAAGTGAACCTACTAGAATCACTAAAACATCTGAAACGCTTATAGATTACGTAGTCTCTAATAATAAATATCTCGAAACTAAAGTAGTGAAAGAACTTAAGATAAGCGATCATGAGACAATTACGGTTAAACTAACTATGAAAAAAAGTGTAAGAAATGTACCGCAGAAAATTAAAACACTGAAGTACAACAGAAACAGTTTTAATCGGGAATTGTTGTGTAGCCAAATACCATCAATTGAAAGCATTGTGGATACAAAGATTGCATCAAATGTGTTTGTAAAAGAATTAAATTCTGTGGTTGAAAAATTTACTAAAGAAATCAATGTAAAAACTGGTGAAAATAAGTGGTTTAGTAATTACCTACAGTGTTTAAGAAAAAATAAAATCATTAAACGAGCGAGGGCAATTCTTACCAAATCTGATGAGGATTGGAGAATATATACGATTGCAAGAAATCGTTATAAGAAAGGAATTATACGCTGTAAACGTAAATTTATAGAAGAAAAAGTTGATAATGCATCGAACCCAAAAGAAATATGGCGTAGTTTAAAAAAATTTGTATTGAAAAAGGAAGACTCAAGGATAACGTGTGTTGAATTTGATAATGACGTTATAAAGGATAAGAATGATATTGCCAATAAATTTAATGATTTTTTCGTAAATAGTGTGATCGAAATAAGCAACTCAATTCCTTGTGTGCCGTATGTTAATCTTATCGCGAATTTGGGCTATTCGTTCAAATTTAACACTGTTTCGTTAGATCAAATCCGAAGTGTACTTTTGCAGTTGAAAAATAAGAGAGATAGTGCGGGTATGTGTCCCAAAATGTATTTGGAAAATTTTGAAATACTAGGACCAGCTTTAAGGTCGATAATAAATAGATCCTTTCAAGAGGGTGTATTCCCCGACTCTTGGAAAGAATCAGTAGTTAGCCCGATAGAAAAAGTTTCAAATACAAAAAAATGTGAGGAGTTTCGACCAGTGAATAGTATGCCTGTTTATGAAAAATTGTTAGAGAAAATAGCTTTTGAACAAATTGAAAAATTCTTTGAAAACAATAACATTTTAATAGAATCCCAATCGTGTTTTCGGAAAGACCATTCATGTGAGAGTGCGTGCAATTTGATTGTTACAAACTGGAAAGAAAGTGTTTCTGAACGAAAGTATGTGTATAGTGTTTTTCTTGATTTGAAACGAGCGTTTGAAACAATAGATCGATCAATTCTGTTGGACAAATTAGAAAAATATGGTGTTAAAAGCCGTGAACTGAGTTGGTTTAAAACGTACCTCGAAAAAAGAACACAGAAAGTTAAGGTCAATGGACATTTTTCAAAATCAAAGTATGTTGACCTAGGAGTTCCTCAAGGATCAGTTTTGGGAACTCTTATGTTTGTCATTTATATTAATGATATTGTGTGTGTTTTGAAGCACTGTGAAATTGCCCTGTTTGCTGATGATGCCTTGATTTTTTACGCTGGAGAAGACATTGAAGAATGCCACAGTAAAGTACAAGAAGATCTGAACAATATCTATATTTGGTTATGTCAAAATAAACTTAAATTAAATACAATGAAAACAAAAAGTATGATAATAACAAATAAAACTAATCTAAATTTTCATTCAAACCTCATAATTGAAAATCAGGTAATAGAAAGAGTTTATGAAATAAAATACCTTGGTATTATGATAGATAGTAAAATTTCATTTGAAAGTCACATTGAATATACTTGTAAAAAAATTTCCAAAAAGATAGGTTTTTTAAAAGGATCAGAAGAGATGTTACGATGTTAACTGCAATTAATATTATAATGTTATTGTGAAACCTCACTTTGAATACTGTTCAACTGTTTTGTTTTTATGTAATGAAGGTTCAATTGCTAGACTTCAAAGATTGCAAAATAAAGCAATGAGAAACATTTTGAAATGTAATAGATACTCATCAATTAGTTTTATGTTAGAATCGCTGAAATGGTTAACTGTTAAACAAAGAATCGTCATGAATATGTTAATGTTTGTCTTCAAAATTAAAAATAACTTGATGCCAGTATATTTAACAAGATATGTAAATTATGTCCATGAAACTCAACCTTATTCTCTCAGAAATATGAACGATTTCAGATTACCAAGTTTTGTAACAGCGAGAGCTCAGAACTCACTTATTTATAAGGGTTTTAAGATTTTCAACCAATTGCCAAACCACGTAAAATGTGAAACGAATGTGATTGCAATTAAGAGAAAAATAGTAGAATTTGTAAGACTGAAATATTGATTAAGTACATAAACATTTTGTTCATTGTTTTATTTATGTATTTAATTTATTTAATTTGTTAATTTGTTAACTAAAGCCTAAATTGTGCTAATAAAGAAATCTATCTATCTATCTATCTATTGTAGGTCACGATGTAAATCGCTATTACTTATACACCATGGTGCATTTACTATTCCACGAAGGACTTTTTTTGGAACTTTTGGATGATTTCAGTATTTTTTTTCTTTGTACAGCCCCATAATTGGATTCCATAGGTCCAAACAGGTCTAAGTACTTGTTTATAAAGCACTAGCGGCCCGTCCCGGCTTCGCACGGGCACTAAACATGACATTTACACACATATTCACAATTTTTCGCGTCAAATTAAAAAAAATAGGAAATTTAATTCTTAGCTGAACCCTGCCCGCTTCGCCAGGCAATAACGACTTAATATAAAAAAATGGTTAGTTTTCGATTAATTAATTTCTATTGTAACGCTTTTGGGTGAACTACATTTTTGGTTTTTCTTTCACCATTACTTGTATATACAAATAGAGCAGATGGTTTGGTAATTTGGCGATCGTGTGTTGGGCATTGTATATATATGTATATAAAGCAAAGAAAATCTTCTTAGTGAATAATAGGCTGGCTTTAGGAGAGGATACTCGACGGTAGACCAAGTGTTTGTGCTCAAAACAATAGCGGAGGAATTTCAAAGGCAGGGCAAGAAACTGTATACATTTTTTGTGGATTTTAGAGCAGCATTTGATTTGATAGATCGAAATGCGTTGTTTTACAAACTCTACGGAAAGGGCATGTCATATAAGTTCGGAAGGGTCTTACAAAGTTTATATGCAGGTACTCGAGCAGCAGTTTGGAACGGAGAGGAATTATCTGCATGGTTTGAGACAAAAGCGGGGGTAAGACAGGGATGTGCCTTGAGCCCAGTACTTTTTTCGCTTTTTATTGATGATTTACTCGATGGACTTCCTGGAGGTGTGGAGTGGGGTGGAACGCGTACCAAGGGCCTAATGTTTGCGGACGATGTGGTTTTGCTGTCCACTACACCAGAATCCTTGCAGCTAATGATCAATCGCCTTTATGACTACTGTAAGCTCTGGAATATAAGCGTTAACTCGGAAAAATCCAAAATAATGATTTGTAAGAAAGGTGGAGGAAGGCGCAGTAGAAAGGAAAGATGGTACTATAATGATGTAGAATTGGAAGTGGTAGCGGAATATAAGTACTTAGGTGTTCTGCTCACCAACGGCTTTACCTTGCAAAAGCATCTCAAAGAAAAATTAGCAAAGTCTAAAAACGCAATAAACGCAACGTGGAAAGGATGTTTTGGAAATCGTTTCATTTCACATAGCAGCAAATATAAAGTTTTTGAAGCAGTTGCAGAGTCAGTGATGTTCTATGCTGCGCAGGTATGGGGACATAAACAATATGAAGAGATCGAGAAACTTCTAAGGTTTTATATTAAAAGAATTTTTCATATTCCCTCAAACGCCCCAAACTATTTACTCATGGTCGAAACGGGACTTTCACCTCTGTTTATTAAGACCTTAAAACTGCAGGTAGACTATATCTTAAAAGTGATGAAAATGTCTAATGAGCGTCTACCAAAAAAAGCAGCTCTAAAAAATATTGC